>JAHLJT010009355.1:102999495-103022032 GCA_031308135.1 Acheta domesticus | reverse complement strand
GAAATCAAACGACCGCCACAGAGATCGCCCGCACCACCGCCCTCTTCGAACAATTTTTCTACTAATGTAACTTATTATCGCATACTGACGAATTTAATTATTACTAACTTACTACTTATTATTCATGATTAGCATTACTGATTACCTTTCTTAGTTAACTTCATTATCTCTTGCTTATTGAATTAATTATTTCATCTCCGGTCTAGGCTCCGCTCGTACTACTAACCAGTGCTGTTTTCCCATTCCCTGATTACCGTTTCACTGACAGTTTCGAACCTTTCCTAAAATGTTTCCTAATTCTTTCCATGAAGTGAGATCTATTATCAGCTAATATGTTTTGAGCGAGCGTTATGTTTCTGAATTGGAAGCAATAGTTCCCCATTCCCATCCATTTTCCCCCTCTCAAGTTTCTGTAGCGCAGCAATTTAACAGGATGTGGATCCAATCTTCTCTATAACCGCAAAGTAACAGATTCCATTGTCGTTCGAATCCTTCTTAAGCGTTGCATCCACCCCTCCTACCCTAAACCAAGCGTATCCCCTCTTGCATTCCTTTTAAGTGGTGTTACTTAACTTTCGGCATCCCCATACAGACCTCGTGTGAATTTGTACCACTAACGAACCTTTTTCTGCCAAGGCTTGCCAAAATATCTTGCCTTTAATATCCGAAAGTCGATCCTGAATTAACTGTTCTATCTCCCGTGTTTCCTATTCTCAATCATTTCAAGGGAATACGTCCTCCCAAACCCTGCGCGTTCCTAGTACCCGTTTCACTTTGTACGCCCAATAGCGCTGATCGTTTTCCTGTATTGCGCTCTAAAGCACCTGCGAATAAGCGTGGTCTGACTCTTCACTTGCTATCTAATCCAAAACTTAATGGCTTTCCATTTTTAAATCTTTCCAAATTCCTACACTACCTCTTCTCTTAAGACGCCGGCATTAGCTGCGAATCTAGAGACTCCGAGAATTAATTTATAATATCTGTTTCGATGCTTCTAATCGTCTATTTCTGTCCCACTCCCCAGATTTCCGGCCCCGTAATTCATTGCTGGGAGCACTAGCGATTAAACATTGTGTCGCACACCTTTAAAAGGCATTCCGGTACTCTACGCATTACGCAACCGATTTCTTTGAGAGCATTCTTTCTTTCTATGAGCCGCAACTATGTGTTTGTTCCATCCCCCGTTCATAAGGAATTTTGCAACCAAGATAAGTAAAAGTTTTAACACGGTCGAGTTCCTCCTGTGCGTAATACCATTTCTCTTTGTTTACTCCAAATAAACCCATTCTTGAAGACAACAATTTTCGTTTTTTGAATATTTACTTTTAGTCCCCATTCGACACTATATCTTTCTAGGGTGTTTTAAACTCGACTGTAATCCCTCAATCGTTTCTGAGCATAGAACTAAATCGTCCGCATAAAGTAATCCGGGAATTTTCAGGCCATCAATTGCCGGTGCAGATGTGTCGGTTTCCTGTACCCATGTCAATAAATCATTTATATACAAGATAAACAACAGAGGTGAAAGAGGACAACCCTGTCTACCCCTACTGTTGATTTTATTTTTTGCGTTGTACTTCCGTCACCGCACTTAACGCAGAAATTTACTTCTCTGTACATACTCTGTAACACCGTTAAAACTTACTTGAGATGCCTAGTTCATTTAGTTTTCGCCATAACGATTCTCTGTTGATTGAATCAAACGCCTTTTCGAAATCCACAAAACTGCAATATAAATGGCCTCGTTTACGTGAAAGCGCCTGTTTTACTAGTGTATCTAACACAAAGATATTGTCGGTGGTCGCGTAGCCTTTCCTAAAACCTGCTTGCATTTTTGAAATTTTTCTATACTTTTCCGCCCAGTCGCCTCAGTCGAACGTTAAGAATTTTACAGAACAATTTACTTAGCGCTGGTAAAATACTAATGCCACGATAATTATCTGGGCAACTCGTATCGCCCTTATTTTTATAAATAGGTTGGAGAATAGCTGTACTCCAAGTTTCTGGATACGACCCGGTATCAAGAATGCTATTAAACAGATTCAAAATACTCTCCGGATCTAAGTTCCACAACTCCGAAATAAATTTTGTCGGAATGCCATCCGCGCCGCAAGCTTTTCTAGTGGTCGTGGCTAAAATTCCTTTATTCACTTCATTCCACGTTAACGGTTCATCTAATTCAGGCACAGCTTCTTATTAGTCACCGTTAGATGATCGCCACCACTTCCCGCGACAGCAGATGACCAAAACACTTACGGAACTAATGACCATAGTAGCTCAGGCAGCCAGACACATGGAAAAATTAATCAATCCTCTCCTCTCCACCTCTCTTAAAAAACAGCACTCTCTTAAAAAGCACGCCTGCATCCCCGTCTAGTCCTCATTGTTCAGCACCCTTATTTGCCACGTTAACTCCGCCATGCCGCAATCCTCGCTCCATCAAAGTCCTCCTCGCCCCGCCTACTCCACTTCCCGCCGTTTCCAACTCCCCATCCATTTCCTCACAGTCCGACTGCACAACCCACCAAACACCCTACAACGCTTAATTCCCCGTCACACCCTCGCTCCCCATTTACACCCCCCAGCCCGTTACCCTTACCTCCGCCGACTCCCCCACGTCGCTTACCTCGTCACCTCGCAAAACTTTCTAGCCTCAACTGTCCCACATTCGTAACTCCCTACTCTCCCACATTCTTAGCTCTACCTCCACAACCCTACATTCCACCAGATCTCCCCCACCTCCCCCACCATTTCAACGCATTCCCTCTACGATTACCTCCATATCCCCCTATCCCCTCACTTTCAGCTCAAAACCCCGCCCATCTCCCTGCTCTGCCCACCTTTTCTATGTGTCCAATATTACGTTCCACCCTGACCTGCTCCTAAATGCAAACCCCTCCGATATAATCCGCCACGCAAGCCTCTGTTCTTCATCCTAGCATCCGATCTCGTCATTCCGCTGTCTTCTGGTCGCCTTTCAGCACGCTTTCGCCATGTCCTTCGTGCCTGTCTCTCCCCGACCATTGTTTGGTCCTCCGTCCATCTCCCTGCTTCCAACCACGGCTCCACTCTCATTCCTCGCTTTCATCCTCCACTCCCGAACTCACCTCTCATCGTTCTCGGTTCCCTGCAGCCCCTCAACTTCTCCAAATCGATCACCGCACCTCATATTCCGACAATTCTGCGCCTCGCCACCCTTTGCTCTCACACATCCTCGCTTTCGGAGAATTTTTGACACTAGTTGATTAGCTAAGTCGATATTCAGTCGCTGTCTGAAGTAGAATTCTAGCGGCTGGCTGCTCCGATCAGTATCTTTACGTGGTTTCTCCGATCAACATCCGGCGGATGCAGGAGCAGTACTTTAACAAACGGGCCATGGACCGCGCGCGATCTTTCCTTCCTTTTCCTTGTACTATCCTCACATCTTACTTACACACACACTCACATGCATTCCACTATCACACTTATCGGGAGCCCAATTGGGAGCTTTGAGCTTGTTCCAACTGGGGCTCGCTGGTGGGAGATACCTGATTGGGGAAAACCCCGTAAGCCGACGTAGGTCAGCGCCGGATCTCGCCAGGCCAGCCGGGGAAATTCACCGTCCATCTCCGCAATAAAAACATGCACTGCACTTATGTCACTAATGATCTTAGCAGTTGACGAGCCCGGAATCAATAATCAATCAATCAATCAATCGACCTAAAACGCCCCCTCTTCTGCGTCCTGAAGTCTGCAGCACGACACCCGCGAGATCTGCTAACGCCGACGAAGAAAAGGGCGGTCGAGAATCTCAGCTACTGACTAACTTCTGCGTGACGCTCTAGTGCTCCCTGGGGGAAAAGTTCGCGAAAGTTTGATGAATTGGTTGCTTTCTTTGCGTCGACGTTTCCAACATCTTGTAAGAGACGTTTGGGTTCTATTCAACCGGTTAGCAGGCCGAGTCAGCTTGTTTGCAGTACTTCCCCTCTGTCAATAGTTTCCAAATGAAGATCCGTTAATCGAAGTATTAGGTCTCTATTACATTATGAACGAAAATCTAGCTCCGGTACCTAATGAGTTTACGCAGGAAACTTGCTGACTTGTTGACCACACGTATTGGTTCTCAAAACGATCAAACAAATATATGACAAAAACATCTATTTTACGAAAGTCTTTAGCTGCAAATATACTTTATAAAGTACAAATGAGATTTTGTGTGTTTGTCTTAATGCATGCGTGCACTTTGGTAATACATTTTTCTAGAGACAAAGTGGACCCATAAGTGTCATAAGCACCTGAGAAGACCTCCCATAATGCTCGTAAACTTATACTTCTCGCATGTGTTCTGTGTATAAAATCAGGAAAATCGTTACCGAACTAGAAAAAATTCGGACACTGGAACTTCATTTCAATCGGAGCGTCAAGTTTCGCGATACACGTTGTTTTTTCCGCCCGCTTTCGTGGATAAATGAAAAAACAACTAAACTAACATATGTAAAATACATCAAACTGACTTCGGATGTATATTAAAAAATATTTTCTGAGCAGTTTTCATACTTTTAAAATGATGCAAAGAACTTTCAATTTTCAGGAAACACATCAGTACAATTCGACAACTATTTTGTGGAAACACACAGTACGGCTGCGAAGCAAATCGTGTAGCAGGTTCGAGAAACTCTTAGTCAGTACTTGAAGGAACATCATCCAACTCCATGCACTCCGTGGGCTCGGCCTGGATGTCCGCGTTCACACCCCAGGTCGCGCCTTTCCGGCCGCTGGCAAAACGGCCAGCGACTCCTGCCATTGTATGCGAATGAGGGAGCCATTGTGTCGGCTGGCCGGTGCAACGGCGGATGCTGTCAACGCAGTCCACCCCTTCCTCTTCCTAATTCCACGACTCAGCGTTAGCGGTAGCCAACGCAAAGAATGCACCGGCGGGTCGGGATGAACTTCCATTTCCTAAACATTTCAAACTTGCGGGAGGTCCTTGTTTTTTCGCGGACCAGTGCGTACCACAAAACATTACGTTGCCCGCTTAAACGTCAAGCTCCCATGTTATTACACGCATCGTATGTCACGCCGACAGATCTGTTAAGATGCGGGTGGAATGAGAAGTTAGTTCCATTGTTTTCGTCCAAAAATTTGTTGTATTTGAATACAAATAAAATAGCAGGTGGTTGATAAATAGTTTAGTTTCAAACAAAATAATTGCAAAAAAATCGATTGATTAGAAGAGGCTTTTAAAGCGAATGTTTTATTTAAGATTTACTTAAGATTATACCGTACGATCGGGCTGGGTCCCTATTTCTCAACTTTTTGATCTAGAGGTCCATGTTTTTGTGTAAAATTATAGAATCACTTCAACAATACTGTCTCGATTTTTGGTGATAAAATCCTTGTTTAAGAATCTTTTGATTCGTAAGTTCGCACACTAGGATTAGGATTTATTAGTGTTGTTCCAAATATGGTTATGATTAGTGAAAATGGAGATGAGATACACACAATCTTTTACCAGAAAGTGGGGAAATCTGTATGGATGAATGTAATGCGCGTGCTTTGCCCCACTTGGTCAGATTAGAAGCATTTTAAATCAAACTTGGAAAATAGGGAGTAACATTTAGTAGTGCCGATCTGGGGACCATCAAGATATTTTTGTTCCGGGGGTTACCTTACATGATGCCACTGTAATACTTAGAAAATGTTCTGAGAAGTGGCTAAAAGATTTTGTTGTTGTTGTAAAAGAAAAAAGCGTATTTATATAAATTGTATATATCCGATTTTAATTAAACCATTAACTTTTGAAAATTGCAAAGTTTAAATTTATTTTCGAGCCTATCGTAAATCTCCGATATTAAAGACAGATATTTCGTTCTCAATGCGATTTATCCCTCAATTTTACATCTTTAAATAATGTCACGCACTTTTGTTAAAAAATATGAGTATGTGTTGAGTAACAACTAGTGACGGTTATAGAAATAAAAGTTTCGTTATACCACGCATTCCCACTAGTTTTTGACGACTGTGAAAGGAAAACATTAGTTTACCATCTTAAATTCCATGCTATTATACGCTTCCTATGACACACCGACAATTCACGTAAAGTTTTCGCGTTTTGAATGCATATGAAACGTATGGGAACGAACAAAGATAGGAAGGGGGGGGGATATTACAATGTTATCAACTGTTGGTGAAGTATTCACTTTAGACCTACGCGGTCGTCAACGTGAAGCGCGGAGGAGAGGGTGAACCTGCATTTCCCAAATATTTTAGACTTAAATTTTTCTTGATTTTGTATGCTTTTTCACGCATACGGAAACATTAAATTCCCATTTTAGTCGAAAGCTGCATCACCTTGTCATGTTTTTACACTCTATAAGCCGTGTCTACTGTTTTCTTAAGACAGCATGCAGAGTGAGAAGATGTGTCTTTGTATTTTTTCACAGAAAATTCGTTAGCTTACAATTCAGTACTTACAAACAATAACTACTTTCTGGGGATGAAAGTAGACGTTCATCTGCAACCCAAGTACTACATAAGAGACGGAGGGATTTAGGATTTTCTCGAGTACCTATAAAAATTCAGAAACTTTTTCAAATGACAACACTTCCATCTTTCGATCATTTCATTGATAATTGTGTTGTCATTTGAAGAATATTTTTGATTTTAATAGACGCTACTTAAGAAACTCCTAAATCCCCCACGTCTCTTATGTAGTACTATCAAGTTCTATCTGAGTTGTGTTATTATTTCCCTGTTTTTCTGGAATCGTATTTTTTATTATTAATTTTATTTTACATTTACAGACAGTACAACGTTCAGCCGTGAGGCTCTTCAGTTGATTGGCTGAGCAACTTTGCATCAGAAAATTGTGAAGGGGGTAACTGCTTGTTACCTCCCTGATAGTGATTACATGTGTTGTACCTTCTGGAATCGAAAACTGACAACTACTTCTCAGGTCTTAGCCAACAAACTTAATCTAGGAATCCGAAGAATTATGATGCAAGGTGTGATCGGTGGCCGAATATATACAATTTCTCTGTAAAGGCACATTCCAAATCTAAAACATACGTCAGTGTCTCACCAATATTAGACAGATGTGTAAGCATTTCAGAGTTCCTTGTCTGACGAAGTCTGGTTGAAGTTAAAATGATGGGAGAAATTATTATTGCACTGTTCAGAGTTCCTTCAGACCATCTGAGAGTAACGTGAAAAAAGGTATTATTTTACAATGTGGCTTTGTGATGGCTATCAAATTCAGCAGAAATATCTTGTCTTGCTAGCGCATATTTATTTCTGTGATACGAACTGCTTTAATCTGCTCTTACGTTGCCAGATGTCACTCAAATAGTTGCCATGATTTTACTTTTTGTGGTTGGATGAGACGGCTGACAGCTTTAGGAGCAGCGAGTTTGTACAAACAAACCAAATTTTCTATTTTATAGTCAAAATACGACTTGATGTGTCTTAGCTAATCGAACCTAAGACCTTTTGGTTTACAAAGATTCATATGTAAACTCGCATCTACCGCAAATAAAGCTGCTTCAAATACAAATTGAAATTAATTATTGAAAAACAGCAAGTCAACCACTAAATGACTTTACAGTACAAGTGTTAACTTTTAGTACATTTGAGTAAAACGGTGATACGAGTGTTTCAAATTTTATGTTCTTTGCCAATTATAAGTAATGGATTTTGAAAATGAGGTACGATGACAAGGCTAATGGGTCCATCAGTTTGTCATCAAAGTAAATTTTCAAATGTATCTACACGTAATTTTTATAAGGAATTTACTCGTAGCATTTTTAATTAATTAAAATGTATTATTTAAGGTTATTGGGCTACTTTCATAATTTACAGGCACAGGCACGGTCCCCATGTTCCCCTCCGTGTGCGTACGTCCATAGTCCATTACGTTTCAACGTTGGATAATATCCAACCCGGAAATCCTGAAATCCTCTCCTTTGTCGCCAACATTCCCCACGCAGCCGGCGCCAGTAACAAAGATACGGGATGCAAATGTCGACTCGACCCTCACACGTCGTTACGTCCGATAAAGCGAACTGCACCTCGTCGCGCCGTCGCATCCGGCCGTCATAAACACAAACTCACACACACACACACCACACACGCATACATGGAGTAGACCGCGCGAGGTCCGGTCCCGTTGCAGGCGTCGTTTAGTCGTTTAGATGATGCGTTCTTCCTCATGCACGGCGCCTCATGCATAAAGATAAGCAGAACTGGATTTTTCATGCGGGTATTAGCGGGTGGCACCTCGTCGGCGGACCAGCTGCAGCGTGAATGAGACACAGAGGGAAAAGTTTACGATGGATGTTGATTGTGTCGGGACTAGAGCATAACTCAAGATTCTCAAAAATATTTCGCAGTGTACTTGAAACTCTGGTTGGCTTAGTGAAACAAACCCAATTTGTTAAATTAGTATGATTGTTATAATTTCATATCAATTCATTGAAGTTCAAGACGTCGATAACTCAAAATTTCGTAACTCAAATTCTATGTTTCAAATTTAATATCTGAAATGTCATTAAGATGGAAGTCCTTTATCCTGCAAATAAATTATGATTAAATGATTTTCATGTTATTATCAGTAGGTGACGTCTGTGATGGCACTCATTTACAAAGTTAAGAAAACTGGGATGTAAATTTCATCACAGTTTTAAAAATTTGAATTTGGAGAGACAAAATATCAAGATATATCGAATTTGGAGTACTCAAATTTCAGAAGGAGAATTATACATTGAGTATAATTATATATAATATTGATTTCTTAAATTCATTCGCAGCTGATATTGCTTTTAACCCCCCCCACTCTCCCCCACACAAATATCTGCCTTACTCATTCAAGAAAAAGCCATTCGAATCTCGTCATGTTAAAACACGCGATGTCTTGAAACTTTTTCTTTCCCTCTTCATTAGGTATTCATTTATATTAGCAAACAAAATCCTGTGGTCTATTTCAGATTTTACTCCAACATATCTTGCAAACTGTGTACTGAGTGCCAAACCATAGGTGTATCAGACCGGCAAAGGTGGCTAGAAGGGTATAAATTGAAGTCAATGCAGGGCCTCTGATGCGGAAGTTCTAGGATTCCAGTCCTGGCAGTGACAGTATATTTGACGCTAACTAGACAGGTCGAGTTCAGCCTCTTTGGAGGATAATTCTAGCGGCCGCCTGCTCTAAGCGGTAGTTTTCCGTGGTTTCTCAGGTCAACACCAGGTGAATCCCTGAGCAATAGCTTAACAAACGGGCTACGGACCGCACGTGATCTTTACTTCTTCTTCCTTCTCGTACTATTCTTATCCCTTACTCAAAATACATTTACATGCACTACACTACCACTCTTGCCTGGAGGCCAGTCGGTATCTTGGAGCTTGCTGAGGCGATGTCACGCTGGTGAGAGATACCTGGTTTGGGAAAATTCTTGCAAGCCAACGTACGTCGGCCTCGGAGCTCGCCTACAACGGGTGTAAGTCACCGCCACCTCCCACATAATAAACGTGCATTACTCTTGCGCGACAAACGATCTTAGCAGTTGACGCGCCCGGAATCTCTAATCAGTCCATCAATCAATCAGAGGCGTCAAGAAAAATAGATGAAGAAGGGGTGATTTAATACATATGAGCTTAGGTTTGAGTAGAGGTTTCTTTCTTTACAAAAATTTCGGACTTTTTCTTAACAAAAATGTCAATGAGATAAAAAATGTATAAAAATAATGTTACGTAACACTTTATAAATGATACTAAAAATAAACAATTCAATTGATATTTTATTTACAAATTAAATGATGCATTTTTGAAACATAACAATTGCACAAAAATGAACACGAAATTTCGAAATCTTGTACAAATTAATATTTGAATATTAAATTTGTAAGTTTCATATAATACCTTTACATTCATTTTTACTTTCTCGCCCTTACTTCTGAAGAAGTATTGAAAGTATTGAAATCGTGTGCTGGGAAACGACAAATTTTCTACAAAAAAACTCTTAACCCCGGTAACGAAAAATTGAATAAATCGTGTCCCTATTACTTCCTCTAACACGTTGTGTTGTCAGCAACTAAGTTTTGTGGATCGTTAATACCGAAAAATCGATTGATGGTTCGTATGCGTGTGGCCAACGCCAGCCCCTAAACCATTCAGCCGATTTTCTCTAAAATTGATATTCCCCGATCGATTTAAATGACCTCAAGGGTATTTTTTGTGTGGGGGTATTTTATTTGAAGCCTCAACGACATTTTTAAAATTTTCTGATTCATGAGACCAATTTTTTTTATTAAACTTTGTCTTTAGATAGCGTAAAGAACGCTTAAGAGAATGGTGCAACACTCATTTTTGTTGAAATCACTCATTTTTCGAAAATTTTTAATTATATTTTTTTAGGCTTTTTCCTACAACCACAGTATCAAAATAGGTATTTTTTAATTATTCAGATACATTCTTTAAAGACAGATCTTGAAATAATGTTCAATACTGTAAGAAAATTGGTCTCTATTCCGGTGAACTCTCTGTTTTCTCGAAAGTTTCAAAAAGTAAACATTTCAAAACTACGAAGTTAAAGATCGAGATGGGTTGAAGACGGGTTTCAAGAAAGTCTGTTCTTAAAACTCAGCTCTTTCAAAAAGTCATGTACAATTATTTGAAGAAGTTTTCACTTAATTTCTGCTTGAAATTAATGCCAATTGCCAATTTGTTGCCAAAAAATTTGCCAACTTAGAAAAACTATGTGCGAGAAACTATGTGCTTTTGCTAAAATCAATTATACTGCAAAAATACAATATTGATGATTGAAATTTTTCCTTAATGAAATCTGCTTTATTTTACTTTAAAAAAGCTATGCAATTTTTTTGAAACAATGAGTTGTTTCAAATAATTCTTACTTGAAGTATAGTTATTTTTTTGTTTCCCGGTTTTTGTGTTTAAATTTTTGCTGGGTAGAGTAGAGGACGTTAAAAATTGCGCAGAAAGTTTTCGTTGATCTTTCTTAATTTTAAACAAATGCAAAAGTTACAAATAAAATTAGATTGTATAAGTTGCTGTACGAGTAGCACTTCTAGTTGACTTTTGTGAAGGAGAGAGAGATATCAGACAACAAATGGAAATTATTCAGTGTACGATATCGTTTGTCAGCTTGGTTTCAGTAAACAGTAATTTTCTTTATTTTAAAAAGTGGGGCACTTTCTATGAAGTGTTACATGGCGCGAGATCCTCTTGAAAGACAACTTCCTTCTCAACTAGCGGTACAAACCTATTTTTGAGCATTTAAATATCTGCATAGTCCACACTTTATAATTCGTGGAACAGGTATCAGTGTTCCATGAGCTTTCTGAGAAAAATAATGTCATATCATTCCTCTAGCTGGGAATTAAGGCAACCGTCCATGATCTATCTCTGTTTGGATTTAAGGTGTTCCCAACTGTCCACTATCTTGCATTCGCTGCTGTATCAGTGCAGATCTCCGGAGCCGCCTTCGGATGTTTGGGCGAGGAGAGCGACCGTGTGCGTCGGCGCCGGGCGCCCTATCACGCGGGCAATCGGGAACGTGCGCACGTGTAAGCGGACGGCGGCGCGCGGCGAATAAAACGCTGACGGCCGCCGGCGCTCGCCAGGTGCACAGCCAGCGCCTCTCCACGCCACGATGCGGCTCTGCAGCGCGCAGGTAAACAGCTCGCTCAGCAGGCAGCGGTGGGGAGACGGAGTCAGTGGGTGAATGAGTATTGGTTCCATTGCATTAAGAGCTACCATAATAAGTCCCGAAAGTGTGGTACATGATGTATCTCGGTATCTCGGTGGAACAGAGATCACTAGATCCGGCTCCGAACTGCAGGTCTGTTAGCACGGTATTTCCTCCAGCGGGGCACCGCTCCAGCCGGGACAAGCTCTAAGCTCCCGGCTGGTCATCCGAATTCTGTTAGTGCATGTAAGTGTGTATGCGTATGTAAGTAGAGCGAAGGAGACCTTTTTGAAGGAACAATTGCGCGTGATCTCTGACCTGTGTCAAGAACATTAACTTCATCGAAATAATAAAGCTTCATAATCGTAAATGATAATCTTCATTGCATTGTCGGCCCGCAGCTGGTTTAAGTAAAGCTTTCAAACCATAAAAAAGAAATTAAATAGAAATAAAATGAAGAATCATCCTGATATGATATAAACATTTTTTTCAAATTAAATCCCCGTTTTGTGTAGAATAACAACAAAAAATATAATTTTCCTGGATGTAAACAAATGTAGAAATAAGTCTTTGAAAGTGTGAAATGAAAAATGTTGCGGTTGCTAGCAGGAAACAGTAGAACAATGTCGTACTTTTTCTACATCTCTTGTAAACAAAAACTTCGTTCTTGTAGAGGGCATTCAATGACCGCTTTAAAATATTTAAAATTAGAAATTTTTTCGGGTTCAGTTAGAGTATTTATGGACTTTATTATCTCTTATAGCACAAAGATTGTAATGAAATCGAAAATGATAATATTTTAAAATAATATTACAGAATGTCTAAATATGGGGTGCAAAGCATTACTGAACTAGTCAAATGTCTTCTCCACAGGACTGCTCAAAAATGTAATAATGCACACCGTAAAATTATAATTTCAACGTCACTTCAAATTCATCAAATTCGATTAACGACAAAATGTAATGATTTTTGAATTTTATTACGAAGGCATTATATTATCCAATAAATATTGGTGTCAGTGCTAATGTAATTTTTCATTCTGTTAATGTGTTTCAGTTTGGACACGCGGTAGCAGCGTTGCTACTAACTCTTCTGTTGGCAGCAAACGCCGAGGTAGATATGGAGTTTTCTCCTATCTTCCCCATACCTCACCGACCAGAAATCATCCCTTGTCTTCCGAGTAAAGATTGCAGTACAGTTCGTTGCAGGGGCATATTCCCCGAAGACTGTCCGAGCGGTCGTACAATACGCTGCGGGTGCTGTGACGTCTGCCTGGTGGAACTCGGTACGTTGTCCTTTCCCAGTGATGTTGTTATTGTTTTTCGTACCTCGTTCCAATAGCTCTTCGGCAACACTTATGTCGGCTGAGTTACTTAGAGATATTAGGATTCCAATCCTAACGATGTGGGAATTTCAACACCAGCTACATAACTAGATTGCATTCATCCATGGCCTGGAATGGAATTCTACTGTCCAACTGCTCTGATCGGTAGTATACCGGGTTTCTCCGATCTACTCCAGGCGAATGCCGAATCAGTACCCTAACAAAAGTGCCATGGACCGAACACAATAATTCCTTCCATACAGGAGTTCTCTCCTCTTACACAGCCACTTCCAGCGTATTTCCTTGCCACTCATGTAAGGAGACCAGTCGGGAGTTTAGATGAGGTCCCGAAAGGGCTGATGCTCCGCTGGAAACAATACGCAAACGGAAAACCTCACAAGCCGAATTGTAGTCTCACGTTCTAGTACTAGGGGAGATACGCTACCACTCTCGAGTTGTAATTTCAACACTGAGTGGACAAAAGTCTATGTAATTGACATGCCAAGCATTAAAAACTTATCCGTTCACTCTTATCTAACGGTCGCACTCTTGGACATGCATCGCCAGCCCTTCAGCTGACATGTGTTTTGCTCTGGTACATTTTTACTTGTCATCACTGTAAGTTCCCATCTCTTAATTTTGATTTCCAATCTGTCGTCAACAACTAAACAACGTACAGTAAATTGTATCAATTTATTATTTACGTATTGCTCTGCCTGCCTGAATATACGCTCTGGTTAGGACAGGAATAGTCGAAAGATTTAATTTACACGTCTCCTATCCTAGATTATATCACATGCTACAACCATGACGTGGAACTCTCGGAATTTTGCTAATGTACTGGGCTGCTAACTTGAAAAATAAAGAACATAGGAACTTACATTATAGTTTGTCATTCCAAAAAATAAAAAATATAAGGTAAAAGCTTTCTTGAAAAAATCTTTTTAAACAAACCTAAATTAATAATTATTTTCCCTGCATTAGGTACAAAATAGTATATTCCATCCTTAAAATTATACATTTATGTCTCAAATTCTAATTTGATTAACTATTTTAGTTGTCACAAATATGTTTGATGATTGAATTTAAGAAAGGCAAATCTAATCAATGTGTAATGACTTTAGGTTCCTGAATCGTCATATTTTGAAGACTGAAGTTGTGCGGTGTGATCCGTTGCTGAAACGCATCTCTAATCCGATGACATGTTCTTTTGCAGAGTGCGGCGAGCAATGTCGCTTCTTCGTCCCGAACAACGCGAGATGTGGACCTGGCCTGCAGTGCGGGTCCCGCGGCCAATGCGAGTACAAGCCTGGCTTCCTCCCCGGCGTTCCCACCCCCGGTTACCCCCATCGGCCCCACCTTCTTCCGCGCCCCCTCCCTCCGCATTGCTTACCCCTTCCCCCGCCGCCCCCTCGCCGTTGCCATCGCCACCCTCCGCCGCAGAAGTGCACTTACTTATGAGGCACAAGAATAAGGTTATTTTGAATGGTTTTTTACGAAGGCGTTCTATTAAAGCAATTAGATAATACAACGCCTTTGTAAAAAAGCACATTCGTGGCCATATACGATCAAGACCAGCTTGCAAGTCTGCTAGAATTACGCTAGTTGTAAAACTCTCACCATCACCATTGTGGGAACAATACAATCCGACAGATTTGCGACTGGCCCGAGTCAGACTTGACAAGACCCTTAGTAAAGAAGACCACTGAGGAAAGAACCGCAGATTTTCATTTTTGGAAGTGAAATGTATGTTATAAGATACCGCAGATGTGACTTTGCTATGTGACTATGGCACATGAAAATAGTATCATATGGTTTCCCTGAAAAGATCGAAATGTTTTTAGAAAGATATGTCCTCAGCGTGTTGTTCTAATAGATAGAGAAGTGAAACTGAAAAAATAATTCCCCTCCTCACATCCCCTTCCCTCCATCCCAATCCCCCGATAACAATGCATAAAACGTTTATTACAAAAATTAAACTCACAACTCGTTTGTGACCAAGAGAAGTGACACATCTAAAATCCTCATTTTAAAGGAGAGAGGTTTTATCGTGAACAGAGACGTGTGTTTCTCAGAGAAGTACAAAATATCCCTTTTTGCAGTGTCGTAAACTATCTTCATGACAGTTTTTTCCTAGTAGAATAGACTATTGCCTAAAGATATTTTGCACTTTACTAAAAAATGTCGATTGTAGAGATGTGTTTCTTTTCTTCTGAGACGATGAACTAATTAATTTAAATTGTGAAAATGAATTAAGGTATTTAATTATTTATTAAGAATAATTTATTATTGACAAAGTGAAGTAATAAAGATTTTTTAAAATTATTTTCAAATTATTTCTACATTTTCTTTGAAATCTTGTTTTAGTGAATATTATTATTATTATTTTTCTTCTTCCGTTGTGTGGATTTTCATCGGTTTAAGTTTTTTCGTTGGTTTAAGATATTATACGACATACATAAGATATTATACATATTTGAGTGATTATTTTTATAATATTATATTAATATATATTTAGTAAGAATCGAAAAGTTGATAATATGTAAAAAAAAGTGTTTTAGGCTCCTTAAGATGGCAGATGAGAAGAGGATGAGGCTAAGGCGAAAAGATAGCACAGACTGAAGGATAAACTAACTTGTACAAGAAAGTCTGTACCATTCTGTAGCATCACTAGTTAAAATATGAAATTAGGAATTAATTAGATTTATCAGAGGTGAACGAGTGGCGCATTGGCTAGAGATTTCGCATTCCATCGACAATGTATGTTGTTGATGAAAGAAATTAATGGTTTTTAAAAATGTACAATTTCTAAAAAGGATGTTCAAAATGTTTAGCAACCAAAACCAATTGTTTGGTTTTGTTGGTTTACATTTAATAAAGTAATGGCTTATTTAAGTACTGGGTAGAAATATATAAAACATAGCTTTTATACCATATGAATAAAGCACGATTTCATTCTTTCCATATCGTGTAACACGCATCAGTAAAACACTCCTTACATGCTTATTCACTCTACATTCCACAGGCATCACATCATGGCATTCAGTGTGAAGTGCGACCTACGAAATGCATTGCGTAAATGCAAATGTGCGTATACACGTGAGAATGTGATAAAGTGTTTGTGAGTTGAAAAAAAAATGCGTTCGATCCCCGAGGGGCGACGTGATGAGTGTTTGAGCTGTCCTCTTTTGTCATGTAGTACGTAACGCTGCGTTTTGAACGTGATTTGAATCCATGCCATAAATCGTGTTTATGATACACGCTGCTTCTACTATGTGGTGTTGAACTCGTTGGGATGCGGTGTAGGCTTTGTCACGTGTGATGTGTTTCCATGTTTTTTCGCGTGAGTTGAGACTTCTGGTACGCCCTGTTCATTTCGACAGAAATGATCTTACACTGTGTGTGAGATTTTGGATGATGTATGCCTTTCAAATGGATTACGGTATTAGTTGGTATTGCCGTGGATCGAAATTGTTATACACAGAGCTTTTTAGCGGTGAGATACGGGTTACTCTCGAAAATGTTTGAGCTGCAACATTGTACCATCCCAAAAATCAATAGTTTTGCTCTCGCTTTCGACCAGTTTATTTTCAGACTGAAGAAGTCTAGCAATTATTAATTTCAAACTTTTAAAACATGAGACAGATACTTTTGTAGGAATATGATTTATTTGTTTCAATATTTTATTTGAATTTCAATTTGCTTTTAATAGAAGTATTAATAGAAGAATTTTTAAAATAGGAATTAATAAAGAGTAAAAATATGAATAATGTAAATCCATAAAAAAGGAAGGGATGTTAAGAAATTCTACAATACATTTAAAACTATAATATATACTTTTGCTATAAAACCTATTGTTGTTGAATATGTTTAAATATTACAAAAAATAATAACTGTGCTTCTGTAAGTACGTTAAAAACTAAGTAAAAGGAAAATACACAATTCAGTATATTGAAGATAATTGATGAAAAAAATTTTTTTTTCAATGTTGCCTCAATTACTGTCTTTTAAAAAAACAAACAATGTAAAATCAATTTTATATTCAACTATAGTTTAATCATCCAAGTTCATTATAACAATAACTTTAGTCACAAACGTTTCATTTCTCCAATTTTGTCCCTATCAATTAGTTCTTTCCCGAAGTACATTTACAAGAGAAGAATTTCTGTGCACCTATTTTATGTTTACAAACAGCGCATTTTATACTTGTTACTTTTGACATTTTACTATTTATTTCTCCTTAAATTATGTGTACAAAAATTTACATTATTATTGCCCTGCACAGAATATCTAGTAAATTTGCAATATTTACCTGTAAAATACATTATTTGTATTTCTCATCCTCACTTTCTGAAAACAACTTCATTAAAAAGTATGTCAAGTACTTAAGGAGTAATTTAATACAACGATAAAATTGTTAGGCTACCTTTTAAAGTGTTTTACTTTTCAAACTTCCCATTTCCGACAAAAATATTTTAACAAAAATTGCCAGCAAGCAATCTGTTGGGAATCTGGGCCGAAAATCACTGCAATAGGGTTTATAAATACTTGTAGACTTCTTAACTAAAGAAATATTGGCAATTTTGTAGTTTTCGACCCATTATAAGCAATCTTATCAGATTGACATTGGTTATGTTCTGTTTAATGTTTACACTTTTTTAAAAGTTTGAAGCATTTGCTGGGTAACAGTGTATGAACGGTGCTGCGTCAAAAGATTACAGACCATGAAAACTTTTGTCAGCAACTGTTCGCGTAAGCCAGAAAAATTACCATTCTTCAACGACTTTTAAGCTGTCGCGCCGCGAAAAATCTCATAGCGCCACATTTTAATACACTGCTCGCTGAAGTCGTTGGCAGATCGGTTTCTTCTTTTTTCTTTCTCCTCTGATGCCGCTTTCCTATAAAAGAGAGATATTGCCGAGGAGCTGACGTGCTATGCAAACGAAACGAGATTTCCATTAAATATGTCACATATTATATATTATATATTATATATTATGCATTTTTTGCTTTCGCGCTCCAAAACAAGTAAAATAAACACCATTTAAAGATGCTCTTCTGACATTCTCTGACAAACAAGATTCTGAATAGTACAGAGATCAAGATAATTAGTGTGACTGTCTTATGGGCATGGAGATTGTTCGGTTCTTGGGGCCGAAAATTCGGCAAGTTAAAAATATCAATAACAAATACGTATTATTCATTACATCTTTAACTTTCAAAATGGCACAGAACATATAGAAAAATAAAATGGAATGAGGGTTAGTTTCCATCGAAATTGCGCAATATTATTCAATGAAGATGCTCTAATGACTAACCCGATCGAAATCGGATTAGTAAGAAGAAAAATTATAGATAGAATCATTATCACCCTTCTCAGTAAGACCCGAATGAGACCTACAGAGAAATGAGAATGAGAATAGGCATTTAGGGTTGTTCTGTGGAAGATTTTGGGGCAATATTATTTAATATGTCAATTATTTCGAGTTTATAGGGGGCGATGGTTGTGATAAGGGAGATACAATATGTCGGTGAACATGATTGAGGAGTACCAAATGTATACCATACATATAATACAATTCTTATTCACGTTGTCTGTGCTTCTTTGAATGACATGTATGTACAAGCATCACATAATGTTTTCTGAAATATACAGACCGGTAGAGCAATTATCCAAATTCCTTTGGGCTATCTCTTTCATCCGCAGGAAATATATTTTCTCCACAGGCGGGAAGCCACCTGTTAAATGTACACGGTCAGTGGAACTCTAAGGAGTTCTGTTCGGAAGCGA
Organism: Acheta domesticus; assembly: GCA_031308135.1. Lineage (NCBI taxonomy): Eukaryota > Metazoa > Arthropoda > Insecta > Orthoptera > Gryllidae > Acheta > Acheta domesticus. The sequence goes on along the minus strand of JAHLJT010009355.1, from coordinate 103,003,243 downwards.
GAAACCTCGCTGATCTTCTTTACAGGCAGTAAGTGTAATGCAGAGAGCAGTAATTTCTAAGCTCAGTTTTCTTACTCTCGTAAACAACACATTACGTTGAAAGCGATCTTTTAATGATAGTTGCGGTGGAAGAGCTTGTAAGAATACTTTCAAGTATATCCTCATGAATTCTTTTCATAAAACATTGAAATTACAGCTAATGCGATGGTCACCGTGACGGTTGAAATTTTACCACGGAAATATACTAAGCTAATAAAGAAAGAAAGCAATGGAGGATTCGTTGATAGTAAGTATTCTAGTCCTGAATGAAGATGTCATTGTAACATGCGGATGAGAGACAGGAAGATGCCAGAGGCCCCATTGAAAAAAAGAGCTGTCTTATCAAGTACAAGAAAGAAAGAAAGGAAGAAAAAGAGTCGCTTATCTTGCTCATTGGTGAGGGTGGCAGAATAAGAAATACTTATATGATTAACGTATGATTAGGAAGGACATATACTTCAAAAAGAAGGGAGAAAAGAAGAAAATTAAACGAACAAGGAAAAAAAGATGAGGAGACAACTCGAAGATGAAGAATATGGGAAAGAATAAATCAAATAGGAGGAAAGGTGGCGTGAAGCAAAAAGAAGTAAGAAAGGAAGAGACATAAAAAAGGAGAGTAAAAAAATTGCAATCTCAATATACATGTATACACGTTCTGCTCTTGAGTTCGCATATCAAAATGAATAACAAGATTGTTTTCTTAAATTCTATTTAAAATTTCAACCACGATCGTTTTATCATTCTGTTATATTTCATCTCATTTTTAGTCATTTTTCAAGATTTGAATTCGCAGCGGAAGAAAGGTCATTGTTACACGCTTTTTTATTACACACTCCAGAAACAAACTCCAACAAGTCCAACCAACACTATTCTTTAAAAAAAGTATTGATGGTCTGTTTACTGCAAACGTTGAACACTTACTGTGGTTCTAGGTCGAAAACATTAAGATAATACTAACTCTACATTAGTTTAAAGTAATGCTATAAACTCATTATAAAGGTACCGAAATGTAGTAAAAGAGACAAAATAATACTTTCTAGAAAATACCGTAAATGGGAATAAAACTGCTGCAAAAGGAGGTATACATTCTATTCTACAAGTAGTAATAAAGACAGACACGAAACATACATTGAATGATTTCACGATTGGAAGATACGCACCGAGTCGGCTGAGGTGAGACAGCTGAAGTGGAAAGTGGGTGCAGTCAACGGCGGGAGTAAGCCATTTGGCGATGATGATAAGAGGTAGCCTCTGTCGGCAGAGCAGAGCAGAGCAGCGCGCGTGAGCAGGCGGCGAGGGAGGCTTTAGGAATGGGGCTGGGGCGGGGCAGGAGCAATGTTGCGGGCGGGAACGGACGGCGGGGCAGAAGTGATCTTGGGGGAAGGGATCAGAGAGAGGGCGGCAACGATAGTAAGACAGGGATGCGGGACGGGGGACGGGTCAGAGAGACAAGTACGAATTGATTGACTGTTATCGGCCACGTCAACTGCTATGGTCATTAAACTCATAGTGTAGAGTTTTACCGCGGGTGTTAACTCCCGACTGGGTCTCCTGACATGTGTGGTAGTGTAGCGCACGTAAGTGTGTGTATAGTTAGGGAAGAGGGATAGGATAAGGAAGATGAGGGAAAGATCGCGCGCAGTCCATGGCCTGTTTGTTAGGTTACTGTTCCGGTATACGCAAAGAGTTGGTAGGAAAAAACCAGATCAGAGCAATCGTCCACTAGAATTCTCCCACAGGCGCGGTGCCGGCTGAATTTGACCTAACTACGTAGCCTGTGTCGAAACTCCGCCAGCATCGGGAACTCGATGTCGTCGGTAACGAACCTCCCAGTCATCAATGCGGCGAATACAGCGGCAATGGTGGCTAAACTGAGTGGAGCGTAAATGGGAGCGGGACGGCAGCTGCGCGAGGATAGAAGTGCAGGTGAAGAATCGAGTAGGAAGCGGCGGATGTACGGCGGAAACTATGTGGGTTGTTGAACTCAGGAAGCATTGGACTGAAATACGAGTCAAGGTAAAATGAAAGGAGAGCTGGGCACAGAAGTACACATCAAACAACATGGCCAGAGATCAACAACAGGAAAAGGTATACGGATATACCCCTGCATGCCCATTAGGTTTTGCCACTGTCCCCTTCTTTGGCCTTCTCCTGACTAGTTCCTTCCCTGCCTACGCCTTTGCTGGCGACCAGGCATACGTCCTTTGTACGCCGTTCGGCTTGCAATCTTTTTCCTGCCCCTCACTTATCGAATCACTCGTTTCCCCACCCACATGCCCGTCCGCTTTTCTAGTTTGCCCGTCCGTGCATCCCTCGCCAGTTCACTCGCTCACTCGGTTGTCCTATCACCCCTCGCCCGTCCACTCGTCCCTCTCGCCTGTTTACTCGCATACTCGCGTGCCGCTCACTCCTCGCCTGTTCACTCACAATTTGCCTGTTCGCTCACACACTCGCCTGCCCGCTCATCCCTCTCCCGTCCAGTCGCCCTCTCGCCTGTTTACTCACATACTCGCCTACCCGCTCACCCCTCGCCCGTCCACTCGCCCTCTCGCCTGTTTACTCGCCTAACCGCTTGTCCGATCACCCCTTGCCCGTACACTCGCTCACTCACCTATTCGCTCACCCACTCATCTGTCCACTCGCTCACCCTTCTCTTCGCTCTCTAGACATTCACCATCTAATTCACCATCTAATTCATTCGCTCATTTGTACACATGCCAGCCTGACTTGCCTGCCGGCCGTTCATCCACACGCTCTTCATTTAGACAGTGCGCCGTCCTCCCAATTGTGTGTCTGGGATTCCAAACACCACACCACGCACGCGCGCGTTCGCAATGGGCTAAGGATGCGACATCGCTGTCGGTGTTTTTAAAAAAAATCAGCGTTTTTATAAAATCATCGATGTATTTAACATTGATTTTTTGTAAGCCGACGTTTTCTAACATTGATTATCAATGTTTTTAAATGGTCGATATTGTTAAAATGAAAGAAGAATTCTTTCAGAAAAATTATACGTTTTTGATATCCATAAATGACTTTAGACTTAAGTGACTAAGAACGATAAATAAATAAAATCAAGTTTTTCGTCAATAAAAAAATCCTCCACATATTTTTGAATTATTGAATCAGATAATCCACCCCGTAAACTTCAATAATCCTCTTTTTTAAAAATCGATATTTAATAACATCGTTGGTTTTGGGTCAATGTTTTATTAACATCGATGGTTTCATTTTGAGCATTGGTGTTTACAAAACAAGGACGTTTTTTCTTGTCGGTGTCACATCCCCACTACGGGTTTTCACATGGCATCGCCAACAGCGCTTCCGAGTTGCGCGCTGCTGGCAAGGCATAAATAGGGTATTCACACGAGCGGTGTAGTCGCGCTGCTGAGCCGATAAGGAGTCCCTTCACATGGCGCCACTCAGCAGCGCTTCCGAGTGGCGCGTTCGCTGAGAAAGCACTATTTTAATGATGGTATTCATGGCAGCGGCGAAATTGCGCTTCTGTGGTGCTCGGTGGCGAACCCCCGTCACCAGCAGCGCAGACGCGTCCCATACCACCGCCACATCAGCCAGTTCTAAATGGCGGCCTTCACACTAGACCGACTCGGACGCGCCACTGAACCGAATTTTACCAGCTGGCTGCCTTTCGGCTGCCGGACGGAGCCCACCAGCTGTGACTCAACGAATGCTTCCGCTTCTCGCGGTC
>JAHLJT010009355.1:102951955-102989083 GCA_031308135.1 Acheta domesticus | reverse complement strand
ACAAAGATGGGAATATTTCCGTAGTTTTGGAAAATAATCTTCTCCTTTATTTCTGTACTATTCTTTCAAACTCCAGTTTTGAACTTTTCTATACTTTTAGCCTGATGTTAGAAGTTTCACATTTCTATAATTTTATTTATGATAATATTTCACCATAATTATCACTAATATACTTATATTTGGGTATAATCGATCCTTATTAAATATTTTATTCGTTTGTGACCAGACAGAACGCTCCACCTGGTGACTGGGCAGCGGAGGGCCAGAGGGAAGGGGGAGCGCGGTGCGACTGATGGTGAAGGGCCCGCCCCGCCCTTGCCCTGTCCCCCCCTTGTGGTGCGCTCAGCGACACACAAATCCTGCGTAGACACGTGTTCTTGTGCGTTCCCCCTGCGCCCTGCCGTCACTCGCAGCGGAGCGCGTGGCGGCGGAGGGTGCGTGGTGGGTGGGTTGGGGTGGGGTGGGGGTGAGGGAGAAGCAGGATGGGGCGTGATGTGCCAGGATCTGTCGGGTGAGAGGCGGACTTGCTGGTGGGTGGGAACGGAGGCTGGGATAGAGACAGCGAGAGAGGGCGGAGAGGGTGGTTGAGCGGAACGGGGCCTGGGCGGGGATAGGCGGGACGTGGGCGGGGCGTGGGCGAGGGTGAGCTGGGCGTGGGCGGGGCGTGGGAGGGCATGGGCGGGGCGTGGGCGGGCGTGGAGCGAGAGTGGGCGGGCGTGGGCGGGGCGGGGTGTGGGCGGGGCGGGGCTGAGCGGGGCTGGGTGGGGCTGGACGGGGCCTGAGCGGTTGTGGGGCGGAGTTGGGCGGGCAATGGCGTGGGCTGAGTTGGAGGTGAGTGGAGGCTTGGTGGGTAGTGGCTGTGGCTAGGCGGGGGTTGGGTAGTGGGAAGTGCAGTGGTGGTGGAGGCGGTGAAGGGAAATCTGTAACACGTTGTAACTGCGAAAGGACTCTGTACCGTCCGTAAAGGTCTCAGTGGTAGGCCTTGTTGGGGTCCGTGTGAGCACAATTCGACGAGTTTACTTGCTGTTGGTCGCTGTGAAGGGATAGAAGCTAAAATACGTCTACTTCTAGAGAAGTTAATAAAAGGGTATACTCATTTGAAACCCGAAAGGGAATCTTCTTGTATTTACGAGAGTATGATTCAAAACTCCATGCTAATTTTCAATATTTTAAATACGTGTATTTAACTCTTCTTTATGATGCTTCGAACGTCATTAGATCGAAATGATGAGACAGTAGTATATAATGACACAAGCCTTTGTACCGTCGAAGTCCATGAAGATTAAAACTGGGTTTCAAGTGTTTCGGTGTCAAAGAGAATATAAATTTACAAATACGTCTGTAGTGTAACTAACCAATAGCAAACCAAAAACAGTATTCCATTACATCGAGATATCAATAAATTAATTTAATTTCTGTAACTAAATCTTTTCCGTGATGCTATACATACACCCAATTACGGTCTTTGCTGTCACATGCAGAACTTTACCATTACAAGAGTGACGGACGAGATGCAAATCGACAGTGATGGATGAGTATTGGGTATATGAAATGAATGATGGCTCCTGGTGGAATGAAGCTGCAGAGAAAACATGAAACTTTTCCGGGAACACGACTTCCTTGATCACGGGATTCCACAGGATCGACTGATATTGTAAACCTTGCTCCCTCGATGTGAAAGATGAGCCTTCTGACCAGCACCCAATACGTGGCCCTTTTATAGGGACTTTTTATGTATTTAATTTTATTCCAGTGCTAACGTCACGTGGTCATAACTGGAGTAAATGATTTGATAGATAAATTATTACGAATATGTCATATGAGAGATGAAGGAGCTATGCTGATCTAAGATGAAAACGGGGACGGCAGCAATTCAATTGTTTGAAACATTAGTGATTCGGGGCGCGCCAACGGCTAAGATTATTACTCCCATAAGTGTAGTCCATGTTTATCGCCCGAAGGGGGATGTGATCTTCTCCCGAAGGATGAAGAGATCCGGCGCGGAGCTACACGACGGCTTGCGACGGTTTTCCGCTCCAGGTAACTCCCTCAGCCGGGACAAGCTGTAAGCTTCCGACTAGTCTCCCGACATCTAATGTACACCAGGGGTGGCCAACTTTTCTGTATATAATATTTATTTTTATCTTAAAAGTGTGTCGCGATCGACCTGTCATGGACATAGTCTAAGGGGGAAGAAGGGATGTGAAATGCAAACAATATCTTTTTTTAGTAGTTCCAGCGAGGTATTGGAAGGTAAGTAAAATATGTGCTCAAAACTATTTTTTATTTTTTAAATCATTAAGTTTTCGAGATATAGGCTATCGCAGAAAATAAATTTCCAGACCCAACTTTTGATAACAGCATTTCGTTTATGGGTACCTAAACGGGTTGGTTTTCTGACACTCTTTTAAGATAGATTTTACTAACTTAAATGCAAATCTTTTTATCAACTGCAATGTTGCATAAGTTGCATCAACTGCAACATATACGTTGAATAATTTACTCGTAACTATGAAAAAACATTATAAAAATGCACAGTATGGCTGATAATTTGATTTCACTATTTGATTTCAATATTTCACTTTCGCGTGTTTTTTTTTGGGGGGGGGTACGAAAATGTATCACAAAGAATAATTTGACTTACTTTTACCCAACCTCTCAATAGCTCGCTGAGTACGCCTCTTACTGAAATATAGATATAGGGCATACGTAAAAAACAACCATTATTTAAAGAGCCAAATAACTCATATCCAGGAGAATTATTAGAACATAGATAATTGTTAACAATATTTATTAATTCAAAGTAGCTACAGATAAATACAGATTTAAAATTTGATTTGAAAAAGTACTGAGTTCGCATGTCTCTAACCAAGGAATCATAATTAGGTGTTTATTCTGACAAATATAATAATAATAATAATAATAATAATAATAATAATAATAATAATGTCTTCAGTATGGAATCAATCAGAACAGAACGTTGTTAGTCTTCGTTAGCTTCAAGTATGAAAATGTCAATTCCATCACAGACATTGCGGGCGATCGACGATCGACCAAAATTGGCCTCGCGATCGACCAGTCGATTGTGATCGACTTGTTGACCACCCCTGGTGCAGACCATGTGAGTGTGTGTAAATAAGTGAGGGATGAGGATAGGACGAAGACGATGAAGAAACTATCACGCGCGCTCGGTGGCCCGATGTTAGGGTACTGTCCCGGCAATCGTCCTGGTATTGATCGGGGAAACCACGGAAAACTACCGATCAGGGCCGCAGGCCGCTAGAAGTCTCCAAACAGCGGCTGAATCCGATGCAGTTTTCTAGCTGGTGTCGAAAATTCTCCCACTGTCGGGACTCAAACCCTAGACCTCCTCGGTCAGAGATACTAGAGTACCATTTACAGACATTTGAAGCCGTGAGACACCTATGAAAGTGACAGCACTTCAACAAAACCTGTCGCGATCCTGCCTTGTTTGTAACAAATTCTGCATGGATCGTCCGGGATTTGAACTTTACTATCTAGAGACGAAGGGCGATCGGTCTGGCCAGCATATCATAGGTCCCCCTCCTTTAAACGAGACCAGCTAACGTTGCTCAGGACATCAAGTGATGTCATTGTATTGCCTGTAACCGGAAGGTCCTAGGGTTCAAATACCGACGGAAGCAGGATTTTCGACACTAGCTAGAGAGCCAGGTCGAGTTCAGACGCTGTCTAGAGGGAAGAATTCTAGTGGCTGGACGCTCTGATCGGTAGGTTTCCCCGTGTTTCTCCGATCAACATCAGGCGATGGCCGAAGCAGTACCATAACAAACAAGTCATGGACGTCGAACTCTCCGTCTTCTTCCTAGTCCTATCCTCCACCCCTTACTAACACTCACTCACATTCACGTGCACTTCACTACCACACTTGTTGGGAGGCCAGTGTGGAGCTTGTGGTATAGCCTGTCCCGGGTGGTCCCGTGCCTTGCTGGTGGAAGATACCTGGTTGTGGGAAATTCCCGCACGCCGACGTGTAGGTCGGCGCTTGGAACTTCGCCATCCAGCAGGGGAAAACTCCGCCATCTCCCGCAATACGAAATGCACTACACTTACTGGACTGATCACCTTAGCAGGTTTTACCCGCCCGAAAACACCAATCAATCAGTCCTTCAAACGAATGCCGTCTGATCGTATCCCCAAGAAACCATCAGGCCCGGCGTTCGTTCACCTCGTGCGTTCCTCCCCGCCTCGGGGCCCCAGGTGGCAGCCGCCGAACGGTCCACGTTGCGTAAAGTGCTCTCACGGTGCGTCGTTCTGTTCCGTCGCCCTCCAGCTCGGGCCACGTGGGACGCGGGAGGGAAGAGGGAGGGGGGAGATGGAGCGAAGGGGGCGTTGATGGACGTCGAAGGCTCCCCTCCGCCCGCTCGGCCGCGCTCACGCTTCTTTCCCGGGCGACACGGAGGGACCGCAAGGGAATGTCTGCTGCCGGAGGAGATACGCAGGGATTGCCGGAGAAATGGTGCTGGCGATAAGCAGAGGGAGGAAGGGTGGATTGTGGAAAACGAGGGTTCCCGTACAGAGACTACGTATGCACAATCAATGGACGTCACAAGAGAATGTAAGTGGATTCAATGGCACTCCTCCTTCATGAAATAGGAAGATAGAACGGCATATTCAGTAATTACTAGAATTCGTAGTATTTCGGTATCATTTTAATACGTCTTACAGTTGTCGTGAAATGTAATAAATGCTTTGTCAACTCCCGTCAAAAAATACCACAGACACTACATATTGTCTGTACTCTTGCACTACAATCTCATCAGACTGTCATGCCATGGAGTTCAAGCCTGATGGTCGTGGATATAAACTGGGACATGACACTCTTCATTTGAAAATATAATAATGTGTGTACGTAGGCTTATGAGTGTTTTTTTCTCCACAAAAGTTTTGAACCGTGAAATGGATGTTCTCAAATGTTACACCGATTGCGATAGATCATCGGCAACATCGTTTGCATATGCAGCATTGTTGACTGGAAGATTCTAAAGATTGAGTACTGACGGTGAGGTATATTCGGCATTAGCTACATAGCTGATTTACCCACTGTCTGGCGGAGAGTTCTTACATGCTGTTGGTACGATATGTAGTTTACGTAGTTTTTTTTCGAAACGAGGCGAGAAAATGTCAGTAAAAGAGGACGACAGACATGTAAAAAGTATGCAAAGAGAGGTGGGAAAGAGTCCGGAAGAAAATGGGGTGAAAGAGGGGGGAAAGCCAAGGAACAAAAACGAGGAAGGAGAATAAGAAATGAAATAGGATATCCGAGAAAAAAAACTAGAAGGCGATAGGAGAAGAATAAGTAAAAGGACACGAAAAAGATACGAAAAGAAGATGGAAAGAGATGTGGGGAAAAATACTGGTACGAAGTAGGGGAAAAGAGAGAAGTATACAAGGAAAGAGAGGAACATAGTAGACAGAATAAGACAGGGCCAAAGAAATGGGAAAGCGATGGGACAAGAGTCGAACAGAATGGCCGTGAGGTGAAAACAAAGCAGGAACGGGGAGAACCCAGTCCTTCGTCCTCGCACGAGCGACTCTTTCCAATTTTTCAATTTTATCCTCTCCAGTTGCCCTGGAGAGGCGGGAATTTATTCAATTTCGGGACTTACATTTTCGTAATTCAAGCCGATGGAGCTTATGGAATAGTGAGAGGGCGATATATCTTAAACATACTACTTAATCCTAAATGAAACTAATTACATGGCCTCTTTGGGCGCACTTTAGATTAAATAAATATTGAAACTTTGAAAAATACTGAGACTTCAATGTTCATTGTTCTTATTTTCGACTCTCCGACGGTGAGGAACGCCGCCTCCGGCGGGGCGCCGCAACGGAGACGTCCGGTGCAAGCGCGCGGATGGAAAGATATGTGGGGAAAATACTGCTAAGAGATAAGGGAAAAGAGGGAGGAAGTATACAAGGAAAGAGAGGAATATAGGAGACAGATTAGGACACGGCAAAAGAAATGGGAAAGCGAGGGGAAAAGAGTCGAACGGAATGGTCGTGAGGTTGAAACAAAGTGAAAACGGGGAGAACCCGGTCCTTCCTTCTCGCACGAGCGCCTCTCCGCCGGCGAGCAGCGTCTCCGGCCCGGCGCGGTGGGAAGGCGGGGAGGGGAAGGGCGCCGCAGCGGAGACGTCCAGGTGCAAGCGCGCGGGCTTTGGCCGGCGCTTGGCGACGGGCGAGCGGGGGGGGAGGCGTGCGTGGGCGGAAGGAACTCGGCATCGATCGCTGCGCCGCGCTGCGCCCCTGCAGCGGAGCGGAGCGCGCCTCGCCCGCGCGCCCCGCACTCGCGCTCCAGCCGCCCACGCGATGCGACGCAACGCACTGCGCGGACCCCTCCCCCTCCCCCCACACGGCGCCCGCGCAACGCACGCGCACCCAGCGCTTTCTAGCGGCGCTCAAGACAGACGATGCTCTGCGAGCGAAATTTGTTGCACAAAATGCAGAGCGCAAAAAAATAATAATACTTGTAATAATGTATAATTCTGATAATAAATAATTGCAATAATATAATAATAATAATAATAATAATAATAATAATAATAATAATCTAAGCACATAAGACTGGAAGTTGGTGTGTGTGTGTATATATATATATATGAGGTAAACTCCGACATCGTGTGATCGATCTCAATGAATGTTGGCACTTCTAGGTGGTTTTTAAACCAGGAGGTTTATACGCGGTAATTCTGTTCTAACTCCACTACACGGCACTGTAGAACAAAATTAAATATTCACGTCACATTTTTGCTGGTCCGGCGCTTCTCGATATTACCTCTTCTGCTCACAAAACGTGCAGAATCTGCAAGTAAATGTGAATGAGAGGACAGAGAGCGGCAGAGACAGATACACACAAACAGACAGGGACAGGGAGAAAGAGGGAGGGAGAGACAGAAACGGAGATGAGAGGGGAAAGAGGGAGATGAAGGGCAGAACAACGTCTGCCGGGTTTTCCTAGTAATAACAAATGCCGACCTCGATGACCGAGGTGGCTAGAGCGTGAGCGACTCAGTGTCTCGATCGGAAGGGATGAGACCCGGCGTGGCATGGTTGTTTGTCCCTTGGCTTTAGTAGGTTTGCTGTCGAGGAAAAACCTTGTGAGTCTCCTGATCACAGACCAAAGAGCCCGGAAGTGTGTCAGTGTAAAGGTTAATAGCCTTTTAGCACAAATGCAAATGAAATTCATGAACACTCTTAATGTTTCAGTATTAAAACTGAAAAGAAGCAAAAAATCAACGAATTAACAAAATCCGTCTCAAATCAAAAAATATTTACTGATAATTAATTATTTACTGATATTCCGACATTCAGAAATTTCTTTTTTGCCAAATTAGATAGGAATAGGCATAGTTTTAATCAAATGGGCTTCCAAATCACTTCCTCTGGCTTAAATAAGAGTTAAAAAGCCACGCAACAAACGAGCATTAAAAGGATATATAGTCAAAATAATGTCCAAAAGTCTCAGGAGCAGCTCGTGATGAAACGGCTAATTCCTCAACACTGGGGCTCGGGTTCGATCACCTGCCCATTGATGTATTATTGGTACACGAAGCGAGCTCTCGGCAAGTTTTATTGAACTTCCGAAATCGATATCCCTTTATCGAAGACCTAAATAAATAATACGATGGGGTAATTGAACTGACGCTTTTCATCGTCATATCCCAGTTCGTATAAACTGACTTAGGTAGCTGGGGCATCAATTGATGTCACCAATTACATGTGATAGGGAAGTGCTAGGTTCCCGACGGATTCTGGACTTTCAACACTAGCTAGATAGCTAAGACGAATAAGTCGCTGTTTGGAAGGTAATTCTAGCCCCGCTAGTCAGTGTCCCGCTGGTGGAAGACGCCTGTTGGGGAAACCCTCACTAGCCGATAGTACGTCAGCTCCGGATCTCACCACGATGGAGAGATCATCGCCATCTCCCGTCATAAAAACATGCACTACACATGTAAAACCTTATGAAATGACCTTATCAGAGCACACAGGTCTCGCAGCCCGTGCCCGTCAGGCAGGGACGCTATATCATGGTCATAGTCCGTCGAGACTATAGTGTCACAGTACAGTGGGACGTCGATTATCCAAACTAATACAGTTCTTCGGATAATCGTATAGTAAGATATTCGATATAGTTCGGATATTCGATATTTCGGATATATGTAGACAACCGTTGCGCTAAAATGCGGTGGATTTTCTGCCAACAATGAACATTCCGAGTTTTTTAAGCGTTTTTTTAAGCGTTAAGCTTTTGTTAAGCATTTACGATTGTTTTTTTGACAATGTACCGTTAGTTATTCTTTCACTTAATGGTGGTAAAAGCGTTTTCTCTGCTAATAATAACATTCCGGGTTCTTAAGCATTTAGGATTTTTCAAAGTTCACTGAAGTCAGATGATTGACTATAGTACAGTATCTTATTAATAGTTTATCTCTGTCAAACATATCAGGGATCATTCTCTATCATTCAATATTACAAAAGAAAATTAATACTTATAGTATACGGTACCTACCTATTTAAAAAAATATGATTCATAGAAAAATATGAGTTCGGATATTTGACGTTTCGGATGATTGACGTTCGGGTAATCGACGCCCCACTGCACACCATAAATGTAAATCCTGAAGAGCTGAAACGCCATTTTCAAGCATGGGATGGAGTTCTACGCGACCAAAGAAAGTCTTTAGGCATAAATGAAGAAAATTCCAAGGCTTTTGATTGTGATCGTCTCGCTCTCTGGCAGCTGTTTTTAACACTTTCTATATGTAGATCCCGAACACTTCCTAACTGAAATCATGCCTCCGCTTACAGAGAAAGTCAATACACGAAAATGCCCACATGTTGTTCAGCCTTCTGAATAAGTTGACAGTCATTGGATCAGGAGAAAAAAGCAAATAAAGATAAGGGATATGGTGCTGAAACACAAAAAAAGGACAAAACAAAAATTATCCAAAACTATTCCAAACACATATTTAAGTGATTCCTATTTTTAAAAGTCTTAATCGTAGTCAGACTTCTGGGTCAACGTATAATAATTACAAATTTTATTGGAATATTTCGCTTGCCTGACTTAATTATCGTTGTTCTAATATTAGAATGATCCCTCATTGTACCTTTCTATTTTCCAATATTCAATCAAAACAGATTATGATAGAGTATGCACTAAACGATCGTTTTCATTATGGTGAGAAAAAATATTTATCTTTTTGATAGAAATATATGCGATGTGGTATGAAATACAATTAAGAATATTTCTGTCGAATTTCATAATTGGTTTCGGGATAAATTGGAGCGTACGGGGGAAACATATCTGAAACAGAATTACAACCTGTTATTTTATATAGGTTATTATATTATATTTTTGAAAATCAAATTTCATATTATTTTCAATAAAAATAACTAATTCATCCCTGCCATTTATTTCTTCAGCTCAAACCTGCCAGTCAGCGTGTGAACTAAAATTTAATAGAATGTACAAAGTTTGAGTGTATTTGCATAAACGGCCGCCGTGGACTGGCATCGCGAATCCATACAGAGGCACAATGTGGAGCGCAGAGATAAGGCTAACGGATGAGTACGCGTGATACGCCACATTCGTCACTGTCAGGGCAAAGCCCCTCCCAGACGCAAAGGGGCTCGAGTTCGCATCCACGCAGCTGAAAATGCGTGGAGCTTTCGGCGTGGTAATGCATGTGACGACTTCAACTGGCGTGAAATATGTTTTCCCTCATATAATTTTTCACGTCCCATAGTGCGCATACGTATGCTACGATGGTGCAGGGGCTTTACGGCAGCATCTATACTTCGGTTTTTCTTTCTTGGCGCACGGGGGGGGGGTGTCAATAAAATGGAATATCTCACGATATTGCGCTTCGTTCTCCGTTGTGCCGCCAAGAATCGCATGATTGCCAGCACTGCTCGATACAGTTGCGATCATGCAACTCCTAGCGGTACAACCGAGAACAACGCGAAATATCGTGAGATATTTCATTTTATTGACACCCCCCCCCGTGCGCCAAGACAGAAAAACCGAAGTATAATAGCTGAAACGTCTTATATTCACTGAGCGATTGTTGCGTCGTTAGCCTTTTCAAGCCATCATGTTTCAGATTCGTAATCACGCTTAAATCATTATCGACATTCACCCCTTAGACCCACGTCCAACAGCGGAGCAACTTTTACTACGCTGTTAGTTACATTATAACTTCTTGAATGACGATTCTAACAATTTCGGAGGCTGTCGTATTATGAGGAAATAAAATGTCTGTTTTAAGAAGTGCACGAATTTGTTCTCTATTTGCCATTCATAATACAAACGATCCATTTTCACAATGGGGATGATATATAATGATTAAAAAATATTTGAAACACAAGATTACTTAATATATTAAAAGTCAATTGTTTTAATGCATATACGTTTATATATAGGAAACTCTGTGTGGGGTATAATTTTTCTATGAAACTTAAAAATGAAATATTGAAGTGGGTAACATATATATGAAATATTGTACACGAAATATTAAAATGGGTTTCTGAGATGAGATGTGCCGTATCTTCACGATGAAGTAATATCGTGGAACTTTTTAAACAAAGGCACGGTAACAATTGTTTCATTAAGTTGGAAACATAGTTGAAAGAATTGTAACAGTCGTTTCTTGAAGTTGGTGTTGTATTGTTGCTTAGCGCATGGTGATAGGGATAAATGACCGCCAAAAACTGCCTTCTCGTGCTCTAAGATGTAGGCAAAGAAGTGTGTAGTAGTATTTCAGTTTCTATTTTGAATCGTAGGTCTATATATTAATACGTGAAGATAACCTTTTGTAACCCTCTTTTAAGCATATTGAACGCATCAAGGATTGAGAGATTTGCCACAGTTAACGTTTGTATGGAGAAGTAGTTCATAAAGTTAAGATTTCCGTTTAATACGTGTTACAAATATGTAAAATAAAATAAATATATAGCGTGCTGGTACAACTCGCAACACACTACAGCACACTATTGCCGTGCATCACTCAATCACGATGCATTTTAGAGTCTAAAACCAGATTTTTATGTCCCTTAGGGAGAAATGTTTCGTTTTATGTATCCCCTAATCAGAAAAATGAGTTTTTTTTAGACATTTTATTCCAAACTTAGCATTTAAGAGAATTATGCTCAACAATATTTGCATTTGCGTAGGCGAAAAGCATATTGTAACAGTTTATTCGACGTTTGAAAGACTTTGCTCTGTTGGCGGTTGAGGTCTTGAGACCAGTTTTCGGTGCGTTTTCCACACATGTAGGAGAGGAAGAAACCAAATGATTCCCCTGTTGGTACGCCATTGATAAAATAATGTGGTAAAATAATACAAAAACATCAGTTATTGTGTTCAAGCTGTTCGTGCTCAAACTACTTCGTTTTAAAACTTTAAATTGTCATTTACAAACTTAATGTAGGTTTAAATTCATAATATGTGAGTATCCTTAAGGTGCAGAAACATGCGAAATATTCGCACGGGTTTAAATAGTTTGTATTATTATTTAATTGCGTGATTTATGATTCAAGCAGGAATCCTTATATTTTGTAAAATAAATAAAAAATATAAGAATTTATAGCTTAAGTTAATAAGAAATTTAATTTTTTTAATTCACTTATTTTGCTAACAAAATATATCAATGTTTTGAATTAACGTGACACATTTACGCAATGTTAGAAACAAGAATTCATCTGCTGCTAGTTGGAAACCCTTTCTTCATTCACAAATATAAACTTTATTCATAAATTCACGTAATTTGGGGTATCATACACACCTTCTGCTTCGTCAAATCCCTCTTTATTTTCTCGCTACTCAGTAAAGAGAAATTTATGTAATGCTGCGCCAAAAAAGGCGAATTTTCGGCAGGAAAAACTCTTATTACAGGGCCCTGGAAACGAAAAAGTGGGTAAATACAGTAGCTAAATTTAGAAGAAAATCCTCCATCACTTGGTGAAGCCTGAATTCATGTTTTGTGGGTCGTTTGTACCGAAAAATCCATTGACGGCAAAACTTCTGTCCGTCTTTTTTTTTAATTTATTTTAAATAGGATTATTATACAAAGTTCAGTTTTTACAACTCTCCATTTGCTTTGTTGACTTACATCTAATACTATAAACTAAATCTATTGAACACTACAATTGACGAGGGGACTCACCGAGCACCTCTAAGAAGCATTAATATTTGCAAAAATGTTAGGAATGAGTGGATAGGATATCTATTTTTTATTCTTGTTGGGGTTTCATTAAATTTACCTATGCTGATGTGTCTATCTTGGTTGATGAGGGTTAGGTTGGAATAGAAGTTATTGGCCAGGAATGCTATGTGGTGTGCGATGGGATTAAGGTTAAATTCGTGGTGTAACTGCTTATTGGAAATAAACCAAGGGGCTTGAGTGATGGTTCTTAGAAATTTATTTTGAATTATCTGTATTTTGTTGATGTTATATTTTGCTGCATTTGTCCAAATTGGACAAGCGTACAGAAGAAGAGGTCTTATGATGGTTTTATACAAGATGATGCTATTGCTTAGTGAGAGTTTCCTGTGATTTAAGAGTGGTTTTAACTGTATTATTTTGCTTTGGCTTGCTGAACTTTGGTGTCTATGTGTATTTTCCAATTTAATGTGGTGTCCATATGGAGGCCAAGGTATTTAACGGCATTGTTATGGGGAGTCCAAGGGATTATGTTGTTGTTCATTTTAAACGGCGTAGGGAAGGAATATGGTCTGAAAGTGAAGACTTTAGCTGTAGATTTCGAGGGATTGATTTTGATTTTCCATTTCGTTGCCCAGGTTTCTATTTCATTTAAATGGGATTGAATTTCGTTGGCTATGTAATTAATTGAGGAGTGGGACATGTAGATTACCATATCGTCTGCAAACTGGGCTATGTGAGTGAATCTTGATGTAGGCATATCTGCTGTATATAAGTTGTAGAGTAATGGAGAGAGAGGTGATCCTTGAGGTAGTCCTGCTGTAATGGGTCGGGGGTTAGAATTATGATTTTCTATTGCAACTGAGAAGGTTCTATTGGTTAGGAAGCTTTTGATTATTTTGAAGAGGTACGTAGGGGTGCCTATTGATAAGAGTTTATAGTTTAGTCCTTCATGACATACCCTGTCAAATGCTTTAGCGATGTCCATGAAAACTGCTATTGAAAATTGTTTTTTTTGGAAGGAGGAGTGGAAATGTTCAGATATGCGCAAAAGTTGATGTGCTGTGGATAGTTTATTTGTGAACCCAAATTGATAGAATGGTATGAGGTGTATTTTTTTCAGGTATTGGTTTAATCTTGTTAGAATTAATTTCTCAAAAATTTTTGCTAATGTGGGGAGGAGACTTATGGGCCTATAGTTGTCAGGGATGCTATGATTTTTATTGGGTTTGGGGATAGGGAGGATGATAGAATGTTTCCAGGTATTAGGGTAGTAGCCAGTTCTTAAAGATGAGTTATGTATCTTTACAATGAAAGCTATGGCAGAATTGGGTAGGTTTTTGAGAATTACATTGTTTATTTTATCGTGACCGGGGGCTTTTTATTTGGAAGGGATTTGATAACTTTTAGAGTTTCTTGTGGAGTGATGTACTTAATTTGTTGTGGAACGTTAAAATTAGGGGAATTCGCGACGAGTTGAATTTGAGTGTGATCTGGGTGGGGAGATGTGAGGTTTGGTGTGAAAGTTGATGCGAAATGGTCGGCTAATACTTCCGTTTTATCAGCAGTTGCGTGTGTTTTCCCATTTGAAGTTGTTAGTGGGGGGACTATAGTTTTTTTTTCTGAGTATTCTTTTCGTGAAGTTCCAGAGTGAGTTATTACTTGTATTTAATGAATGAATGATATTATTGTATTTAGTTTGTTTATAGTGTTCAAGTGCTTTTCTACTGATTTTGGTTAGAGTATTGAGTTCTTTTTTAATGAAGGGATTCTAAGTGCCATCCATAGTCTCCTGGTTTTATTTTTAGTTTCTATGATTTTGATAATGCTTTGTGGTAGTTTGTCTGCTGTGTGTTTCCGAAGAGTGATCGGTCGTACGGGGGTGAGTTTGCCTATTGTGTTAATTATTATGTTATTTAGTTGACTTATTGTCTGGTCTATTTCCGCTGGGGAGTTAAGTATTTTAAAATTGGGTATTTATTTTTGGATTAAATTTTTGAAGTTTGTCCAGTTTAAATTGTAAGTATTTAAAGCAGGAGTGGGTGAATGGGGAGGGGGAATTTGATCTGTAGAAATTAACACTGGGATGTGATCAGAATCGAGTTCAAAATGCGGGGTTGAATGAAAATTGACATTAATGTTTGTTATTCCTATGTCTAGTATATCAGGAAGCCTGATTGGGTCATAGGGATAATAGGTTGGTTCTGGGGGTGAGATCAATTTAATTCCGTTAGTTACTACATATTTTAAGAGTTGGGCACCTGCTGCGTTGGTGACTCTGCAGCCCCATTGTACGTGTTTGGCATTTAGATCTCCTAAAAGAATATAAGATGATAAGCGCGAAAGTAAATTATTTTGATCTGTAAAATTTGTTCTTTTGTTGGGGGGTTTATACGCGGCAATGATAGTAAAATTCGGGTAGGTGTAGGTAAGTGAAACTGCTATTGTTTCGATGCCACTGATGGATGTTGTGTTTTCTTCGAAATAGGCGATAGTGTTTTTGATGAGTATGATCACTCCGCCGCCTGGGGAGTTGGCCCTATCCATTCCTGCTGTATTGTAACCTGGTAGCTTGAAAGTAGCTGGAGGTTTTAAATGAGATTCTGTGATGCAAGCAATGTCAACATTATTGGTTTGGAGAAAATAATGGAGTTCGTTTTTTTATTACTGATGCCACATGCGTTCCAGTTCATTAGGATTAACCTATGATTTGAATTATTTTGTGCCATTGGGGAAACTAAAATTAGAAGTAATTGCTTGTTGAATGTTTTGAATAATAGTTGGGATAACTGAATTGATGATGTTGATTATATGAGTTATTATTTGATTGATAATATTATGAATAAAAGGAGTACTCAGAAAGTTTTGGGGGAGCCTGTTTTGTGGGTTGTGAGTTGGGATGTATGTCGGGATGTTATTTGGTGGGCGATAAAAAGCTGATTCATGGGTAAAATTTGGTATGTTAGCAGTTCTATGGAGTCCAGGGAAGTGGTAGGCGTTTTGAGGCGGGGGTGGAGGTGGGGGTGGGGGTGAGGTTGGTTTGCTGGTTCTAATGTTTGAAGTGGAGTTTTGGGAAGTTCTAGTTTTATTTTCTGATAGTTTTCTGAAATACTGACATTCATTAGTACGGATATCAGCACGGTGAGTCCCCTCACAGTTTCTGCATTTCGGGGGGTCATTCTTGCTGGGGCAATTTACTGAGTAATGATTCTCGGCACAATATATACATGAGATTTTGTTGTAACAATTATTTTTAGTATGTCCAAAGTCTAGGCATCGGAGGCACTGGATTATTCCTTTAGTTTTTCGTCTTCTTTCGACTTTAACTTTTAAGTTGCAGATTTGAGTTGTTCGGAGAATTGATTCAATTGATTGTTGGCCCGAGAACTCAGCAGCTACAACTGGGATGGGCTCATTGTTTTTATGTAACCTAGTGACACTGTTAAGGGAAGAGTATTGTTCCTTTAGGTCATTGTATATTTCCTCTTGCGTGATGGAGGGATGAATGTTTTTAAAAAGCACGGGAAACTTTTGTTGGTTGGGTCCTTATACGTATGAAACTGTTTATTAGCTTTCACGAAATACTGAATTGCTTTTCTGAAGTCTTCTATTTTTTGGAAGTTAACTTTGGCTTTGTTATTATTGAATGTTACGGTGAACTGCGCACTGATTTGGGTTTTAATTTCCTGATTTAGTTCAATAATGTTCGTAATATTGTTAATGTGGATAGGTGGGATTCTAATATTTTCAGGCATAGTGGGGTCGGTGGGATTTGAATCATCATTATCAGGAAGGTTAGCTAGAATGCCGAAACTATTCTGAGTGGGAATAGCATAATTAGTATCCGAATTGGTAATTACTTTTTTAGATTGGTTTGGATTTTGGATAGGATCACTGTTTCCACGTTTGCCACTGTTCACTTGGGGGACTGGTACAGAGTTTGCATTGACATTGTCACTGCAGCTTGAAGACGAGGTCGCGCCTTCGGCTTGCGCGTAATGACTGACCTGATTTGGTTGAATGTTATTTTGCATAGGCTGCTGCATACTTGTTGTCTGCATTGAATACACTGCCGGTGCTGAATGCTGAGATATCTGCGCTTGTTGTGGTGGAGTTAGCAGATACGCTGGTGCGTATGAAGCTGAAATATCACGGCCGTCGCCTTCCACGACCTCCATTTGGCCGTCAGTTGGATAAACCAAGGCTAAGGCATCGTCGATGCACTGGCTCAGGCCAGCGTTGTTGAATGTTGATGAAGAATTAATAACTAGTTAATCACTGCACTTTAGATTGAGATTGCACTGTGTAGACAACTATTCACTGATACACCTTAACACTTCGAATCGTAAACTGCTACTGACAGTAGCGCTGCGCTCAGAGGTCTGCACTGCTCGACTGCTCGCAGCGGAATGTCTTCTGTCCGTCTGTGCGACTGTGAACAACACTAGCTGCTAAACCGTTCAGCCGATTTTCTCAAAAAATGAATTTATTCCATCGATCTGAATGGTGTCATGGACCCATGAATTTTAAATCGATATTTTAATTTTGAGGGGTACGGTACATTAAGCCCCTGGGACATTTTCCAGATTTTCAAACAAATGGTTCCATCGGTTTTGATTAAATTTTGTTTTTAGATAGGATGTTTTTGGGTAGGGTGAAGGACGTTTAAGAGAATGGTACAGTTCTCATGCTCGTTGAAAACTCTGATTTTTCGAAAATTGTAAAAGTTCAAACTTTTTCGGTGTCTTCCCGCAACTAAAATATTGAAGATAGAGATTTTTCTTTTAATGAATTGTGTTCCTTAAAGATAGATTTTGAAATAAAGTCACGCACAATTTTTCGAAAATTTGAGTACTCTTCGCGTAATTTTGCATAAACTTACGAGCGAGAAAGTGCATGCTGTTTTACCACCGTTTCATCTGGCTTTCCAAGAGTTAAAAGAAAAGAAATGAGTAAAAACATCAGCGTCTGCGACCACAGCGAAGTTCCTATGAACATCTGCAGCACGAAGTCGGAATTCTACTCAGACTTGGCGGGGCACGTGGCGTAGCCGTGACATCGATCTGGGAAGGGTGTCACCCCGGTGGGGCGATGAAAAACTCACAACACGAGTGGGGATGGGGAGAGCGACTTAAGGCCCCTGAGGCGGCGGCACCACCGGCGCTGGCCACCCGCTGTCGCCCTCCGGCTTTTAACGCCAAGCCCTCCGTTGGTGAGCATGCCCGACCGCGAAACTCTCGTATCCTATTCCGGCGGAGTTCAGCTCAGAGCTACTGTAAGAGATGGCTCAGGGCATCAACTAATGTCACTGCAGCACCTCTGACCGGGAGTCCTACGTTCGAGTCCCGACAGTTGCAGGATTTTCGACACTAGCTTGTCAGCTAGGTTGACTTCAGTCGCTGTCTGGAGAATTCTAGTGGCCGGCTGCTCTGATCGGGGTTTCTCCGATCAACACCAACGAATGCCGGAGCAGTACCCTAACAAACGAGCCGCGGACCACGCGCGATCTTTCCTACCTTTTCCTTGTCTTATCCTCTCCCCTTAACCACACTTACACTAACATGCACTACACTACTGCATATGCCGGAAGACTGGTCGGGAGCTAGAAAAGTGACCCGGCTGGGCGATGCCCCGCTGGTGGGAGATACCTGGCTGAGGAAAACCCACTAGCCGACGGTAAGTTGGCGTCGGATCTCGCAATCCAGCAAGGGAATTCTACCGCCTCGTGCACTACACTTACGGGACTAATGATCCTAGTAATTGACGTTTCCGAAATCACTAACAATTCAGCTCAGTGTCAGAGCTAGTATTGCCGCTGTCTCTGCAGCGTCTCTGACTGGGGTACCTAGGGTTCAAGCCCGACTGCGTCAGATTTTCCACAATGATGAAAGAAATAATGATTCGTCCATAGAAAAACTTGTTTACATTTCGTGAAATAAATTATTGTTTCTTACGTGATCTCAATTTGCACAAATTGTTAAGGAATACTACATTATTAATTTAAAAAGATTCTTTATTAAAAGTGCATTACTAGCAAATTTTAAAAACCTACGAAGCGTTGAAAGTAGAAACTTAGTACCAGTTCCTCCGCTAATTAGAAAAGAAATATGTCACTATATTAACTTCAAAATGTTTAATGCATTAAATGTTAAGACCAACTGTTGTTGTCGATAGTACGTGAATAAGAATAATTAAGTTAACAAGAATAAGTAAGTTAAAAAGAATAAGTATGTTAATAAGAATACGAAATTGACTTATTTCCCGGATGACTCATTCAAATCTTTCTTTCAGTCCATGCAGTTGTTAATTATTTTTATTAAAAACTAATTACTACTCTTCAACTTGTTCATATTTTCCTCCCTCTTACTCCAAAACTGTCTTGAATTTAAGCTTGCTATTCTGTTCGGGTCTATATGACCCGACTATAAATTTGTTTTACTCTTGTAGGCATGCTTGGCTAGTAAGTATTTTGATACTTTGTGACTTTTTTATGTAAATATGTTTAAATATGCATAAGCTTTTTTGTATGTAAATATTATAATTTTTCTAAAACATTACTTCTCACACACATATATGTATTATTTTAGGTTGTGATTTTAGAGAAATATATTTACAAACCGCCAGTTATTCTTATCCATATTATAACAAATTTGTAAAGTACCAATATATTAACCAAATAACTTAATTAATATTAACATTGTATGTTATTGTGTAATAACATTGCACTTTATAAATACAAGAACTTCTTTATTCAATAATTGCCAGAATGCAAAACAACTTTCTGGGTCATAAAGACCCAAGCAGTACAGCCACATACAAAATTATAACAGTATAGCAGGGGTAAAAAATGATGTAAACAAACCTTTTTCTAAAAAAGAATATCTGAGGGAAGCAAGTTTACGCACATGTTTATCTCAGTGTTAAATATTTTTGCACAAATGTATTTATGTATACAATCTGCTAATAAATAAATGAACCTCAGGGTAATAACATGCTTTGCCACTATACGTAAGTTTTGAGAAAAATGCAAGTAAACATTGCATTCTACACATAGGGATAAAGAACATTCATTTATGAATTACACTGCCATCTTGAGGCGAATCTTTAAAATAAAAACTCAACATCTAGATTTATCTATATGGCGTCGAAATACACTAATACCGCAATTTCATCAGAAATGTGGTAAAGAATTTTATTGCCCAAGGTCTTCAAATATATAGAGCACAACGGGACCTCGATGTGCCACCTTCCACCCGTCACGCAAAACCCACAGGGTTCATTAGCCTGGAGACGCCCTTCGACCTCGACATCCCCCCTCCCCCTCTCCCTCCGCCAACCCTACCCACTCCACCCCGCCGACTGGGTTTTGCATGGGGCCGTCTCCCGCCTGAGCTGCGATGATGGACGGCCTTCGCGTGATAACGTGGCAGGACGGCCCCTCCGCGACTTTCACAACGCCTTGCTTTAAATCGCGATTTGCGCTAGGGATCCAAAAGTATTTTCTTGTGTTTTAACTCAATTGGCGTGATTGGGATACGGTAATGCAAATGGCAGTGAGGTCGAAATGTTTTCCTGTCAAAGAGAGAACTCATACTAGAAATAAAAGTCTACTGCAGATCTTCTGTGATTATAACTACAGTCGTCACTTTCACGAAATTCATAAGTACACTCAATGCTTAAGGGAGAGCAAATTGTATTTTCTTTATTTAAACATCTTCACTCAACTGGCATCCAGACAGTCTTATTTTCTTCCTTCAAACAAAACCATAATGACCCTATTATAACTTAAAATATAAATAATCCTTGAAGAATCTCACGTTATGTAGGCTTAGCATTTAGATGGCAAGTCTTTAATCAACTGAATCTTAACTTGACTTGTGTACCGTTCGTTCGTAGTAGGACTATAGTTATGCTTATCGAATGCCACCTGGGAGACCTGGGGTGACTATCCGCCAAGTGGCATTGGTTAAATACTGCATGCCAACTGGCATGTGACCATTCAATGCAAATGTTCAACTTATAATAGCTATTATTAATTGTATAAAAGTTCTGCATAAAACTCAAAGTAATGGGTTACACACAATCGTACGAAGTTTAAGATGCTTGGTTGTTCCTCGCTCGTATTACATCACTTTACACTCGTGTATTAAAACCCATAATTACATAATCGTTTCATAATATATTCGTTGACAAGCCGTTAGTACGGTATTGGTTCATATCGCCTGCAACGCGTCGGCTGCAATTTCAATAGCGGAGTTCCGAATATCGCGACTCGTACGGTGCGGCGTCCTGCGTAGTATACGCTTTTTGCGGTCGTTCAAATTTGAGCGAAATTCGCTCACCAAGAGAAAAAAGGTAATTACTCTATGTTATGAGGCAGTCAGTGGATAGGAGATGGGCGCTTGGCGTAAAAGAAAAAGAAGACGCATTATGAAGGTAAATGATGTTTTCGCAGAAAGAGCTTCTTGGGTTGAGTGGAGAGGCGGCTGTGAGGGGGTAGTGTGCGTTTTGTTACACCTAATAATGTGCAAAAGGTGAAAGGTGAGGGTATTGACGCGGTGGAACACGGAAAGACGGTTTTGGACTTTCTAAACAGCTTTTTTTACATTTAAGATATTATTAAGTTAGTTTTTACAGAATACTGATGAGGCAATAGAAATAACGTAGGTAGTTATCACTTTTATAGACACAACCTATTAAGACTTAATGAAATGTATTTGTTTACTAATCTCAAGATTTGTAAAGAACGGTTTGAGAACAAAACCTGACTTAAGAGTCATGATATTTAAAAATATCAAATTATTCTGATCATGTGCGAGATTCGCGCTCACTTTGAAGGTAAAAAAGATATTTATTTATAAAAGTCAGCAACTGAGTAACAAGCAGATGCAAAATAATATTTCCTACGGCGACAATATAGATCACCAAAGCAAAATTTCGATTTCGGCGTGAATTAAAACAGGTACAGTAAAATACAATTCTTTAAAAGAGTGTGTTAAAGAATTCTAAAATAATTTGTACGTATTATTTAAACAAATACTTTCAAAGTTTTGTGCTGAAGCACATTAAGACGAGCTGTCTCAGATTATTAATAAACTGGTGAATCCCGAAACTTTAGCTTCTTCCATAACTTTTGAACGGTTGAAAATATTACAATGCAGGTTTCACGGAAGTGGATGGCGCTTATTGATACGTGTATTCATTTTTATTTTATCACTTGTATTTTACGAGATATTGAGGTAACGTTATTTTCTTAAATGGAACTATACATATTTTTTAGCCTATCATGTCGAGCGTAAAAAGACAACTTCAATAATATACATATTGTCATATGTTAGATAAGCATTTTTTTGAATAATTTTAAGCTTTTGCGACGAGTGTTAAAAGGATATTTTGAATGTAACAGCCCGCCACACAAGGTCACACAGCTCTCAACCAGCAAACGCATGCTCAGGGAAAGGGATGGGATCATAGTATTTGAAGATTCACATTCCAAATACAAACTGTTGCAGTTTTCCCCTTAACTCTGCTTTCCATCCTTCCGCATTTTCAGATTTTTTTTCTTTGATTCAAGGAATTTGAAGGATTGAAAATAAGGATTTGTCATAAATAGGGATGAGTCTAGGGATTTTTAGGCAATAAAATGTTGAAATATGCTTTTAAAAGCAGCATTTGTAGCCGAGAATTTATAAAATATGCTCTCTAATATGCAATTAAAATTAACAATATTTCATTTTCTGTATAAAGCTTCTTGATAAAATTCAGGCGAAGCATGCTTGGAATGGAAATATATGTATTTGTGCAAAAACAATATAATCAAGCTTACTTCACGGAGAAAATAATTGAAGTAAATATTCACCTTTGTGAAGTACATTGTATGCCATATTTCATTTTTCTGTCTGGTTTAAAAAAATATAAAAAATATCCTACATATGCACAAGTATTTTATCATCTCTAGAAAAGAAATAAATCCCAAACTGTGACAAGCTCCTTCTAATCAACGAACACTCACAAATAGATCGATTCTATGAAAACATGATACGTTTACAGATTAGTCTCTATATTAACGAAATATGAAAATATGCTTCTATAATTACAGGAATATGCACCAACAGGAAAATTGGCCAATTATGCACAAACACATTAATAAACATTGCATCCAATTCCAACAAAATGTCAAGAAATTTCACTTTGCTATGTTCTGAATCAACGGAAAAAAATATGCAAAATCGTAGAAATTCGCTCCCTAGTCATAAGTAAAATGTATTGTAAAAAAATTGTTTAATAATTAAATGGAGTTAAACTCAGTTTTATATCACAGGATATTAATGGTATCTTAAGACAAAACACAATAAGAATAAATAATTAAGACTGTACAAAGAATATTACAGAGTTCAGGAAAAACTCTGCAATCGTTTTTTGAATATTTGGAATATGTTTCGTATCTTCAAACACTAAGATCCCTTCCCTTTTCCGAGCGCGCGTTTGCTGGTGGATCGCTGCGTGACCTTGTGTGGCGGACGTTTACATTCAAAATATCCGTTAAACACACATCGCAAAAAAATCAAAATTACTCAAAAAATTCTTATCTATCGTACAATAATATGTATATCATTGGTTTCGTCTTACGCTTGTCATGATACACCGTGAAAATATGTAGCCTGTAGTACAATTTGAGAAAACAAAGTTACCTCAAATATCTCGTAAAATACAAGTGATAAAATAGAAATGAATACACGTATCAATTAGTCCCATTGTCTCAAGCACTTTCGTAAAAACTTCATTGCAAGAACTTGAACCGTTCAAAAGTTACAGGAGGTGCTAAAGTTAGTGACGCATCCTGTATAAGTAATTTGTGCACAATTTTAAAAAACACACATAAAAACGGTTTTCTAAAATACGTCTTCAAAATGTTTCTTTAAACTTTATGTGCGGAGTGAACTAAATACAATGAATCTCTTGACATAATGTCATTTCGATTAAATATTTTGGTTTTTAAAAATTACACAAATGTATTGTACTGCATGAAATATATTTCACGCCATAAAATAATATTTTCTCTTCAGGTGTATTTTAAAATAATAAATTTCCAAACACATATACTATCTCTGGTGAAGTTTTCGGAAATCTGAAAAGCTTTTGGATGTAAAAGAGCTCCAAAATGTGAATTTTTGAGAATTCTTAAATGACTCTTTCAAAAATTGCTCCAAAAAACATCATATGAAAAGAAGTTTTGCACTGTTGCGTTATTATTAAAGCCATATTTCCGTTAAACAATAAGGTAACGAAAAATTGAAAAATATTCCTGCTTTTGGTTAAATTACAATTACGATAATAGATAAGATTTGCGATATTATAGTCCACAACATTTTATGTACGGTTATTTTCGTTATTTTTTTCAAAAGAATGGAAAATGTTTTTGGTGCACTGATAAGCAAAGTTTAGGAAGTGTTCGGTGTTAAGTCCAAAGAGTTGGAAGGGGGGTGACAGCCGGAGGAAGTGGTCGGTTGTGACATCAACGGGAAAGGGGCGGTTGCTCAAGAGGGTCGTGGTCATAATGAATCGAAATCTAGTGGTGAGCGGCAGACACCTTGCAGAGGCGATCCAGGGCCTTGCAACTCTCCATCAACACTGGGGACAAAGCAGGAGGATGGTACTAGAGGAGGCGCTAGTGTTGCTCGATACAGTTGCAGGTTAGTCTCGCCAACTTCCGCACATCAAAATTGGCTGATATCTGATAAATGCGAAAAGTGTTCTTCTAAATGCTCAATCTGATAGACAGGACCCCTCCAACTATGGACCACCCCCATAACGTCTAAACGGTTCCGGGTATCGAAATGCAGTTTTCGATTAACAATGCGGAATCATGGGACAAGTAACACGCCGCAAAGAAATCGTCTGCAATATTTTTAGTTTTCGAGAAATTTAATCATCTTTGATTTTTTAAATGGATCTATATATTTTTTCAGCAGCAATGTATAGATCATGAAAAGAGGAATAAAATTATGTATCATATGTATTTGATGGTAATTTGAGTATAAAATGATACTTTCTGACATGTGATTTTTAAGTAAACGGTCTTTTCTTGTAGCAGCCCCTGCAACTGTTGCCGTTGGTAAAGATGGCCTTCGCGGCGTCGAGACTGTTTCGTAGAGACAAGGTGTGTAAAGCAGGTAGCCCATTTGAACGGCATCGCACCGCCCCGCCCGGCTCGGCGCGGCGCGGGACAGACCCGACCGAAATCTTTTGCGTGGTTTACAGCTGGGGGTCTCCCACTGCTACCTGCCAGCTCCGTTCGGTTCCGCTCGGCACCGACCCGCTCGGCCCGGAATGCCTCCCCGAGAATAAAATCCGGTCGGGGCGGTCGGGGCGGACGGCCCCGGCCGGCTGGGGCGGGCGGCTGGCGCGAAGTGTTTTCTTCGGCGCCCTGACGTGCAGGTCATTTGTGAAATTGGTGAACTTCATGAACTTTCTTAAAATGAGTTCTGACGAAATGCTAATAGAAGCAGTTAGAGAGTACCCATTTTTATATGATCCTAGTAATTCAGGGTATCATGATAACAGGAAGAAGGACAATGCGTGGCAACAAATTTCTGAAAACTTTCCAGAACTGCCTGTGTAAGAACTATTGCTTGATTATATTTTTGCATTACTGTCTGTCTTTAATATTTAAGAAATAGTATCACTTGATTATAAACAACTTATTTACATGGATTACAAAAAGCAAAACATTTATTTGGTTTTGCAATAAATTGTCATTGGCATTTAAAACGAAATAATTACAGGTATTATCGTTGCCAACAATATTGTTTGTTTGAATAGCAGCTTTGAACGGCTTTGCCACAATCATCAGTTTCTACTACAAGAAATATAAACAAACAATTAAAACACGAGTCAAAAACAAAACATTAGGATTCAAAGATTACTAATAATTTTAAAACCGAATTAACATTTTATGAAATAAAAGAAAATAAAAAGGGGGCGTTAAATCATTCAATATTACAGTAATTGTGAATCAATGGAATAAAGTGGAAGTGTTTTTCTCTGATACAAAATAGCACATGTTCAATTCAAGTCCTTGCATAGATATTCGAAACCTATTGTTTTGGTTTTGACTCATGTTTTAATTTTTTGTTTATATTTCTTGTACTAGAAACTGATGATGATGGCTAAGTCATCGAAAGGTTCTATTTAAATAAATAATATTGTTGGCAATGTCGTCACTACAATTATTTCATATTTTCTAAAATATGTTGTGGCAATTTTTTTAACAAATTAATATACTTTATCGAGTTTATTATAATTATACTTTATAATTAATATACTTTACCGTTTATGGAGTTCTTTTTCATTTAAATTATTATTATTATTATTATTATTATTATTATTATTATTTTGTAAAATTCATCAAACATTTGTTGGTGCATTAAATCATTATTTTTTTCTTTCGCGTAATGCAAAAGATATTCATAAACATTATTGCATGGTAAATTTTAAAGACAGAAAGAATGTGAAAAGTTCAGCAATAATTGTTTACACCATATTTACAAACAAACCATGCTGTGCCGGGCTGGGCCGGGAAGGGCCCGGCCGGGAAGGGCCGGAGAGACCGGCTATAATGGGTGAGTCAGAGGCCGAGCCGGCCGAGCGGAGCCGAGCCGCGCGAAGCGCTTCCGTGCTGTGCCGGGAGCCCGTAGTGGGCGCGCTGCTTAAGAGGGGCGGCCTTGAGGGATAGAGGCATAACTACAGCAATTCATGGTCTTGACATGAAGATAATATGAACAAACATCAATATTAACGATTAGAATGAGAGATTTTTTGCCATTAGTTCATCTGAATTGAACTTTTCTTCTATTGGAATTCCAAAGCAACGATCATCAAAAAGAACAACATAAAAATAATATGAGCGGATGGACGATAATAGCAAAGGTCCTTTTCAAACTTACAAGAATCGAGCTCAGTGTGTTTCGGCAGAAACAAGCTCTCATTTTAAAACATGGAAAGGAAATGAATGATTAAAGATTTTTATTGTAATATCTCGATTAATTCATTAAATAATAGATCGGTAGACATTTTCTATTATTATTTACTGTTAACATACTTCTTATTTAAACGCGTACAAAACGAACAAAGCAATACAAATTTTGAAATACTCTTGACAGTCTATCATTGTAAATTCAATAAACTTTAACACAAATGCACATCTGCAGTTGTGACTTTTGCAGTCACAACTGCTAATAATGATTGGAGAGTTTCTCACTAATGTCACGAGCTGCCACAAACTTGGAAAATCCACGAAGACTGAAGTGTACAGTTTTCTTTTCCATTTATGAACAGCAGTAGAGGTACGGTTGCGCAAGGGATGAATAATCATCGTAATTAAAATTACATTTACCAACGAAGATTAGGTTGTTGGATTCTTGTCAAGTTTGAAAATAATATTTATTATTAAAGAAGACAAATACAGATAAATCCATGGAAAAAACTCTTTTATTCTGATCGTTGAAATTTGGGTTTCTTAATCTGACCTTTGTGGCAAGACCCTGGATTGCTTTAGTTAGGCTTCTTATCCCTTATTGCCACCCTTCTCAGTCTCCACGCAAGTCTTGACGCCGTAAAGGCCACTTTTCCCGAAGGCGAGAGTTGCAAGGGCTGGTTCACGAAATATTGTCCGTTTAATTCAAAATCACATACCTGTAAATCTATACTAATTACTAAAAAAACTACAAATTACTAAAAAACTAAAAAACAAAAAACCAAAAATATTATAGACAATTTCTCTAATGCATATTACTTGCCCCATTATCCCGCATTGTTAATCGAAAACTGCATTTCGATATCCTGAACTGTTTATAAGTTATGAGGATGGTCCATAGTTGGTGGGACACCTGTAAATACACAGCCACTGAAGAAAGCGCGAACATCAATGCTAGCTTTTGTAACATTACGCGCCTGCTTGCGTCTCGCGATCTTACGCAGCAGCCACTCACGTTTAAAGTATCGTTGGCAGCAGATCGTGTTTTAGTTCCTGTAAGAAGTTGCTGCAGGAGAGGGCGCCATTGTAATGGTCTCCACCACGTTATATTGGAGTTAAAAGGCCTGAGATGATCGTATTGTATTGAGAACATTGCAGATGACCACGGTGCAATACTGTCATGAGCAGAATTCGGTTGTCATAAACAGTTCGGGAGTGTAGTAGAGAGAACAAACGGTCTTGAACAGACAACAACAGTCTACAAAATAATACCGAGTTCTGTCTAGGCACATAAGAGCTCTGAACAAATTGTATACAGTTGGTAACAATCTTGTTTGTACAGTTCATAATTTGCTTGAAAATCGTTAATTTTAAGTGGAAAATTAATACTAATGAAAAATGTAATACAAGATAATTGAATAATTCCAGGTGAATAAAATGTAACTTTGCACACCTAGACGAAAAGGCCTTGAATTTGAAGTTCACCAGCACATTTTGTTGCTTGGAAACCTTCTTAGCCTTCACACGTCATATACAGTTTTTACTGTTTTTTTGACTAAATAAATAAAATAGCGGCTAGTTCCCGAGCGACTAAATGTGCTGGTGAATTTGAAATTCAAGGCCATTTCGTCTAGGTGTACAAAGTTACATTTTATTTAACTGGAATTATTCAATTATCATGTATTATATTTTTCATTAGTATTAATTTTCCACTTAAAATTCATGTTTTTCGAGCAAATGATGGACTGTACAAACAAGACTGTTACCAACTGTGAGTGTCCGATGCACAGAACGCCTTTATAAACTCTGAAAGCTTGGGAGACGCGCCACATTTCCTTAGTATTGCGCTCGTTCGAAAGATTGGCAAAATGTTGGGTGTTGTAAGTCACTAGACTAGTGTTGTCAAGGTCGATTCCACGAGCGGGAGCCCGTGGCACGAGTGCCACGAGGAAATCGCATCTTCACGTAATTCATAACCCCGCCGCGAGAGACAACGCCATCACTATCGTAAAACGGCGGGGTTACTAATAGTTTCCTTTCCCGACGCTAGTGGCGCAGAGGAGCTCGTGGCATGGCATGATGCCGCGAGGCGTGCCACTGCCAGCAGTAGCAGACCTTAACACCACTGCAGTAGGCATTTGCCAAGCAGAAAAGGGGAGAGGTCAGTGATCGCCAGGAGGGTGGGTCAGTGAATATCGTGGGAGTTCTTGAACCGAGATCACATTAGAAGCAGCCAAATTCAGGTGCGAAGCAACTTTCCTATCGAGCTCTGGCACAATTGGCCATGGCTGAAGCTACTGCGGCCACGCTCAGCTGAGTATGACACTTCAGACTTTTTAGATCCAATGTTGTGTATGAATGAATAAATGGTGTCAATGAAGGGAGTTCAGGCATGTTAAACCAGTCGCGCCTGTGCAAGCTAGTTGCCCGCCTGGTATGTCCGGCGCTCACATTTCCCCTCCAAATACAGAAAAGTGTGTACACGCGCAAGCTAAAGCGGCCGTGGTGATGAATACTCGTGGTGATTTATGTTTACCATAATGTTTCTATCAAACAACCAATATTTAAATTACGTTTGTATTGTTTTATATCTAATATTATTTCCCGTTTACTTCCTTTAAAATTTTCCCTTGTATAGCCATTTTTTTGCAAAGATTCCGGAATGTTTGAATGGCGAATTCTTTTCTTGCTTTCGTTTTGAGTTATGTTTTATCAGATCATTCAGTTAACTGTTGTACCGAGAGTCCCACCCACTATGGACTACTCCATACGTTCTAAATGGTTCACGATATCGAAAGCAGTTTTCGCTCAACAGTGTAGCAATTAATAAGCTGTGCAGATGTTGTTTGAAAAATTTTGTTTTCGAGAAATTTAATTGTCTTTGATTTTTTAAATGTAATCGTACTTAAATTTTTGTCACTAGTAGTAGGTAGATCATAAAAAAGGAATGCAATGATGTATCGCATGTTTATGAAAGTTTTTAAAATACGCACTCAATGAAAGCACGAACGCTTATTCAAAATCCAGCATCATTTGATACACCTGAAATGCCATACCCTTGTCGTAGTAACCCGATTATGTGGTAGGCATATTGATTTACATTCTGTATATTTCCAGATGATTAAAAGTTATGGAAAATATACATTCTGTATATTTCCAGATGATTAAAAGTTATAGAAAATATACAACCGAGTTTACAATTGGCCGCGCACGATAAAATACATTATTTTTTTAACACGAAGGCATGGAAATTTACAAGTGTGTTCAAGTTCTTGAGATCATTTGCAATGTGCGAGCTGTGAGCCATGTTGAAACTCATTGTCCTAGTGTTTTGTTTACTTTCTAGTACCCTGTTGTTATATGTGGCCATGACTTCTTGGTGGTTCGCGCATAAAAGTGTCTATTTTACCGAAGGTGTATTCCAAAGTGACACTTCCCAATCAATAAACAGGGAAGGTCAATTCTAGTTCCCATACTTGGAGGCCGAAAAGAATGAATAAATTCCAGAAATTTCAATCGAGACCTGACATGCTACCTACTACTACTCACTGGCGACTCCCGGGCGAATACATGGCGCTAGCATTCCGGGCCAGAGGTCGTCTCGGGGACCGCTCGCCGCCTGCAGCGGTTAATTGCCTGGCTGCCCCGTGGTAATTGCCCGAGGCGCACGGCGGGGGCGGTTATCGGCCATCAGCGGGGTCGTGAGATCGACTCCCACGCCGCCCGCTGCCAGACAAACACCGGCGGCCCGGGGGGCAGGCGTTGGAGACGGTGGCAGAGGCAGTGTAGGCGCGAAGGCGGAGGCGGAGGGTAACGGTGGGAGCGGCGGCGGATACGGCAGTGGCGGAGGCGTAGGGGAAAGCAGTGGAAGAGGAGACGACGACGGCGGAGGCGGAGGTGAGAGCGGAGACGGAGAACTACTCGGTGACAGAGTCGAAGGCGATAGCGGCAGCGGTGGTGGCGGAGGTGGTAGGGGAGGCGGCTACCGGAACAAGCGTGTCGTGGGACCTCCGACGTCCAGCACGCGAATTCGCTATTTGTCGGCTCGTTTGCTGGTTTAGCGGCTGGGGACGAACGTGTTATTTTTTGGAGATATGGCGTTCCTGTCCTAAAATTGCACGAATCTGGCGAAAGGTGAGAGACTAGAAAATTTAAATTTGTGCATATTTTTAAACGCTTTTATTTCGCGCTGTATAGGTCAAATATTGTTTCGTACTTATTTTATTAGCACAATGCAACATGTTCATAAAAATTGAAGGAATAGATTTTGGGAATGTCCTCCCAAAACCTTGCAAGCAAATAGGAAACAACTTATTAAAAGAGTCCGCGTATCCTTTTAATTGTAATTATTTGTCTTTGGGATAATTTTTTATTTATTTTGGTTGTGAGGAATGAAAAATTGAAGCCCTCAAATTCCACATATCTTGTAAAATATTTGAAATGTGAAGTTTCGAATTTTGTTTGGATTTTTTACCGAATGATGAGTGTGATTTGTTACAGGGATACGGAATTTGAATACTTGAATCCTTATAGTTTTTTTAAAAATATAAATTGCCATTTTTCGTATTTTAACTTCAGATAATAGACTAAATCTCTGCTTACTTCAAACTCATAAGAAGTGTATACATCCCTTCCTAATTATCTATAACATACATGTATTAGGACAAATTTTCCGAATACAGTCTTATAATAATACAACTATAAATATTATTTCAATTTGTTTCAATAAGCTCTTGTCACTAATATTTTAAAAAATCTATTAAAAATTAGTCTCGAGTAATTTAAATTATACTCCATATGGAGTTCTTCCAGCTGACTGATTTGGGGACGGAATACTTTTCTGTGCGACGCCTCGTTGTGAGTCTCCAGAGAAGTTATGTGAATTCATTTGAAGTAAAGCATGTTTCTTTTATTTTATTTATTGAGAAAAACCGCTGACAGCTGAATTCATAAATGAATTCCCTAGATAGATTCATTGACGTTTCCGTTCACGTCAACTGCTATGGTCATTATTCCCGTTAGTGCAGTAAATTATCTGGGAAGGTAGTGGTATTCCACTTCCGGCGTCAATCTATACGACGCGACGGCTTGTTGGAGATTCCCCCCCCCCAGGAATCTTACCCAGCGTGGCACCCGCCAGTCGGGAGAACTCCTAAGCTCTCGATGTGGTAGTAGTGTAGTGCATGTAAGAGTAAGTGTGTATTTGCGTATGTTTGAGGGTAGAGGATAGCATAAGTAGAGGATACAAAATAAAGAGGAAAGATAGAGCTTGCGTGGTTTGTTGTCCGTTTGTGCAGGTATTGCTTCCGTATTCTCTTGCCATTGATCCGAGAAACCACGGAAAACTACTGATCTAAGCAGCCGGTCGCTAGATTCTCCTCCAAACAGTGATTGAATTCAACCTAGCTGTATCGTTAGTATTGAAAATATTCCACCGTCGGGACTCGAACCTTTGGACCACATGATCAGATTCTTTTCAGAGAACATGGCAATGCTGTCTTTGACTTTCGTCCTTTCGTTTTCGGTTTTTGTGTTAGCGAACATTGAACGTTGAAAAAGTCTCCGTTCCTCACCAATGGTAGTTTTATGTTTTATTTGATTATAAATGTTCTAATTTTCAAGAGAGAAATAAAATTACGAAAACTTTTACAACTTACAATGTGGCTATGTGTTAATTATTCAGTGTAAAGAAAACAATGTTCTGATATGTGAAAC
Organism: Acheta domesticus; assembly: GCA_031308135.1. Classification (NCBI taxonomy): domain Eukaryota; kingdom Metazoa; phylum Arthropoda; class Insecta; order Orthoptera; family Gryllidae; genus Acheta; species Acheta domesticus. The sequence goes on along the minus strand of JAHLJT010009355.1, from coordinate 102,957,187 downwards.
ATGTTTTCAACGTTCTTCTGGTTTAGTTTCTTTCACTACCAACTACTTGTGTATATCTATCAATCCGCAGTGTCATTTGATGTTTGACTGCCTTGCTATGAACTTGTTTAGCACACAATATACTTTTCTACTTAATGATCTACTCTCTTAGATCTGCGTAATGCCAGTCAGGGATAAAAATAAATAATGCAAGGAGAGTGTAGAGAATATTCTATACCGTCAAAATTCACCCCTCATTTCACTAGATTTCTTATTAATCGGGAAGAAAGATAAAGCATTTATCAAATTGAAAGGTTCAGCATCTTAGAACTGGCCACTACAAATCAGGTTTCGAAAAATTGGAAATAAAGAAGATTGTCTTACATCAGCAGTAAGTTAGAAGTAGGTATAATCTGCTAGCACTTTAAATAAATAAATGAAAGGTATTGTTCGGTATGAATATAGATTGAGGCTTAAGATCTTTACGATAGCATATCTATCATCATCAGAGCTATCTTGCAGCGTCTGGGTGGAAAACAAATTTCTGATATTAATACTGTTATTACTTGGCAGGACCTATTTAATTTCACATATGACTTACATCCTTTCTCAAACGTCTCGTCACATCTAAATATTAGCCCATATGTCAATAAAGCCAATTGAGGGAGAGATCATAAAAAAAAAGTCTTCTGACCAATGTTACGATGTTTCTACTTATAACAATTTACACTCAATCATATAAATAGTGGAAATTAAAGAAGTTAATGTTATCTTACCTTGAGAAACATATTTCTTACAAACACATTTCGTATGCATACATAAACTTAAAGTTTTGACATCGTTTGGCAGTCTGCACATGGTTACTTTAATCTGCGACTGTAATTTATAGTGTATTTTACCTGAAATTCTCTGGATTCATTCGGTTTTATACTTCTGTATTAATTCTTATCAATAAATGTGAATGCACCTTGGGTTACTCCATATCCAGGGGATGAATAAATTACTTCACACAATCAAGACATCTCGAAAAAATTATTAGCGTCCCAAGAAAAACAAACACGCACCGGTGGGAAAGTAACCAAACAATGCGTGGGAATCACAAGACTGCAGAGTTTTGCGCACACCCCGAGACGCGCACAAAACAAGGGGCAAAAACGAGGAAAGTAAGAGCTTCAAGGAGCTTCGTAATGACATCCCAAAAACATCGCCTTCGTTTGTCACGCGGAAACAAGCGTCGTATAATAACAATAATTATTATTTGAATGTTATATAATTGTATCAACAATAAAGCTTCAACTTATTGATTAAATAAGTGCTTAGGATGTTACATGTTTACTATAATGATACTGAAAAGTGAGACGGAGAAGTGTGAAATCACTTATATATAATGTAGAACGATCCTTGAGTTATGCTTTTGGATGGAAAGTTGTTCAAAAGAACAGCAGAAATGTTATTACCTCGTAGATACCCTTATTTACTTCTTAGGTTACTTATATTTGCATATATTTTCATGAAATGCTTGTTGTTCCTCATGGTTTCACTATTCAATTTCAATTAACAAAATTCATTACATTTAAATAATTTCTTTCCTTAAAAATTGTTCAAACCTTCTACTTCACATGTTTTAGTGGATGTAGAAGTAAATTTAAATTTATAAAAAACATTCACTTTTTGGTCAGATTTAGCAGAACGATGCTGCATTACGAATGGTAAGATGGTGTCGTGTTGCTTTGTCACCGCGCGGAACGCTAGAGTCGGTGACCAACATGTCACACGGCATTTAACACGGAACTGCGCTACTGAACTACGTATTACGGAACTACGTATTCTGTGATTGTACACAAAACTTGTACACGTAGTTCGAGAAAGGATGTCATCTAATCATGGAGACATATCGCTCCACTCCATCAAGGAAATTAATAAAAAGGCTTATGTTGACTGCAATGATTTGTACATTCCTTGAATCAGTCCGCTTCTTAAATTCTGCATCAAACTACTGCGCGACAGAGTGCTTGGTTACATGTTTATCGGTATTATTTTAATAATTATCTTTATTTTTTGCTGAAAATTTGTCTCCATAAAAGGCCGTTTGTATATAGCAACATAAAATTATTGACTCGCCTCGACACAAAACCACAGTTCTAATAGATTCCTATAATTGAATCGGAGCGGGTTGTATTAGCTGGTCAAAGGTGATGAAAAATTGGGGGCACCATGTTAATTCCTGAGTTTATGATTTGATGCATCACAGTCTAGATTACATGTCATTCTAGTCTGTAGACCTTCAGTTAATTAGTTCCCGACACCAACACGTTGCGTTGCGCAGGCTATGACAGCACAATCTGGTGAGCCATTCATTTCGCAGCGAATCCGGCAAAAAATCACCACTTCATTACACGTTTGATTAAAAATGAAAACAATTAGATTGTCTGCTCAATGAAGCACGTACAAGCTTTATTGCCTCTATCTCGTATTCTGTAACGTTGTTTCTCTTTGGAAAGGAAATATTGTAGAATAAATACGATAAAATATCTCTCTACGTGTCAAGTAAAGATCTGCGTGTGATGTTTGGATGCGTGACTGAAGGCGCGCGCGCGCTGTAAAAGAAACTGGATAATAATTACACGTCTTAGATATACATCTTATACGACTTTTTTGTAGGAAAAAGTAGGCTATTGAAATGCATATGGACTATTAAAGTTGGCATTAAAGATAAATTCATGAAATACGTTCAATAGAAAAATATAATTACAATATAAAGAATAACAGTATAAAATGCGTAATGTATCGTTTCGTTAGGAAATGAATATTTAACAATAATCCGAATATTCATTGTATCTAATGTAATTAAATATGATCATCGTTTCAGGTGCAAAAACACACCGTCATCATCTCCTTCATGAAATAAATGTTTCGTAGGTCATTTTGCTCAGCAATATTCCATTTTTGCACAATAGCTTTTTGACGATTTCTCTTCGTCTATATCTCTTAAAAAATTGTGCTGAAAGCGCCTCAATCACTAAGCATTTTTCTAAGTATTGCCAAAGAAAAATATACTTTTTTGGCAATACAAACGACAAATGTTTGAATTGAAACAAATGGATTGTGTCCATCTCGCCTGCATGCTGTCAAAATTGCAGTCCACTTGCTGCTCACAAATGGCGCAAATAATTTCCTGGATTCTCAACACTGCTTCAAGTCTTGGAAATGCGCAGACCGTCAATAATTCAAAACCTTAGAAAATTACAAAAAATGCACTTTCTATGAGAATATATGCTTCTGAAAAATGAGTCACTTTATACAGAGTTTCCCAGCAAATATGAGCCACCCCTATTTCTTTCTTTACATATTTTTCGATTTTTAAATGTAATTATATATTTTCCTCGCCAGCAGTTGATAGACCATAAAAAGTGTAATACAATGATGATTCATATGTGAATATTTTGACTGTAATTTGAGTGCAACTTATCTGTTATAGAAATGCAATTTTTGCTCAACAATGCGGGATCATGGGCAAGTAATATGCCGAAGAGATATTGTTTGAAATATTTATCATCTTTTAAAAATTTAATCATCTTTAATTTTTAAATGTAAATATATAATTTTTCGTGACCTATTAATAGATCATAAAAAGAAGAATACATTGATGCATCATATGTTAATATTTTGATTGTAATTTGAGTGTAAATTACACTTTTTGACATCTGATTTTAAATTAAATGGACAATATTTCTTGTAGCAGCTCTTGCAACTGTCGCCTTTGGGGAAGGTACACTTGGCGGCGCCCCGAAGCGAAGGCCAACTTATGTAAAATATTAACATATGTTACATCATTGCATCCCTCTTTTTATGATCTATTGCAGGGTTGTCCAACTGCATGTCCGCGGGCCGCATGCGTCCCGCCAGATATTTTTGTGCGTTCCGTGGCTGGCCGTTTTTTAGTTGTGTTATGCATTTTTTTATAATAACATAACTGTAATATTGAAAGTCGTACGTAATATACATCTGTTTCAGTATAAACTCGGTAATTAGGGAAAAAAACATCTAAATACGGTGCGGCCCGCGGCTTAACTACAAATCGATATGTGACCCGTAAGCCCTTCTAAGTTGGACAGCTCTAATCTATTGCAAGTGAGAAAATATAATGTTCCATTAAAAATCGAAGATGATTAAATATTTTTAAACTAAAAAGAAGTTTAAACAATATCTCTACAGCATATAACTTGCCCCATAATTACGCATTACTGAAGAAAATGCACTGCGATCTCGTGAACCATTTAGAAGTTACGGAGGTGGCAACGGCCACTAAATGAACTAGAAATTTTCTCCTTTCGAAGTTTTTAGATCTTTAGTAACTTGAAATTTTCTGTTAATTACTACATTGAAAAACCGAAAATCTATACTCTGTTAAAAGCAAGGGTAGGACAGGCACAAGAAAAATAACAATAATAAAATAAGGAAAACATCTTGCAGAATATTTTTTTATGTCACTCGGGAGAAGATGGCACTTACATTGTTTTATGGTACACTGTTTTTTGTACAAAGTTATTTCGGTTAATATAATTATTTAATAATGTTTATTTTTATGGTAATTATGGTAATAGTAAGGAAAATAATGTTAATGGAATAATATTAATGGACAGTTTGACCCCAGTTGCAGGCAGTATCAATCCATCCAAAAATACAATGATTTGTAATAATTTCATTAGGATTTCATCGATATTTTCTTCTGACAAAAAGAATTTATAAACTGATTTTCAAATTTGGCAGATGCTAAGTGCTGCATCACCTGGTACATAATGGCCGCAGGCATTGATGGCCAGGCTCGAGGGTACATCCAAACCACCTATTTATTTCGTTGAATGTGTATCATTTTTACTATTTTGCAGTATTTTAACACAAAAGTTACAATTGATTTTCTTCACCAACTTGTAGACGGCATACCTAAACACATACAAAAAAAATATGTATTACAATAATTTAAATCAAAATCTTCTTCAACAATTTCCTGAAATTCTTGTTGATTGGTTGTACTTGTACCACCAATACAAACAGGACGTACATTCTTCTAGCACATTCAAAGAGTTAAAATTTCTAAAATAATATAACATATTTCCATTATTCGCAGATTTTAGTTCCAGAAAATTTGAATCATCAATTTCTTTGGTGCCTCAAATACTTCAAGCCTGAATATTTTAATTGGATCCGGCCGCTTGCCTATACTCCGAATCCATATTCCAAATTGTCAGTTTG
>JAHLJT010009355.1:102681327-102951855 GCA_031308135.1 Acheta domesticus | reverse complement strand
AGACAGACGATGCTCTGCGAGCGAAATTTGTTGCACAAAATGCAGAGCGCAAAAAATAATAATAATTGTTAATAATGTATAATTCTGATAATAATAATTGCAATAATTATAATATAATAATAATAATAATCTAAGCACATAAGACTGGAAGTTGGTGTGTTATATTATATATATATATATATATATATTATATATATATACACACACACACACACACTCCGACATCGTGTGATCGATCTCAATGAATGTTGGCACTTCTAGGTGGTTTTTAACCGTGGAGGTTTATACGCGGTTAATTCTGTTCTAACTCCACTACACGGCACTGTAGAACAAAATTAAATATTCACGTCACATTTTTGCTGGTCCGGCGCTTCTCGATATTACCTCTTCTGCTCACAAACGTGCAGAATCTGCAAGTAAATGTGAATGAGAGGGACAGAGAGCGGCCAGAGACAGATACACACAAACAGACAGGGCAGGGAGAAAGAGGGAGGGAGAGACAGAAACGGAGATGAGAGGGGAAAGAGGGAGATGAAGGGCAGAACAACGTCTGTCGGGTTTTCCTAGTAATAACAAATGCCGACCTCGATGACTGAGGTGGCTAGAGCGTGAGCCGACTCAGTGTCTCGATCGGAAGGGATTGAGATCCCGGCGTGGGCATGGTTGTTTGTCCCTTGGCTTTAGTATGTTTGCTGTCGCGGAAAACCTTGTGAGTCTCCTGATCGCAGACCAAAGAGCCCGGAAGTGTGTCAGTGTAAAGGTTAATAGCCTTTTAGCACAAATGCAAATGAAATTCATGAACAGTCTTAATGTTTTAGTATTAAAACTGAAAAGAAGCAAAAAATCAACGAATTAACAAAATCCGTCTCAAATCAAAATTATTACTGATAATTAATTATTTACTGATATTCCGACATTCAGAAATTTCTTTTTGCCAAATTAGGTAGGAATAGGCATAGTTTTAATCAAAGGGCTTCCAAATCACTTCGTCTGGCTTAAATAAGAGTTAAAAGCCACGCAACAAACGAGCATTAAACGGATATATAGTCAAAATAATGTCCAAAAGTCTCAGGAGCAGCTCGTGATGAACGGCTAATTCCTCAACACTGGGGCTCGGGTTCGATCACCTGCCCATTGATGTATTATTGGTACACGAAGCGAGCTCTCGGCAAGTTTTATTGAACTTCCGAAATCGATATCCCTTATCGAAGACCTAAATAAATAAATACGATGGGGTAATTGAACTGACGCTTTTCATCGTCATATCCCAGTTCGTATAAACTGACTTAGGTAGCTGGGGGCATCAATTGATGTCACCAATACATGTGATAGGGAAGTGCTTGGTTCCCGACGATTCTGGACTTTCAACACTAGCTAGATAGCTAGGACGAATAAGTCGCTGTTTGGAAGATAATTCTAGCCCCACTAGTCGGTGTCCCGCTGGTGGAAGTCGTCGGTTGGGGAAAACTCCACTAGCCGATCATACGTCGGCTGCGGATCTCACCACATGGGGGGAGATCATTCCCACCTCCCGTCATAGAAACATGCACTACACTTATAAAAACTTATGAAATGACCTTATCAGACCATACAGGTCTCGCAGTCCGTGACCGTCAGCCTGGGACGCCATATCATGGCCATAGTCTGACGAGACTATAGTGCCGGAATACTGTGGGAAGTCGATTATACAAGCTAATTGGCACCAGGTATAGTTCGGTTATTCGATAATTCGGATAACCGAACATAATGTATATGTAGGCAACCGTTGCACTAAAATGCGGTGGGTTGCTGCCAACAATGAACATTTCGAGTGAGTGACAATTGTTAGCATTTACTGCCGGTTGTTTGACAATGTAACGTTAATTTTTCTTGCACTTAACGGTGGTGAAAAGCGTTTTTCTGCTAATAATAAACATTCCGAGTTCTTTAGCATTTATTGTACTATTTGTCAAAATGAAGGCAGGATTTGTCACTGAAGTCAGATGATTGACTAAAGTACTATATCTCGTTAATATTTGATCTCTGTCAATCATATCGGGGATCATTCTCAATATTCAGTATAACAAAAGAAAATAAATACGTATAGTGTACGGTACATACCTATTTAAAAAAATAATGACTCAGAGATGAACATGAGTCCGGATACTTGACGTTTCGGATGATTGACGTTCGATAATCGACGCCCCACTGCACACACATAAATGTAAATCCTGAAGAGCTGAAATGCCGTTTTCAAGCATGGGATGGAGTTCTACGCGACCAAAGGAAGCCTTTAGGCAAGAAATGAAGAAAATCCAAGACTTTTGATTGTATCGTCTCGCTCTCTGGCAGCTGTTTTTAACACTTTCTATAGCGTAGATCCCGAATTCAACACTTCCTAACTGAAATCATGGCTCCGCTTGCAGAGAAGTCAATACACCAAAATGCCTACATGTTGTTCAGCCTTCTGAATACGTTGACAGTCATTGGATCAGGAGAAAAAAGCAAAACAATGATGAGGGATATGGTGCTGAAACAGACTAAAAGACAAAACAAAAATTATCCAAAACTATTCCAAACACACATTTAAGTGATTCCTATTTTTAAAAGCCTTAATCGTAGTCAGACTTCTGGGTCTACATATAATAATTACAAATTTTATTGGAATATTTCGCTTTCCTGACTTAATTATCGTTATGTTCCAGTATTAGAATGATCCCTCATTGTACCTTTCTATTTTCCGATTATGATAGATTATGTATTAAACGACCGTTTTCATTATGGCGAGAAAAAATATTTATTTATCTTTTTGATAGAAATATATGAGATGTGGTATGAAATACAATTAAGAATATTTCTGTCGAATTTCATAATTGGTTTCGGATTAAATTGGAGCGTACGGGGGAAAAATATCTGAAACAAAATTAGAACCTGTTATTTTATATAGGTTATTATATTACATTTTTGAAAATCAAATTTCATATTATTTTCAATAAAAATAACTAATTCATCCCTGCCATTTATTTCTTCAGCTCAAACATGCCAGTCAGCGTGTGAACTAAAATTTAATAGAATGTACAAAGTTTGAGTGTATTTGCATAAACGGCTGCCGTGAACTGGCATCGCGAATCCATACAGAGGCACAATGTGGAGCGCAGAGATAAGGCTAACGGATGAGTACGCGTGATACGCCACATTCGTCACTGTCAGGGCAAAGCCCCTCCCAGACGCACAGGGGCTTGAGTTCGCATCCACGCAGCTGAAAATGCGTGGAGCTTTCGGCGTAGTAATGCATGTGACGACTTCAACTGGCGTGAAATGTTTCCCTCATATAATTTTTCACGTTCCATAGTGCGCATACCTATGCTACGATGGTGCAGGCGCTTTATGGCAGCATCTATACTTCGGTTTTTCTTTCTTGGCGCACGGGGGGGTGTCAATAAAATGGAATATCTCACGATATTTCGCTTCGTTCTCCGTTGTGCCGCCAAGAATTGCATGATTGCCAGCACTGCTCGATACAGTTGCGATCATGCAACTCCTAGCGGTACAACCGAGAACAACGCGAAATATCGTGAGATATTTCATTTTATTGACACCCCCCCCCCGTGCGCCAAGACAGAAAAACCGAAGTATAATAGCTGAATCGTCTTATATTCACTGAGCGATTGTTGCGTCGTTAGCCTTTTCAAGCCATCATGTTTCAGATTCGTAATCACGCTTAAATCATTATCGACATTCACCCCTTAGACCCACGTCCAACAGCGGAGCAACTTTTACTACGCTGTTAGTTACATTATAACTTCTTGAATGACGATTCTAACAATTTCGGAGGCTGTCGTATTATGAGGAAATAAAATGTCTGTTTTAAGAAGTGCACGAATTTGTTCTCTATTAGCCATTCATAATACAAACGATCCATTTCAGAATGGGGATGATATATAATGATTAAAAAATATTTGAAACACAAGATTACTTAATATATTAAAAGTCAATTGTTTTAATGCATATACGTTTATATATAGGAAACTCTGTGTGGGGTATAATTTTTCTATGAAACTTAAAAATGAAATATTGAAGTGGGTTAACATATATATGAAATATTGTACACGAAATATTGAAATGGGTTTCTGAGATGAGATGTGCCGTATCTTCACGATGAAGTAATATCGTGGAACTTTTTAAACAAAGGCACGGTAACAATTGTTTCATTAAGTTGGAAACATGGTTGAAAGAATTGTAACAGTCGTTTCTTGAAGTTGGTGTTGTATTGTTGCTTAGCGCATGGTGATAGGGATAAATGACCGCCAAAAACTGCCTTCTCGTGCTCTAAGATGTAGGCAAAGAAGTGTGTAGTAGTATTTCAGTTTCTATTTTGAATCGTAGGTCTATATATTAATACGTGAAGATAACCTTTTGTAACCCTCTTTTAAGCATATTGCACGCATCAAGGATTGAGAGATTTGCCACAGTTAACGTTTGTATGGAGAAGTAGTTCATAAAGTTTAAATTTCCGTTTAACACGTGTTACAAATATGTAAAATAAAATAAAATATATAGCGTGCTGGTACAACTCGCAACACACTACAGCACACTATTGCCGTGCATCACTCAATCACGATGCATTTTAGAGTCTAAAACCAGATTTTTATGTCCCTTAGGGAGAAATGTTTCGTTTTATGTATCCCCTAATCAGAAAAATGAGTTTTTTTAGACATTTTATTCCAAACTTAGCATTTAAGAGAATTATGCTCAACTATATTTGCATTTGCGTAGGCGAAAAGCATATTGTAACAGTTTATTCGACGTTTGAAAGACTTTGCTCTGTTGGCGGTTGAGGTCTTGAGACCAGTTTTCGGTGCGTTTTCCACACATGTAGGAGAGGAAGAAACCAAATGATTCCCCTGTTGGTACGCCATTGATAAAAATAATGTGGTAAAATGATACAAAAACATCAGTTATTGTGTTCAAGCTGTTCGTGCTCAAACTACTTCATTTAAAACTTTAAATTGTCATTTACAAACTTAATGTAGGTTTAAATTCATAATATGTGAGTATCCTTAAGGTGCAGAAACATGCGAAATATTCGCACGGGTTTAAATAGTTTGTATTATTATTTAATTGCGTGATTTGTGATTCAAGCAGGAATCCTTATATTTTGTAAAATAAATAAAAAATATAAGAATTTATAGCTTAAGTTAATAAGAAATTTAATTTTTTTAATTCACTTATTTTGATAACAAAATATATCAATGTTTTGAATTAACGTGACACATTTACGCAATGTTAGAAACAAGAATTCATCTGCTGCTAGTTGGAAACCCTTTCTTCATTCACAAATATAAACTTTATTCACAAATTCACGTAATTTGGGGTATCATACACACCTTCTGCTTCGTCAAATCCCTCTTTACTTTCTCGCTACGCAGTAAAGAGAAAGTTGTGTAATGCTGCGCCAAAAAAGGCGAATTTTCGGCAGGAAAAACTCTTATTACAGGGCCCTGGTAACGAAAAAGTGGGTAAATACAGTTGCTAAATTTAGAAGAAAATCCTCCATCACTTGGTGAAGCCTGAATTCATGTTTTGTGGGTCGTTTGTACCGAAAAATCCATTGACGGCAAAACTTCTGTCCGTCTGTGCGACTGTGAACAACACTAGCTGCTAAACCGTTCAGCAGATTTTCTCAAAAATTGAATTTATTCCATCGATCTGGATGGTGTCATGGACCCATGAATTTTAAATCGATATTTTGATTTTGAGGGGTACGGTACATTAAGCCCCTGGGACATTTTCTAGATTTTCAAACAAATGGCTCCATCGTACTTTATTAAATTTTGTTTTTAGATAGGATGTTTTTGGGTAGCGTGAAGAACGTTTAAGGGAATGGTGCAGGTCTCATGCTCGTTGAAAACTGATTTTTCGAAAATTGTAAAAGTTCAAACTTTTTCGGCGTCTTCCCACAACTAAAATAATGACGATAGAGATTTTTCTTTTAATGAAATGTGTTCCTTAAAGATAGATTTTGAAATAAAGTCATGCACAATTTTTCGAAAATTTGAGTACTCTTCGCGTAATTTTGCATAAAATTACGAGCGAGAAAGTGCATGCTGTTTTACCACCGTTTCATCTGGCTTTCCAAGAGTTAAAAGAAAAGAAATGAGTAAAAACATCAACGTCTGCGACCACAGCGAAGTTCCTATGAACATCTGCAGCGCGAAGTCGGAATTCTACTCAGACTTGGCGGGGCACGTGGCGTAGCCGTGACATCGATCTGGGAAGGGTGTCACCCCGGTGGGGCGATGAAAAACTCACAACACGAGTGGGGATGGGGAGAGCGACTTAAGGCCCCTAAGGCTGGCCACCCGCTGTCGCCCTCCAGCTTTTAACGCCAAGCCCTCCGTTGGTGAGCACGCCCGACCGCGAAACTCTCGTATCCTATTCCGGCGGAGTTCAGCTCAGAGCTACTGTAAGAGATGGCTCAGGGCATCAGCTAATGTCACTGCAGCACCTCTGACCGGGAGTCCTACGTTCGAGTCCCGACAGTTGCAGGATTTTCGACACTAGCTTGTCAGCTAGGTTGACTTCAGTCGCTGTCTGGAGAATTCTAGTGGCCGGCTGCTCTGATCGGGGTTTCTCCGATCAACACCAACGAATGCCGGAGCAGTACCCTAACAAACGGGCCGCGGACCACGCGCGATCTTTCCTACCTTTTCCTTGTCTTATCCTCTCCCCTTAACCACACTTACACTAACATGCACTACACTACTGCATATGCCGGAAGACTGGTCGGGAGCTAGAAAAGTGACCCGGCTGGGCGATGCCCCGCTGGTGGGAGATACCTGGCTGAGGAAAACCCACTAGCCGACGGTAAGTTGGCGTCGGATCTCGCAATCCAGCAAGGGAATTCTACCGCCTCGTGCACTACACTTACGGGACTAATGATCCTAGTAATTGACGTTTCCGAAATCACTAACAATTCAGCTCAGTGTCAGAGCTAGTATTGCCGCTGTCTCTGCAGCGTCTCTGACTGGGGTACCTAGGGTTCAAGCCCGACTGCGTCAGATTTTCCACAATGATGAAAGAAATAATGATTCGTCCATAGAAAAACTTGTTTACATTTCGTGAAATAAATTATTGTTTCTTACGTGATCTCAATTTGCACAAATTGTTAAGGAATACTACATTATTAATTTAAAAAGATTCTTTATTAAAAGTGCATTACTAGCAAATTTTAAAAACCTACGAAGCGTTGAAAGTAGAAACTTAGTACCAGTTCCTCCGCTAATTAGAAAAGAAATATGTCGCTATATTAACTTCAAAATGTTTAATGCATTAAATGTTAAGACCAACTGTTGTTGTCGATGGTACGTGAATAAGAATAATTAAGTTAACAAGAATAAGTAAGTTAAAAAGAATAAGTATGTTAATAAGAATACGAAATTGACTTATTTCCCGGATGACTCATTCAAATCTTTCTTTCAGTCCATGCAGTTGTTAATTATTTTTATTAAAAACTAATTACTACTCTTCAACTTGTTCATATTTTCCTCCCTCTTACTCCAAAACTGTCTTGAATTTAAGCTTGCTATTCTGTTCGGGTCTATATGACCCGACAATAAATTTGTTTTACTCTTGTAGGCATGCTTGGCTAGTAAGTATTTTGATACTTTGTGACTTTTTTATGTAAATATGTTTAAATATGCATAAGCTTTTTTGTATGTAAATATTATAATTTTTCTAAAACATTACTTCTCACACACATATATGTATTATTTTAGGTTGTGATTTTAGAGAAATATATTTACAAACCGCCAGTTATTCTTATCCATATTATAATAAATTTGTAAAGTACCAATATATTAACCAAATAACTTAATTAATATTAACATTGTATGTTATTGTGTAATAACATTGTACTTTATAAATACAAGAACTTCTTTATTCAATAATTGCCAGAATGCAAAACAACTTTCTGGGTCATAAAGACCCAAGCAGTACAGCCACATACAAAATGATAACAGTATAGCAGGGGTAAAAAATGATGTAAACAAACCTTTTTCTAAAAAAGAATATCTGAGGGAAGCAAGTTTACGCACATGTTTATCTCAGTGTTAAATATTTTTGCACAAATGTATTTATGTATACAATCTGCTAAATAAATAAATGAACCTCAGGGTAATAACATGCTTTGCCACTATACGTAAGTTTTGAGAAAAATGCAAGTAAACATTGCATTCTACACATAGGGATAAAGAACATTCATTTATGAATTACACTGCCATCTTGAGGTGAATCTTTAAAATAAACACTTGATTTATCTATGTGGCGTCGAAATACACTAATACCTCAATTTCATTAGAAATGTGGTAAAGAATTTTATTGCCCAAGGTCTTCAAATATATAGAGCACAATGGGCCCTCGATGTGCCACCTTCCACCCGTCACGCAAAACCCACAGGGTTCATTAGCCTGGAGACGCCCTTCGACCTCGACATCCCCCCTCCCCCTCGCCCTCCACCAACCCTACCCACTCCACCCCGCCGACTGGGTTTTGCATGGGGCCGTCTCCCGCCTGAGCTGCGATGATGGACGGCCTTCGCGTGATAACGTGGCAGGACGGCCCCTCTGCGACTTTCACAACACCTTGCTTTAAATTGCGATTTGCGCTAGGGATCCAAAAGTATTTTCTTGTGTTTTAACTCATTTGGCGTGATTTGGAATACGGTAATGCAAATGGCGGTTAGGTCGAAATGTTTTCCCGTCATAAAGAGAGAACTTATACTAGAAATAAAAATCTACTGCAGATCTTCAGTGATTATAACTACAGTCGCCACCTTCACGAAATTCATAAGTACACTCAATGCTTAAGGGAGAGCAAATTGTATTTTCTTTATTTCAACATCTTCACTCAACTGGCAGCCAGACAGTCTTATTTTCTTCCTTCAAAGAAAACCATAATGATCCTATTATAACATAGAATATACATAATCCTGTGAAGAATCTTTCACGTTATGTAGGCTTAGCATTTAGATGGCAAATCTTCAATAAACTGAATCTTAACTTGACTAGTATACCGTTCGTTTGCAGTAGGACTGTAGTTATGCTTATCGAATGCCACCTGGGAGACCTGGGGTGACTATCCGCCAAGTGACATTGGTTAAACACTGCATGCCAACTGGCATGTGACCATTCAATGCAAATGTGTAACTTATAATAGCTATTATTAATCGTATAAAAGTTCTGCCTAAAACTCAAAGTAATGGGTTACACACAATCGTATGAAGTTTAAGATGCTCGCTTGTTCCTTACTCGTATTATATCACTTTACACTCGTGTATTAAAACTCATAGTTACATAATCGTTTCATAATATATTCGTTGACAAGCCGTTAGTACGGTATTGGTTCATATCGCCTGCAACGCGTCGGCTGCAATTTCAATAGCGGAGTTCCGAATATCGCCACTCGTACGGTGCGGCGTCCTGCGTAGTCTACGCTTTTTGCGGTCGTTCAAATTTGAGCGAAATTCGCTCACCAAGGGAAAAAAGGTAATTACTCTATGTTATGAGGCAGTCAGTGGATAGGAGATGGGCGCTTGGCGTAAAAGAAAAAGAAGACGCATTATGAAGGTAAATGATGTTTTCGCAGAAAGAGCTTCTTGGGTTGAGTGGAGAGGCGGCTGTGAGGGGGTAGTGGTGTGCGTTTTGTTACACCTAATAATGTGCAAAAGGTGAAAGGTGAGGGTATTGACGCGGTGGAACACGGAAAGACGGTTTTGGACTTTCCAAACAGTTTTTTTTACATTCAAGATATTATTAAGTTAGTTTTTACAGAATACTGATGAGGCAATAGAAAAAACGTAGGTAGTTATCACTTTTATAGACACAACCTATTAAGACTTAATGAAATGTATTTGTTTACTAATCTCAAGATTTGTAAAGGACGATTTGAGAACAAAACCTGACTTAATAGTCATGATATTTAAAAATATCAAATTATTCTGATCATGTGCGAGATTCGCGCTCACTTTGAAGGTAAAAAAGATATTTATTTTATAAAAGTCAGCAACTGAGCAACAAGCAGATGCAAAATAATATTTCCTACGGCGACAATATAGATCACCAAAGCAAAATTTCTATTTCGGCGGAAATTAAAACAGTACAGTAAAATACAATTCTTTAAAAGAGTGTGTTAAAGAATTCTAAATAATTTGTACGTATTATTTAAACAAATACTTTCAAAGTTTTGTGCTGAAGCACATTAAGACGAGCTGTCTCAGATTATTAATAAACTGGTGAATCACGAAACTTTAGCTTCTTCCATAACTTTTTGAACGGTTGAAAATATTACAATGCAGGTTTCACGGAAGTGGATGGCGCTTATTGATACGTGTATTCATTTTTATTTTATCACTTGTATTTTACGAGATATTTGAGGTAACGTTATTTTCTTAAATGGAACTATACATATTTTTTAGCCTATCATGTCGAGCGTAAAAAGACAACTTCAATGATATACATATTGTCATATGTTAGATAAGCATTTTTTGAATAATTTTAAGCTTTTGCGACGAGTGTTAAAAGGATATTTTGAATGTAACAGCCCGCCACACAAGGTCACACAGCTCTCAACCAGCAAACGCATGCTCAGGGAAGGGATGGGATCATAGTATTTGAAGATTCACATTCCAAATACTCACAAAACTGTTGCAGTTTTCCCCTTAACTCTGCTTTCCATCCTTCCGCATTTTCAGATTTTTTTTTCTTTGATTCAAGGAATTGAAGGATTGAAAATAAGGATTTGTCATAAATAGGGATGAGTAGGGATTTTTAGGCAATAAAATGTTGAAATATGCTTTTAAAAACAGCATTTTTAGCCGAGAATTTCTAAAATATGCTCTCTAATATGCAATTAAAATTAACAATATTTCATTTTCTGTATAAAGCTTTCTTGATAAAATTCAGGCGAAGCATGCTTGGAATGGAAATATATGTATTTGTGCAAAAACAATATAATCAAGCTTACTTCACGGGAGAAATAATTGAAGTAAATATTCACCTTTGTAAAGTACATTGTATGCCATATTTCATTTTTCTGTCTGGTTTAAAAAATATATAAAAAATATCCTACATATGCACAAGTATTTTATCATCTCTAGAAAAGAAATAAATCCCAAACTGTGACAAGCTCCTTCTAATCAACGAACACTCACAAATAGATCGATTCTATGAAAACATGATACGTTTTACAGATTAGTCTCTATATTAACGAAATATGAAAATATGCTTCTATAATTACAGGAATATGCACCAACAGGAAAATTGGCCAAATATGCACAAACACATTAATAAACATTGCATCCAATTCCAACAAAATGTCAAGAAATTTCACTTTGCTATGTTCTGAATCAACGGAAAAAAATATACAAAATCGTAGAAATTCGCTCCCTAGTCATAAGTAAAATGTATTGTAATAAAATTGTTTAATAATTAAATGGAGTTAAACTCAGTTTTATATCACAGGATATTAATGGTATCTTAAGACAAAACACAATAAGAATAAATAATTAAGACTGTACAAAGAATATTACAGAGTTCAGGAAAAACTCTGCAATCGTTTTGTGAATATTTGGAATATGTTTCGTATCTTCAAACACTAAGATCCCTTCCCTTTTCCGAGCGCGCGTTTGCTGGTGGATCGCTGCGTGACCTTGTGTGGCGGACTTTTACATTCAAAATATCCGTTAAACACACATCGCAAAAAAATCAAAATTACTCAAAAAATTCTTCTCTATCGTACAATAATATGTATATCATTGGTTTCGTCTTACGCTTGTCATGATACACCGTGAAAATATGTAGCCTGTAGTACAATTTGAGAAAACAAAGTTACCTCAAATATCTCGTAAAATACAAGTGATAAAATAGAAATGAATACACGTATCAATTAGTCCCATTGTCTCAAGCACTTTCGTAAAAACTTCATTGCAAGAACTTGAACCGTTCAAAAGTTACAGGAGGTGCTAAAGTTAGTGACGCATCCTGTATAAGTAATTTGTGCACAATTTTAAAAAACACACATAAAAACGGTTTTCTAAAATACGTCTTCAAAATGTTTCTTTAAACTTTATGTACGGAGTGAACTAAATACAATGAATCTCTTGACATAATGTCATTTCGATTAAATATTTTGGTTTTTAAAAATTACACAAATGTATTGTACTGCATGAAATATATTTCACGCCATAAAATAATATTTTCTCTTCAGGTGTATTTTAAAATAATAAATTTCCAAACACATATACTATCTCTGGTGAAGTTTTCGGAAATCTGAAAAGCTTTTGGATGTAAAAGAGCTCCAAAATGTGAATTTTTGAGAATTCTTAAATGACTCTTTCAAAAATTGCTCCAAAAAACATCATATGAAAAGAAGTTTTGCACTGTTGCGTTATTATTAAAGCCATATTTCCGTTAACAATAAGGTAACGAAAAATTGAAAAATATTCCTGCTTTTGGTTAAATTACAATTACGATAATAGATAAGATTTTCGATATTATAGTCCACAACATTTTATGTACGGTTATTTTCGTTATTTTTTTCAAAAGAATGGAAAATGTTTTTGGTGCACTGATAAGCAAAGTTTAGGAAGTGTTCGGTGTTAAGTCCAAAGAGTTGGAAGGGGGGTGACGGCCGGAGGAAGTGGTCGGTTGTGACGTCAACGGGAAAGGGGCGGTTGCTCAAGAGGGTCGTGGTCATAATGAATCGAATCTAGTGGTGAGCGGCAGACACCTTGCAGAGGCGATCCAGGGCCTTGCAACTCTCCATCAACACTGGGGACAAAGCAGGAGGATGGTACTAGAGGAGGCGCTAGTGTTGCTCGATACAGTTGCAGGTTAGTCTCGCCAACTTCCGCACATCAAAATTGGCTGATATCTGATAAATGCGAAAAGTGTTCTTCTAAATGCTCAATCTGATAGACAGGACCCCTCCAACTATGGACCACCCCCATAACGTCTAAACGGTTCCGGGTATCGAAATGCAGTTTTCGATTAACAATGCGGAATCATGGGACAAGTAACACGCCGCAAAGAAATCGTCTGCAATATTTTTAGTTTTCGAGAAATTTAATCATCTTTGACTTTTTAAATGGATCTATATATTTTTTCAGCAGCAATGTATAGATCATGAAAAGAGGACTAAAATTATGTATCATATGTATTTTGATGGTAATTTGAGTATAAAATGATACTTTCTGACATGTGATTTTTAAGTAAACGGTCTTTTCTTGTAGCAGCCCCTGCAACTGTTGCCGTTGGTAAAGATGGCCTTCGCGGCGTCGAGACTGTTTCGTAGAGACAAAGTGTGTAAGAGGGGCGGCCTTGAGGGATAGAGGCATAACTACAGCAATTCATGGTCTTGACATGAAGATAATATGAACAAACATCAATATTAACGATTAGAATGAGAGATTTTTGCCATTAGTTCATCTGAATTGAACTTTTCTTCTATTGGAATTCCAAAGCAACGATCATCAAAAAGAACAACATAAAAATAATATGAGCGGATGGACGATAATAGCAAAGGTCCTTTTCAAACTTACAAGAATCGAGCTCAGTGTGTTTCGGCAGAAACAAGCTCTCATTTTAAAACATGGAAAGGAAATGAATGATTAAAGATTTTTATTGTAATATCTCGATTAATTCATTAAATAATAGATCGGTAGACATTTTCTATTATTATTTACTGTTAACATACTTCTTATTTAAACGCGTACAAAAAGAACAAAGCAATACAAATTTTGAAATACTCTTGACAGTCTATCATTGTAAATTCAATAAACTTTAACACAAATGCACATCTGCAGTTGTGACTTTTGCAGTCACAACTGCTAATAATGATTGGAGAGTTTCTCACTAATGTCACGAGCTGCCACAAACTTGAAAAATCCACGAAGACTGAAGTGTACAGTTTTCTTTTCCATTTATGAACAGCAGTAGAGGTACGGTTGCGCAAGGGATGAATAATCATCTTTATTAAAAATTACATTTACCAACGAAGATTAGGTTGTTGGATTCTTGTCAAGTTTGAAAATAATATTTATTATTAAAGAAGACAAATACAGATAAATCCATGGAAAAACTCTTTTATTCTGATCGTTGAAATTTGGGTTCTTAATCTGACCTTTGTGGCAAGACCCTGGATTGCTTTAGTTAGGCTTCTTATCCCTTATTGCCACCCTTCTCAGTCTGCTCTCTCCACGCAAGTCTTGACGCCGTAAAGGCCACTTTTCCCGAAGGCGAGAGTTGCAAGGGCTGGTTCACGAAATATTGTCCGTTTAATTCAAAATCACATATCAGAAAATCTATACTAATTACTAAAAAAACTACAAATTACTAAAAAAAAACTAAAAAAACAAAAAAAAACAAAAATATTATAGACAATTTCTCTAATGCATATTACTTGCCCCATTATCCCGCATTGTTAATCGAAAACTGCATTTCGATATCCTGAACTGTTTATAAGTTATGAGGGTGGTCCATAGTTGGTGATACACCTGTAAATACACAGCCGCTGAAGAAAGCGCGAACATCAATGCTAGCTTTTGTAACATGCGTCTCGCGTCTCGCGAACTTACGCAGCAGCCACTCACGTTTAAAGTATCGTTGGCAGCAGATCGTGTTTTAGTTCCTGTAAGAAGTTGCTGCAGGAGAGGGCGCCATTGTAATGGTCTCCACCACGTTATATTGGAGTTAAAAGGCCTGAGATGATCGTATTGTATTGAGAACATTGCAGATAACCACGGTGCAATACTGTCATGAGCAGAATTCGGCTGTCATAAACAGTTCGGGAGTGTAGTAGAGAGAACAAACGGTCTTGAACAGACAACGACAGTCTGCAAAATAATACCGAGTTCTGTCTAGGCACATAAGAGCTCTGAACAAATTGTATACAGTTGGTAACAATCTTGTTTGTACAGTTCATAATTTGCTTGAAAATCGTTAATTTTAAGTGGAAAATTAATACTAATGAAAAATGTAATACAAGATAATTGAATAATTCCAGGTGAATAAAATGTAACTTTGCACACCTAGACGAAAAGGCCTTGAATTTGAAGTTCACCAGCACATTTTGTGCTTGGAAACCTTCTTAGCGGCTAGTTCCCAAACGACTAAATGTGCTGGTGAATTTCAAATTCAAGGCCATTTCGTCTAGGTGTACAAAGTTACATTTTATTTAACTGGAATTATTCAATTATCATGTAATATATTTTTCATTAGTATTAATTTTCCACTTAAAATTCATGTTTTTCGAGCAAATTATGGACTGTACAAACAAGACTGTTACCAACTGTGAGTGTCCGATGCACAGAACGCCTTTATAAACTCTGAAAGCTTGGGAGACGCGCCATATTACCTTAGTATTGCGCTCGTTCGAAAGATTGGCAAAATGTTAGGTGTTGTAAGTCACTACACTAGTGTTGTCAAGGTCGATTCCACGAGCGGGAGCCCGTGGCACGAGTGCCACGAGGAAATCGCATCTTCACGCAGTTCATAACCCCGCCGCAAGAGACAACGCCATCCCTATTGTAAAACGGCGGGTTTACTAATAGTTTCCTTTCCCGACGCTAGTGGAACAGAGGAGCTCGTGGCATGGCACGATGCCGCGAGGCGTGCCACTGCCACCAGTAGCAGACCTTGACACCACTGCAATAGTCGTTTGACAAGCAGAAAAGGGGAGAGGTCAGTGATCGTTAGGAGGGCGGGTCAGTGAATATCATGCGAGTTCTTGCACCGAGATCACATCAGAAGCAGCCAAATTCAGGTGCGAAGCAACTTTCCTATCGATCTCTGGCACAATTGACCGTGGCTGAAGCTACTGCGGCCACGCTCAGCTAAGTATGACACTTCAGACTTTTTAGTTCCAATGTTGTGAATGAATGGATAAATGGTGTCAATGAAGTGAGTTCAGGCATGTCAAACCAGTCGCGCCTGTACAAGCTAGTTCCCCGTCTGGGAAGTCCGGCGCTCACATTTCACCTCCAAATACAGAAAAGCGTATACTCGTGCAAGCTAAAGCGGCCATGGCGAGGAATACTCGTGTGTTACAACAGAACTGATATATCCGTACAAAAAACACATGTTTACCATAATATTACGGTCAAACAACCAGTATTTAAATTACGTTTGTATTGTTTTATATCTAATATTATTTCCTGTTTACTTTCCTTTAAAATTTTCCCTTGTATAGCCATTTTTTGCAAAGGTGCCGGAATGTTTGAATGGCGAATTCTTTTCTTGCTTTCGTTTTGAGTTATGTTTTATCTGATCATGCAGTTAACTGTTGTACAGAGCGTCCCACCCACTATGAACCACTCCATACGTTCTAAATGGTTCACGATATCGAAAAGCAGTTTTCGCTCAACAGTGTAGCAATTAATAAGCTGTACAGATATTGTTTGAAAAATTTTGTTTTCGAGAAATTTAATCGTCTTTGATTTTTTAAATGCAATCGTACTTAAATTTTTGTCACTAGTAGTAGGTAGATCATAAAAAAGGAATGCAATGATGTATCATATGTTTATGAAAGTTTTTAAAATACGCACTCAATGAAAGCACGAACGCTGATTCAAAATCCAGCATCAGTTGATACACCTGAAATGCCATACCCTTATCGTAGTAACGTGATTATGTGGTAGGCATATTGATTTACATTCTGTATATTTCCAGATGATTAAAAGTTATAGAAAATATACAGGCAAGTTTAAAATTGTCTGCGCACAATAAAATACATTATTTTTTTAGCATGAAGTCGTGGAAGTTTACAAGTGTGTTCAAGTTCTTGGGATCATTCGCAATATGCGAGCTGTGAGCCATGTTGAAACCCGTTGTCCTAGTGTTTTGTTTACTTTCTAGTACCCAGTTGTTTTATATGGCCATGACTTCTTGGTGGTTCGCGTATAAAAGTGTCTATTTTACCGAAGGTGTATTCCAAAGTAACACTTCCCAATCAATAAACAGGGAAGGTCAATTCTAGTTCCCATACTTGGAGGCCGAAAAGAATGAATAAATTCCAGAAATTTCAATCGAGACCCGACATGCTACCTACTACTCACTGGCGACTCCCGGGCGAATACATGGCACT
Source organism: Acheta domesticus (assembly GCA_031308135.1). Lineage (NCBI taxonomy): Eukaryota > Metazoa > Arthropoda > Insecta > Orthoptera > Gryllidae > Acheta > Acheta domesticus. Next base: position 102,934,737 of record JAHLJT010009355.1, on the reverse strand, counting down.
AGCATTCGGGGCCAGAGGTCGTCTCGGGGACCGCTCGCCGCCTGCAGCGGTTAATTGCCTGGCTGCCCTGCGGTAATTGCCCGAGGCGCACGGCGGGGGCGGTTATCGGCCATCAGCGGGGTCGTGAGATCGACTCCCACGCCGCCCGCTGCCAGACAAACACCGGCGGCTTGGGGGGCAGGGGTTGGAGACGGTGGCAGAGGTAGTGTAGGCGCGAAGGCGAAGGCGGAGGCGGAGGTAACGGTGGGAGCGGCGGCGGATACGGCAGTGGCGGAGGCGTAGGGGAAAGCAGTGGAAGAGGAGACGACGACGGCGGAGGCGGAGGTGAGAGCGGAGACGGAGAACTACTCGGTGCCAGAGTCGAAGGCGATAGCGGTAGCGGTGGTGGCGGAGGTGGTAGGGGAGGCGGCTACCGGAACAAGCGTGTCGTGGGACCTCCGACGTCCAGCACGCGAATTCGCTATTTGTCGGCTCGTTTGCTGGTTTAGCGGCTGGGGACGAACGTGTTATTTTTTGGAGATATGGCGTTCCTGTCCTAAAATTGCACGAATCTGGCGAAAGGTGAGAGACTAGAAAATTTAAATTTGTGCATATTTTTAAACGCTTTTATTTCGCGCTGTATAGGTCAAATATTGTTTCGTACTTATTTTATTAGCACAATGCAACATGTTCATAAAAATTGAAGGAATAGATTTTGGGAATGTCCTCCCAAAACCTTGCAAGCAAATAGGAAACAACTTATTAAAAGAGTCCGCATATCCTTTTAATTGTAATTATTTGTCTTTGGGATAATTTTTTATTTATTTTGGTTGTGAGGAATGAAAAATTGAAGCCCTCAAATTCCACATATCTTGTAAATATTTGAAATGTGAAGTTTCGATTTTTGTTTGGATTTTTACCGAATGATGAGTGTGATTGTTACAGGGATACGGAATTTGAATACTTGAATCCTTATAGTTTTTTTAAAAATATAAATTGCCATTTTTCGTATTTTAACTTCAGATAATAGACTAAATCTCTGCTTACTTCAAACTCATAAGAAGTGTATACATCCCTTTGTAATTATCTATAACATACATGTATTAGGACAAATTTTCCGAATACAGTCTTATAATAATACAACTATAAATATTATTTCAATTTGTTTCAATAAGCTCTTGTCACTAATATTTTAAAAAATCTATTAAAAATTAGTCTCGAGTAATTTAAATTTTACTCCATATGGAGTTCTTCCCAGCTGACTGATTTGGGGACGGAATACTTTTCTGTGCGACGCCTCGTTGTGAGTCTCCAGAGAAGTTATGTGAATTCATTTGAAGTAAAGCATGTTTCTTTTATTTTATTTATTGAGAAAAACCGCTGACAGCTGAATTCATAAATGAATTCCCTAGATAGATTCATTGACGTTTCCGTTCACGTCAACTGCTATGGTCATTATTCCCGTTAGTGCAGTAAATTATCTGGGAAGGTAGTGGTATTCCACTTCCGGCGTCAATCTATACGACGCGACGGCTTGTTGGAGATTCCCCCCCCCCCAGGAATCTTACCCAGCGTGGCACCCGCCAGTCGGGAGAACTTCTAAGCTCTCGATGTGGTAGTAGTGTAGTGCATGTAAGAGTAAGTGTGTATTTGCGTATGTTTGAGGGTAGAGGATAGCATAAGTAGAGGATACAAAATAAAGAGGAAAGATAGAGCTTGCGTGGTTTGTTGTCCGTTTGTGCAGGTATTGCTTCCGTATTCTCTTGCCATTGATCCGAGAAACCACGGAAAACTACTGATCTAAGCAGCCGGTCGCTAGATTCTCCTCCAAACAGTGATTGAATTCAACCTAGCTGTATCGTTAGTATTGAAAATATTCCACCGTCGGGACTCGAACCTTTGGACCACATGATCAGATTCTTTTCAGAGAACATGGCAATGCTGTCTTTGACTTTCGTCCTTTCGTTTTCGGTTTTTGTGTTAGCGAACATTGAACGTTGAAAAAGTCTCCGTTCCTCACCAATGGTAGTTTTATGTTTTATTTGATTATAAATGTTCTAATTTTCAAGAGAGAAAATAAAATTACGAAAACTTTTACAACTTACAATGTGGCTATGTGTTAATTATTCAGTGTAAAGAAAACAATGTTCTGATATGTGAAACATGTTTTCAACGTTCTTCTGGTTTAGTTTCTTTCACTACCAACTACTTGTGTATATCTATCAATCCGCAGTGTCATTTGATGTTTGACTGCCTTGCTATGAACTTGTTTAGCACACAATATACTTTTCTACTTAACCCATATATTCCCAACTTTTTTTTTTTAGAATTTTATGATGACACTAAGTTTCCCTTTTTGTTTTGGTCTAATTTACATGAATTTTTTCTATTTTCACTAATTTGACATCTCATATTGTGTAGGAGCCCCGCCCCAAAAATGGGGCAATGGGAACAGGAGGGTACAGTGTTTTTAGGAGCAGGAAAACCCTATTTTCAAGAGCAAATGTTTATTTTTTTGCACTAAGTAATGAAGAAATATATGTAAGCTATAAAATAGAAATTATTTAATGATAATAAACGTGTTAACAATTTTTTTAGCATTTCATGTTTGAGAAATGTTCGATAGACACTGATTGAAACGAAGTAACTTATGTTCTGGTCTACATGTGCTTATGAATGAAATTTCTCAAAGCAATTTGCATGGCAGCCGACATTACACTTTTTACATTTCTTCATGGTGTTTTTATGGCATTCGCCACATCTGACTTGTGTTTCACTTTTGACAATTATATGATCACGACCATCCAGTCTCACTTTTTCTGGTATCCTCTTTTTTACCACCTTTGGCGATCTGCCTATTTTTCGCTCTAAGCTTTGTCCTAAGTATGTCTGAACTATTATCCTGATAAACTGTAGGTAATCTAAATGATTAACGCTTTTTCCAGAAGGTGTGAGACGGTATAACTGAAATGCATTATTCATGGATGCATTCAAGGGAAACATCAAAAGTTGCCAATACCACTTTTTCATTCTGATGGCTGTTCTGTAACATGAGACATTTTGATCAAGCCGATCCACCCCTCCCATATACAAATTGTAGGCAGAAATGCAAGCAGGTTGTAGAATTTCAATTTTCTTCTTCTCAGATAAACTCCAGCGTTTAGCTTTTCCTAGAGGAGATACTCCTACTTTGTTGGAGGCAACAGTTACGATATTGTTATCGTTGTAGCGGACAACACTGATCTGTGTTTCTTGGTCTGTCACTTGATCATACGCACCTCTTTGCATCTTTTTCATTTTAGAAGGCTCTATGAGAGGGGCTTTTTCGACTCTATTGTTCCTGATAGTACTAGTTGCATCATGTCCCATGTTACCTAGTTTTTCTAGAAGACGAATGGAAGTAAAATAATTGTCCATATATAAGCTGTACTTTTTCTTCTCGGGTAGTTCTTGGAGCAAGTCCATAACTACTGATCCACCCACACCAAGATCTGGCATTTCGTTCCCAGTAGAAGCTCCCTGGTACGGTTCCGCTTGTACAAGGTAGCCCAATCGAGTGCAAAGGGACCATACCTTGAAACCAAAACGTATTGGTTTCCCATGTAGGTGTTGTTTCGTGGAGTGACGACCATAGTACGGAACCATGGTTTCATCGATGCACAAGTTCGCATCTTGGAAAAAGAAAGTGAGCCATCTTTCGTTTATCATTGCCCACAAAGGTCGAACTTTCGAGAATTTATCACTTTTAATTAGGTTATTATTGTCAGAGACATGAAAATACCTTAAAATTTCTTCAAATCTATTTCTAGATATTGCCCTTGCTACTCCTTGGTGATGTGTGTCAATTCCAGTGTCCCAGTACAGACGGTACCTTGCATTACCACAATATCCACTGAGCACAAATAGCAATAAAAGTTTTCATTTCACATAGCGACACATGAAATTTAGTGTTTCCTTTGAAAACAGCGTATTTCATACTCGTTTCAACCAGCAAATCAAATACTTCACTGTCATAAAATAATTCAAACAGATCAACAGGAGACCACTCTTTTTTATTCAGCCAATCTGGTTGTTCCCAAGTACGTTCTGGGACAGGTATAATGTCCGATTTTATCCAGTTTCGAACCTTCTTCTTCCTTGAATCTGTGGTCAATTCAGCCGCGGTCCTCTGGTTCATAACATCGAGTGTTACTTCTTGTGATGGTAAAATAATTTCTTCTATTCCGGAGGAAGTAATTTTTGTTGCCTGCAGTTCTCCTAGGCCTCGGAGCTGGTTTCCAGTTAGATGGTTTACATCACCATCTTCTATTTCATCTTCTCCACTGTCTTCATCACTTAGAAGATGGTTCTCAGGAGCAGAGATATAAATAGAAGCTTCTGTGAAATCATCACTTTCTAATAAACTTATTATTTCGTTAACGGATAATCTGAAATGAATAATAAGAGAATCAAATGAAATTCAAATAGAAAAAAAATATTTAAACATTCGAATATAATATATAATCACGCCCTGAAATATTGATATTTACTCAAAAGTCAAAAATATACTTGCTAACAATAGATATAAAACCCTATACCCTCCCGTTCCCATTGCCCCAATAAAGGGGCGTCACTATTTTATTGTAATTTGCCGCTAAAATAAAAGCTATAATCTTTTGTATGTAAAATATATTTCAAATATAAGTTTCACCAAATTGTGTTATAACAAAATAAACGATAAAAATAATCATTAATTTAAGTAATGTACTTACGATTCGTGAAGCGACATGATGCTCAAATGCAGGCACTATACGAAGGTCTCTCACAACAATGGAAAACGCTATAGAGTAATCCAGTGAACTTTATCTTATTCATTGTTGCCAACACAACAACATAGGGTATATAACACATCTTCATTCCTTTCAAGAAATGAACTATTAATAGGAAAATACACTGCCCCATTTTTGGGGCAATGGGAATATATGGGTTAATGATCTACTCTCTTAGATCTGCGTAATGCCAGTCAGGGATAAAAATAAATAATGCAAGGAGAGTGTAGAGAATATTCTATACCGTCAAAATTCACCCCTCATTTCACTAGATTTCTTATTAATCGGGAAGAAAGATAAAGCATTTATCAAATTGAAAGGGTCAGCATCTTAGAACTGGCCACTAAAAATCAGGTTTCGAAAAATTGGAAATAAAGAAGATTGTCTTACATCAGCAGTAAGTTAGAAGTAGGTATAATCTGCTAGCACTTTAAATAAATAAATGAAAGGTATTGTTCGGTATGAATATAGATTGAGGCTTAAGATCTTTACGATAGCATATCTATCATCATCAGAGCTATCTTGCAGCGTCTGGGTGGAAAACAAATTTCTGATATTAATACTGTTATTACTTGGCAGGACCTATTTAATTTCACATATGACTTACATCCTTTCTCAAACGTCTCGTCACATCTAAATATTAGCCCATATGTCAATAAAGCCAATTGAGGGAGAGATCATAAAAAAAAGTCTTCTGACCAATGTTACGATGTTTCTACTTATAACAATTTACACTCAATCATATAAATAGTGGAAATTAAAGAAGTTAATATTATCTTACCTTGAGAAACATATTTCTTACAAACACATTTCGTATGCATACATAAACTTAAAGTTTTGACATCGTTTGGCAGTCTGCACATGGTTACTTTAATCTGCGACTGTAATTTATAGTGTATTTTACCTGAAATTCTCTGGATTCATTCGGTTTTATACTTCTGTATTAATTCTTATCAATAAATGTGAATGCACCTTGGGTTACTCCATATCCAGGGGATGAATAAATTACTTCACACAATCAAGACATCTCGAAAAAATTATTAGCGTCCCAAGAAAAACAAACACGCACCGGTGGGAAAGTAACCAAACAATGCGTGGGAATCACAAGACTGCAGAGTTTTGCGCACACCCCGAGACGCGCACAAAACAAGGGGCAAAAACGAGGAAAGTAAGAGCTTCAAGGAGCTTCGTAATGACATCCCAAAAACATCGCCTTCGTTTGTCACGCGGAAACAAGCGTCGTATAATAACAATAATTATTATTTGAATGTTATATAATTGTATCAACAATAAAGCTTCAACTTATTGATTAAATAAGTGCTTAGGATGTTACATGTTTACTATAATGATACTGAAAAGTGAGACGGAGAAGTGTGAAATCACTTATATATAATGTAGAACGATCCTTGAGTTATGCTTTTGGATGGAAAGTTGTTCAAAAGAACAGCAGAAATGTTATTACCTCGTAGATACCCTTATTTACTTCTTAGGTTACTTATATTTGCATATATTTTCATGAAATGCTTGTTGTTCCTCATGGTTTCACTATTCAATTTCAATTAACAAAATTCATTACATTTAAATAATTTCTTTCCTTAAAATTGTTCAAACCTTCTACTTCACATGTTTTAGTTGGATGTAGAAGTAAATTTAAATTTATAAAAAAACATTCACTTTTTGGTCAGATTTAGCAGAACGATGCTGCATTACGAATGGTAAGATGGTGTCGTGTTGCTTTGTCACCGCGCGGAACGCTAGAGTCGGTGACCAACATGTCACACGGCATTTAACACGGAACTGCGCTACTGAACTACGTATTACGGAACTACGTATTCTGTGATTGTACACAAAACTTGTACACGTAGTTCGAGAAAGGATGTCATCTAATCATGGAGACATATCGCTCCACTCCATCAAGGAAATTAATAAAAAGGCTTATGTTGACTGCAATGATTTGTACATTCCTTGAATCAGTCCGCTTCTTAAATTCTGCATCAAACTACTGCGCGACAGAGTGCTTGGTTACATGTTTATCGGTATTATTTTAATAATTATCTTTATTTTTTGCTGAAAATTTGTCTCCATAAAAGGCCGTTTGTATATAGCAACATAAAAATTATTGACTCGCCTCGACACAAAACCACAGTTCTAATAGATTCCTATAATTGAATCGGAGCGGGTTGTATTAGCTGGTCAAAGGTGATGAAAAATTGGGGGCACCATGTTAATTCCTGAGTTTATGATTTGATGCATCACAGTCTAGATTACATGTCATTCTAGTCTGTAGACCTTCAGTTAATTAGTTCCCGACACCAACACGTTGCGTTGCGCAGGCTATGACAGCACCATCTGGGTGAGCCATTCATTTCGCAGCGAATCCGGCAAAAAATCACCACTTCATTACACGTTTGATTAAAAATGAAAACAATTAGATTGTCTGCTCAATGAAGCACGTACAAGCTTTATTGCCTCTATCTCGTATTCTGTAACGTTGTTCTCTTTGGAAAGGAAATATTGTAGAATAAATACGATAAAATATCTCTCTACGTGTCAAGTAAAGATCTGCGTGTGATGTTTGGATGCGTGACTGAAGGCGCGCGCGCGCTGTAAAAGAAACTGGATAATAATTACACGTCTTAGATATACATCTTATACGACTTTTTTGTAGGAAAAAGTAGGCTATTGAAATGCATATGGACTATTAAAGTTGGCATTAAAGATAAATTCATGAAATACGTTCAATAGAAAAATATAATTACAATATAAAGAATAACAGTATAAAATGCGTAATGTATCGTTTCGTTAGGAAATGAATATTTAACAATAATCCGAATATTCATTGTATCTAATGTAATTAAATATGATCATCGTTTCAGGTGCAAAAACACACCGTCATCATCTCCTTCATGAAATAAATGTTTCGTAGGTCATTTTGCTCAGCAATATTCCATTTTTGCACAATAGCTTTTTGACGATTTCTCTTCGTCTATATCTCTTAAAAAATTGTGCTGAAAGCGCCTCAATCACTAAGCATTTTTCTAAGTATTGCCAAAGAAAAATATACTTTTTTGGCAATACAAACGACAAATGTTTGAATTGAAACAAATGGATTGTGTCCATCTCGCCTGCATGCTGTCAAAATTGCAGTCCACTTGCTGCTCACAAATGGCGCAAATAATTTCCTGGATTCTCAACACTGCTTCAAGTCTTGGAAATGCGCAGACCGTCAATAATTCAAAACCTTAGAAAATTACAAAAAATGCACTTTCTATGAGAATATATGCTTCTGAAAAATGAGTCACTTTATACAGAGTTTCCCAGCAAATATGAGCCACCCCTATTTCTTTCTTTACATATTTTTCGATTTTTTAAATGTAATTATATATTTTCCTCGCCAGCAGTTGATAGACCATAAAAAGAGTAATACAATGATGATTCATATGTGAATATTTTGACTGTAATTTGAGTGCAACTTATCTGTTATAGAAATGCAATTTTTGCTCAACAATGCGGGATCATGGGCAAGTAATATGCCGAAGAGATATTGTTTGAAATATTTATCATCTTTTAAAAATTTAATCATCTTTAATTTTTAAATGTAAATATATAATTTTTCGTGACCTATTAATAGATCATAAAAAGAAGAATACATTGATGTATCATATGTTAATATTTTGATTGTAATTTGAGTGTAAATTACACTTTTTGACATCTGATTTTAAATTAAATGGACAATATTTCTTGTAGCAGCTCTTGCAACTGTCGCCTTTGGGGAAGGTACACTTGGCGGCGCCCCGAAGCGAAGGCCAACTTATGTAAAATATTAACATATGTTACATCATTGCATCCCTCTTTTTATGATCTATTGCAGGGTTGTCCAACTGCATGTCCGCGGGCCGCATGCGTCCCGCCAATATTTTTGTGCGTTCCGTGGCTGGCCGTTTTTTTAGTTGTGTTATGCATTTTTTATAATAACATAACTGTAATATTGAAAGTCGTACGTAATATACATCTGTTTCAGTATAAACTCGGTAATTAGGGAAAAAAACATCTTAAATTACGGTGCGGCCCGCGGCTTAACTACAAATCGATATGTGACCCGTAAGCCCTTCTAAGTTGGACAGCTCTAATCTATTGCAAGTGAGAAAAATATAATGTTCCATTTAAAAATCGAAGATGATTAAATATTTTTAAACTAAAAAGAAGTTTAAACAATATCTCTACAGCATATAACTTGCCCCATAATTACGCATTACTGAACGAAAATTGCACTGCGATCTCGTGAACCATTTAGAAGTTACGGAGGTGGCAACGGCCACTAAATGAACTAGAAATTTTCTCCTTTAGAAGTTTTAGATCTTTAGTAACTTGAAATTTTCTGTTAATTTACTACATTGAAAAACCGAAAATCTATACTCTGTAAAAGCAAGGGTAGGACAGGCACAAGAAAAATAACAATAATAAAATAAGAAAACATCTTGCAGAATATTTTTTTATAGTCACTGGGAGAAGATGGCCACTTACATTGTTTTATTGGTACACTGTTTTTGTACAAAGTTATTTTTGTTTAATATAATTATTTTAATAATGTTTATTTTTATGGTAATTATGGTAATAGTAATGAAATAATGTTAATGGAATAATATTAATGGACAGTTTACCCCAGTTGCAGGCAGTATCAATCCCATCCATAAAATACAACTGATTTGTAATAATTTCATTAGTGATTTTCATCGATATTTTCTTCTGACAAAAAGAATTTATAAACTGATTTTCAAATTTGGCAGATGCTAAGTGCTGCATCACCTGGTACATAAGGCCGCAGGCATTGATGGCCAAGCTCGAGGGTACATCCAAACCAACTATTTATTTCGTTGAATGTGTATCATTTTTACTATTTTGCAGTATTTTAACACAAAAGTTACAATTGATTTTCTTCACCAACTTGTAGACGGCATACCTAAACACATACAAAAAATAATATGTATTACAATAATTTAAATCAAAATCTTCTTCAACAATTTCCTGAAATTCTTGTTGATTGGTTGTACTTGTACCACCAATACAAACAGACGTACATTCTTCTAGCACATTCAAAGAGTTAAAATTTCTAAAATAATATAACATATTTCCATATTTCGCAGATTTTAGTTCCAGAAAATTTTGAATCATCAATTTCTTTTGTGCCTCAAATACTTCAAGCCTGGAAATATTTTAATTGGATCCTGCAGCTTGCCTATATCTCCCGAATCCATATTCCAAATTGTCAGTTTGAAACTTACCTGAAAGTACATATTCAACACTCGATAAAGTCAAACCAAACTGAATGATTTCTACTAATGGTAATGTGCTGTGTTTTAGCGAACAAAAGGTGTCTGTTGTCGGATTTTGTTCTGGAGTTTTAATATTTCTTCCAACTACGCAACAAAATTGTTTATTGTTTAAGAAATTAATTCTCAAATCATCTGTACATGTAAATTGTGAACGATTTTCATCTCTTAAATTATTTCCTTTGAATAAATATTTAACATTTACAATGAACCACCACTTGGAAACACTTTTTAGGAATTTAGTGGCTGGTTGTTAGAGCTGCAATTGTTGAACAATCAAATACTCGTATATTATGTATAAAGCTATCTTTCTGACGTTCAGCATTTGTTGGGTACAATGTCTTGTAACTTAGTTTATGAACTGATTTCAGAAGAACATTTCTTCTTTTCTCTATAATTCTGTCAAAGATGTAAAAGAAGTCTTTAGAAGTTTGTTTTCATTAGAATCTGGAAATGATGGAAAGCATAAGGATTACTCACAATCTTTTTGGTTTAAAAATTGTTACGCATAGATTTAAACAAATGCACAGTATCAAATAGAAGATAATATGCATATCTGCAATCTTAGGATATTTTATTTTCATGTTCAAAGGCATCCCTCCTGATAAAATGTTAAACATGTTTCTATTGATTCTATTGTTATCGCTAATTACAGCAATTACAATGGAATGGCATTCCTGAACCATATCAATGTTTTTCTTGTCGAATCAGCCCTGTTATATTGAGCACAAGAGTTAATGATACTACCTCTTTAAAATGACCAGATGCAGAACTTATTGAAAATGCCTGTACCGTTCGAGCCGTTATCGCCAGAGTAACTAAACATTGGATTGACATACACCTCAAATTGTTGCATAACATATCTCTTGCGTGATAAAACACTATGCTAATTATTGACATTAGAGAATGAAGTTAGACTTTGAGACAATTTCATCAGGAGCAAAGAGTATGATCAGGAGTCTTGGATGACTAAGATGCTACACATTTGCATGCCATTCTGTTACATAATAAATGACTGATAATAAATCATGAATACAACATATAGGAGAAAATTATTGTTCCATAGCATAAAAATCTGCTCTGACAAAAAGTATCTGACATGCATAACTGAATTATTCTGAGTCATAGCATTCAATAAAATTGATTACTTCTTCAAAATTCTCTTTGATCTTATTGAGCAACTTCTGATACAATACCTGAGGATGTCTAGTCTCTGATTGATACTCGTAGTATCTGGCTAAAATGAATTTTAGCTCTAACCACTTCTTTAGCTTGTCTTTTAAACAGCTAAGATTAAGCCGCTCTTCAAAAAGGCAACAAAAATGAAGTTCAAAATTATCGGCCAATTTCTCTTTTGTCAGTTTTTTCAAAAATATTAGAGAGACTTTTTTATGTGCGAATGGAAACCTTTCTCAATAAACACGACGCGTTTTCAAATTGCCAACATGGATTCCGGAAATCAAAATCTACGGAAACAGCCATTTTTTCTTTTCTTAAAGATGTTGCCTCATCATTGGATCAAAACGAAGCAACTATTGGAATATTTTTAGATCTTTCAAAAGCTTTTGACGTCATTGATCATAACATTTTACTTTCAAAATTATCTTCGTATGGAATCCGTGGTATTGCTCTAGATTGGCTATGTTCGTACCTTAAACAACGATCTCAGAGAGTAGAAATACCTTACTGGAATGATGGAACTTTATGTACACACCTTTCCGGTTCTTTGCCAATTGTACGTGGAGTCCCTGCAAGGATCGATTTTAGGCCCTATTCTCTTCCTATTATACGTAAATGACATGCCCTTAGCGATTCGAAACGGAAGAACAGTTCTCTTTGCGGATGATACAAATATTCTTTGCAACAAAGAAACCGTAAATAGTACAATATCAGACGTTTCAAATTGTTTCCGTAATAACAAATTAAAAGTAAATGAAAATAAAACAGTTTCAATGCAGTTTTCCATATCAAATAAAAAATTCTGTACTCCATTGAAAATGAACGGTGTGCCATTGACTGATGTTAATGTAACAAAATTTTTAGGTCTATCAATTCAGTCAAACCTCAAATGGAATGCCCACTTAAATGAATTGAACACAAAATTAAGCTCATTATGCTACGCGTTCAGAATTCTTTCAAATTCCGTCAGCCTTCATACAGCTCGTTGTGTATATTTTGCCAATGTTCACTCCCGCCTGAGATATGGCATAATATTTTGGGGAAACACATCTTATAGTTCACAGACTTTCAGATTACAAAAAAGAATTGTACGAATAATAAGCAAATCCAACCCACGTGATTCTTGTAAGTCACTCTTTATTAATCTAGGAATTTTACCATTACCTTGTCTCCTGATTTACGAATCAGTAGTTTTTGTCAATGACAATGACAAAAACTTACAATGACAATGACTTACTTAAGGACGGGAATATATTTTCAGCAAACGCCGAGGTCTATAAGTATAACACACGACGTAGTAATCATATTCACCAGGTGGCAGTATCAACAGCTCACTACAAAAAATTCACATACAATTCATGTACATTACTCTACAACACTTTGCCAGAAGACATTAAACGATTAAATTCAATAGAAAAGTTTCAAGTCCCAAGTAAAATCTTTTCTGCTGCATAACTGTTTCTATACAATTCAAGACTATACCGAGCATCAAAAAGGAAAGTAGAATTAATTTTAACAATGATAGTTAATGCAATTATTTATCATTTGGACTGTATAATTCTAAAGAACCTGTAACAATATTGTACCACAGTTTCTGGGTTGATGGCCCCCATCTCGATCAGGTTTTTCGTCCAGTTTCCCTGATCCTTGAGCAAATGCTGAGATGGTCCCTTGTTTTGCTCCTGGACATAAATGTAACTTCATTATTTGTGCACGTCTTCTGAATTTCAGTGGGAAATATAGTTATTCAAATTATCGTTTTTCATATTATCGCGGCAAAAAGTATTATTCTTTCATGAAGAACATGAGGGTTCAGGGCAGGAATTTATAGCTAATTTACCTTTGAAAATATATTTTACTATATAGGAGCGAATATTTTGTCAACAAACTCGAAAAAAAACTCTCTTTTCTGTATTCAAAATTCGACTAGAATATGGTTTAGGATAGAGACCACAGAATTATGAAAACGTGCACAAAATTCACTTCTCCCCATAGCTCGTCATACGCAGTTTTTAACTGTTTTTTGACGTAAATAAATAAAATAAATTGTACTGAAGTCAAAATCACTCTGTTCTCTGATAAAATCACTCTGTTCTATAATATTGCCATTTACACACTCCTGAATGTCCATTTTATTATTTGTGGGAACGCTCTTCCGTATTTTCTTTAACATTCTTAAAACTATAGAACACAATAATATCCTCTGTCACTAAAGGACACCATCTCTTACTTAAGCTACTAAATTTAGTGTCACGTAAATCCACTAATAATCTAAAATTTTCTATGACAACACTCTTCATCCATTCACTAGACCTCTTATTAATAGTTTTAGTGTATTTTGTATTCTGCTCTTCTGGATCACACCTTACCTTCACACTTTTCTTACTTAAGTACCAAGAGACATTATGCAGAATTGTGGGTACATTGTTGTTCAATGTCCATCTATTGATGAGAAACACTTGCATATTTCCAACTTTGTCTTTAGAGATATGTTTTCTTTATATACTTCTCTTCAAAATGTTGTGCACACACCACAGAATGTTTCGATGGCACAAAGTCCTTCCTCCTAATATTTTTTATCCATTCTTTCTTTTCCTCCTCATCCTTGCGGATTTTATATGCCTTCTCCTTCTTGTTAGTTCTACAACCTGTCACACAGCATTTATACGGCATCTGTGAAACACACAAGCAAACATGCTAAATATATAAAGGAAAACCAAAACACAACAGCAGTAAGTGTTCACATAAGAATTCCATATAGTCTGCATTACAATAAACATTTAACCTGTTTGAACGTGTACTCAACCAATTTTCATGTAGGCCTACTATCAGAGCCTTGTACTCTGTAATGACTATTAAATATCGTATTTTGGTTGCAAATTACAATAAATCTAAATTACGTGATATTAAAATTACTGTAAAGATTGTAATATACACAAAACAGCAGTTTCCTAAATATATCTTTGACCTGCAAATTCTCTATTAGTAAAAGTATACATGCTACATTTTGGCGAAGCATAATGGGCTTAAAAAGACGATTTCACATCTTCTTATTTAAGCGAATCGTTTTTTGTGTTTTTAACGCGTTTTTCCACTGAAAGGGCGATTTTCAATTCGACCCTTCCTGTTAAGTAAATGGGGAACTTAGCGAGTTCGTCCTTCAGGCAAACGCACTCATTTATTTCAGCTCAGAAACAACTACTTTCTTCGATACGAATTTTGCCGAAAGATGAATTCGTCCAAGGAAAACTCAAATGCTGTATACAGGATTTCGCAAAGTTTATGTTTTGTCACTCAAATACTATTCTGTTATTCTGATATCTGTGATTATAAATTTTAAATCAATAATATACAAATAAATGAACATTATCTTATTAATCATAAGTTATTTGTAACTAACCGTCACATACAAGAATCCTTTATACAGAATTCTGCTATACTGGTATACGCTTTTTAGAATTAACGACATACGTTTACTTCTCTCTTTTTACTTAATATTTTACTTAAAATATAACATCTAAATATTGTAATTTCTAGCAAACATCTCCAACTAGAGATACCTGTTTTTCCAGGAAAGCAACAGCACGGATGGGTGTCTTCATTTCACGCTCCGTAACCCTCGAATCACGAAAACCACCCCTCCGTGTCCCGTAATTAGCCGAGGCTTCACTTCTTGGAGCAGCAGGGCAATAGCATCGTCGATTAGCTTCAGGAACGTTAAGATAAGATAATTCCACATTCCCAATACTCTTCTAAAGCATTCTACATGCAAAAGAGACAGGACTTGCTCGTTTCACGTTACAAAATTCGAGAGAATTTAATGTCAGTGTTCTAGAGAGGTTCACTTGGCAATTTAATATTATTAATAATAATGACAACAATAATATAAAGTTTGAAAATGAATGCACCTTAAAAATAAAACAGTCATGTCAAAAGATCTACGGAGGAAAGGTGTTTAACATTTTTCTCAGTGCATATGGATCACAGTATAGAGTCAATTAAAAAATATCAAGGCTTTTGTCTCCGAAACTTCAAGTTAACAAAAAAAGGGGTACAAGATTAGTCATTAAAGTGAGACATTACAGGAATACAAAGGAATATTTTTTCATTAATACCTCGAATCGTAGTTAATTGTGCGTATTGGGGGAGAAATGATGAAAAAAGTTTAATATAAAAACATATTTCTAAATTACAAATCAGAAGATAAGACAGGTCCTAGCGGTCTTTGAAGATGAACGTCGATGGCAGATGAAGAAGAGTAGAAAAAGCGCAATCCTAAGCTCTGAAGATAAAAAAGAAAAACACAGTTTTCAATCTCTAAATTTGAGCGAATTAACAAATGATAAATGAAAAATCATGTATAAAGTAAAAAACTAAAAGAAATCAAACACTGTCAACGTCGTTGTGGTTATTATTTTTTTGTTTGATTTATTTAAATTTTGTCGAAAACCCGCCCAAAACCGCGTTGGTTTTAATGCATTTCCGCCCAGTGGGAGATATTCCGCGAAGTGAATTTTTGTCCCGCAAGAGAGAGCCGTTTTCCAGCCCAAAAAACCGAATTCCGCACAACCTGGCTACCCCGCGCATCGTTCCTCGCAGCAGGGCGACTGTCGCGCTCCAGCGGCCGCGAAACGCACCACTGCCGGGAGCAAAGCCAGGCGACGCGTCGCCAAACATGTATGCACACTGTACATTACGTCACACGCCTGTATTTGTATTCATGTATGGACGCGTGTGCAAGTGGCCAATTGAATTATGACCCGCTCCGTCTGTCTGCCGACAGCCTGCCTGGCAATACGAATGGTTGGTTGAAGGGCAGGTCTGGGGTGATTTGCATGTATTTTGGTGGTTCTTGAATCCTTTGTAAACCTGAGAATTGTTGGACAAAAAAATTATGAGGGTAATCATTTTTTGAGAGGAGATTATCACAAATTGAGAGAAAAGAACTAAATCTCAAATGAAAATAAAACGAAAAAAAGGGGGAAAAAGTGAGATGTACTGTAAAAATCACGAGATCATAGGGTAAATATACTCATTTAAAAGAAAAATACTAATTTATATTTATGATACTTTTACTATAATTTTTATTCCTCAATTGCATATCAAGAGTTAGACTGAGTGCTCAACACGGTTAGCGATGCTTTTGCGGATATAATTTATTTTTTACGCGATTAGATAGGAATTTCCAAACAGGATTAGAACAAACGTTTTAAAATTATTCTGTTGGATGATACGCCAAATTATTTCAAACGAAAATGTAATGAAAATGACAGACGAAGGACAGCAAGATACAGATTAGGAAATGTAACGAGAGCGAGTAGATATTGACTGAATAGTGAGTGGAAAAAATTCAGGATCTATGGAAGAGGAAGATTGGGAACATTCTTTTAGAGAGATGTCGGGTTTTATAGGAAGGAAGAATGTGAATCAGGTGCAATGTTCAAGACTAGATGAAGTGCATATTAGAGGGCAAAGGTGAAAGAATCATTGTGGTAGAGAAATACAGGAAAGGGTTTAGTATGTTACGTATTATTGTACACTAATTGTAATGAATACATATTTTACTTTCCCGTCTACATACTATGTAATATACGTAGTGCAGGGAAAGTTATGTAATGCTGCGGAAAATCGATTTCGAGATTGCAACGGAAATACACGTTTTGGGGTCCCCTGATACCGAAAAAGTGGTTCTTTTCAAAACGTCCGTCTGTTCGTCGTGTCTGTCTGCCTGTATGTGAACACCGCTGGCGCCTAAACCATACGTAGGATTTTTTCCGAATTGAAGAAACCCCTCTCCATCTGACTCGAGTCAAATCATTGATATTTTGAAAAACGTTCTTTAAAATTTGTGGGTACTTTACATGAAACCCCCTGGACATTTTAAAAGTTTTCTCAAAAACGTTCCCAAATTTTTCTTTAAATTTCTTGTAAGAATAGAGTAAAATACGTAGATGGCATAGGTCCGAATTTCACGGTTAGTTCTCAGTTTTCCAAAATTGCAAAAGTTTGAATTTTTTCGGCGTCTTCCTCCAACAACAAAATTAATGATTGAGATTTTTCCGTCAAATGAAATTTGTTCTCCGTAATTAGTTCTTTCATTAACGTCACGTAACTATTTTTTTAAATGTTTGTAGTTTTTGCGCAATATTGAAACGTGTAAGGCGTGCTATTTAAAAAAATAACAAAACAAGATTTTATCAAAAATGGCTCCAAATGTTTTCTCTAAATTTTTTGTAGGAATAGTCATATTACCGTATTATTTTGTTTTTGCAAAAATTACAAAAATTAATTTTTGACTTGTCTCTGACGTCGTTAATATATACATTAGCGGCAATTTGTTCACATTATTATACTTAGGACTAAATGTGCTTTAAATAATGTCAGAAAAAGGCGCTCGAAAACTCAACCGTTTTCTGTGAAACTGAACTCAAAATTCCGCATTTTCAGAAACTACCATTTTTTCATAAATGGCTCCAATTTTTTCTTTAAAGTTTCCGAAAGGGGTAGTGCTAATTGCACTCTTTAATATGACATAATGTTGATTTTGGGGTATTTCTTTTTCAAATGTTACACAAATGTAATTTTTTGAAAGATCTCTCACATCGTTAATACACATTTCCAGCAATTTATAAACACTATAGTTTTTGTGAGTTAAAGTGCTTAAAATGACTGTTAATGACGTTTTAAGAAAAATGAAAAATTTTCATTGAAAATTAGCTTCAAATTTCGAATTTACACTAACGCTTCAACTTCATTTTCTTTAAAACGGCACCAAATTTTTCAAAGAATATTGCCGTTATGACGAGGTTGTACTGTTCTTTAGTATTCTTAAAATAATATTTCCGTTCTACTATTAGGAAACCGAAATATTATGAAAATGTTTAAAAAAGTAATTTGGGCAGCGGTTGACGGCAGTTGCAAGAGAATGTGGCAAGTCCGATTAGCTAGCCGAGACCAAAGGAAATAGGAAACTAATACGGCGAAGTCTGTCCCATTCTATAGCACCACTAGTAATTGTATATTATTAAGAGAATCCAACAGTTGTGTTGACAAAGTTGTAAAATAAATTTATTCATTCGCAAGGGATTAGATGATTTCCCATGTAACTCCCCTCCTCGTAATCAGCCACAGACTCTATTGCCCCCGTAGGTAATTTTCTTATTTGCGGAGGCTAACTACCAATTGAGTCCCTCCCTAGCTGAGAGTAATTGCACGGGAACCGTTACGCCGCTCATGACACTGAATTAAATGCTACTCACGTGTCCATTAGAAGACGATTGTCGCACTGCCAGGGCCATATACATCAGAACAAGATAGACCGACCATGGTATTAATACCAATACAGTAATCCTTCGATATCTGCGAATTCGCTATTCGCGAGTTCCGAACATTCGCGAGTAGAGAAATGCTACCGGTTTTAACATTCACGAGTGCGTCGTTTGATCGTACTACATTTTTTTGAAATCGAACACATTTCATTTCCTTCATCAGCGTCATCTGGGAACTCAACTCGGCAGACACTGGAGGTTAAATTATCATGTACTGCAAAAATTTCAAAGTTGTAATGTCAATTCTCATTAATAGAATAGCAAAAATGTAAAATAATTCAATTCAGTTACGTGAAATTGGAGGTAAGGGTTAGACCACTGATCAGAAAAGCCATTCCGGATATGTGCAACTCCCATTATAATGACCTCACTGAAGAGGAGCTTCGGAAAATCATCAGCGAAGAAAACCTCCTCGAACGTAATGATGAAACGGAAGCGAAACTGCGTCCTGGAGCAATTTCAAGACTGTTAATGACGTTCTAAAACTTCAACAAGCTCAGGTGGAAAGGACATTCATTCATTCAATCATTCATCCGAATATAGATAAAAACTTCAAAATATAAGAGGGAAATAGAGGCAGCAATTCTTCAATATTTGGAATATTAGAACAACGAAAAGTGTGATGAAACTAAAAAATACCACATTCTGCAACCGATCACTTTCAAGTTTGAAATGAGTTTCAAATATTGATTTCTTCTCTTTGGGATGCTAATTATGAATTCTGTTTGTAGTAACGCTTATTCAGTTCTACTGAAATTGTTTGTCAGATATTTTTTCTTCCTTTTTTAAACAGCTTTTCGATATTCAGGAACCTAACCCACCTTTCTTCATTAAAATATAGATTCAACATTTGCGGATTGGCATTCGCGTTGCTTTCTGGGAACCTAACTCTCGCGAATGTTGAGGGATTACTGTAGTTACTGCAGGGGGCGATAGGGGGCGGTCACTTCCATACTTTACGATTGATTGGTTAGTTATTTTGCGTGCCCGTGCGTGTCAACTGCTACGGCCCTTAGTCTTCTAGGTGTAGTGAAAGTTGAATCTCGGGGAGTGGCTCTCCCAAAGAACATTCAATCCGGCGCCTACATACGTATATGTCTCCTTGCGGCAATCTCCACTCCAGGTGTCTCCGACAGAAGGGCACCGACACAGCTGAATAAGTTCTAATCTACCGACTTGTCTCCCGACGTGTGTAGTGTAGTACACGTAAGTTGTAGGAGGTGACAAGAATCAGGAAAGAATGATTGAGCGGGGTTCGTTGTGCGTGTATTAGGGTATGTTCCGGCATTCGCGTGGTTTTCATCGGAGAAACTACGGAAATTTACTGATAAATTTTGCCGGTCGCTAGAATTCTTTTCGTGCTAGCGCTTGAATTCGCCCTAGCTCTCTGGCTTGTATTGAAAATCCTTGCCCGTCGGAACTTGAACCCTTTCGCGACTTTCGGGTCCAAGTGACTGAGAAGAGGCAGCAGTTGCTTTCAGTTATTTCAGGCGGTCATCCTAAGGGTAAATCTGTACACTTACGGAATTCAGCATGCTCCTTTAGTATTTTTTTAAATTTTACGTCGCATCAACTACTTGGTCATTACCGACCACTATTGGATTTAACGTTATGATATGAGGACGAAACGATATGGTGATGAGAGGGGGTGAAAGGACGAACACATACAACCACGCCCGAGGCGGGACTCGAACCCGCTACCTCACGGCTAGAGATCACTACGGCACTACTGCTTTAGCGATCTCTGCCACGGGGGCGATTCCTTCAGTTTTTGTGATATCTGAATTAAAAGCGTTATCGGCAAAACAAAACGGCTGAGTTAAGCTCCGAGTCAGCAATGCCGCTGTCTCTGCCTCGACAATGGCAGGTAGGTCGTAGGGTTCGAGTCCGGGCGGAGCCGAATTTTCTTTGCTAGCTTTGCAGCCATGTCGAAATCAGCAACTGTTTGGAGGAGAATTAAATCGCTCGGCTGCACTGATTCAATGAATTCCGTGGTGTCTCCAGTCAATATCAGGCGAATTCTGGAACAGCACCCTAACAAACGGGCTACGGACGGACGGACATTCGTTCCTTTTCTCCTTCTTGCCTCTCACTTACAAACTCTTACGTGCACTGCAGCACAAGACGTGCTAGGCGGGAGCTTCGAGCTTGTCCCGGTTCAGACGGTGCCACTCGGGTGACACCTGGAGGAGGAAATTATCCGCAAGCCGACGTGTATGTCGGCGCCGGATCTCACCAGCAAGCGAAAGAGGATCACCGCCACCTTCTGCTAACAACATTAACTACACTAACGGAAATAATTACCACATGTTGACGAGCCCTGAAACCTCAATCTGGAAAATACTGTTATTAATGTATTATAGTAATATAGAATACAAAAATGTTAAGCTCTAAATTAATACACGATTGAGTTTTTATCCATTTTCTTCGGAGTAAATATAAGGCCCGTCAAATTGAATGTAATCCCTATTGAAAACTTCATCCGTCGTTGTTCCATACAAACATCCACCATTTGGACTCTCACGCTCTTGGTGATACCTCCCGGAACTGTATTCTTCTATACCGAGCGATGCTTTCTTATTACGTAACTCTAACACGTCAACTACATCCACGGAATTCTAGCTGCCGCAATAGTCACTATTGCTTTCTTCATCCTATCACACGAAAAAGTGTGTAGGTACATACAAAGAATAAAGGAGACAAAAAATAGACTCATTTCCATATTGGTAAAGCGGATGAGGGATGAATAATTTTGGCATAAATGAATTAAAAAGATTTATTAATATTCTTATTATGAATGACATAACTTTCAACCTACCAATCTTTCTTTTGAATATTGCAATAATAAATGACACACATTTCAAGTACATTTCAACTTTCATTGAATAAGTGTAACATTACCAAGGTACATACATTATCAATAAAGTAAACCCTCATATTTCTTTAAACATTCCTAACGATACTCTTCTAACATTTTTGCAATTACGTTCCAGGTTTGGAAAACAGTAGTCGATTTTGCACACAAATTACTTTCTCATATCAACGCCTTTACGCCCATTTTAACAAGCATACCCTAATCACATTATACCATAAAACGTACACCCAGTGCAATCAAAGTTTACGGTTTATATAATATTCCAGAAAAAATCTACACATATCCACGGCACTTTCAAATTCCCTCTTACCCTATTTCTCTTTGCGTTCAAGGGAATTTTTTAAACCATCATTAAAATAAATCACCCTCTTTGCGAACCAGCCTATTATATGGGAATCCCAAGTTATTAAACAGGGACTTAATGCACTAAACAACACGTGCGTGAGTAGAAGACGCAAGCCCATCGCGTGACGCTATATTCGAGGTAAAGGTTGCATGAAGGGAATGGGAGAAAATTGTTCGAAAATGTACGCCGTGCTTCAAACGGTGAAACAATCCGAAAGAAAATGAAGGCATAAAAATTCCATGGAAAATCGGAGTACAGGCAAACAACAATTTACCGACTGAGATGGGAAATGGCATAAACTGATGATTCTCCATTGTTTTTGATCGGGAGGTCCTAGGGTTCGAATTCTGATAGGTGCAAGATTTCTAACGCCAGCTAGATAGCTAGATCGAATTCTGCCATTGTCTAGAGGAGAATTCTAGCGGCTGACTGCTCTGATCGGTAGTTTTCCGTGTTTTCTCCGATCAGTACCAGGCGAATGGCGAGCAGCAGTGTATTGACTTCTTGATAATGCTCAAGGATCTTTCGGTATGTCACGTGCCGATGTCCATTAATAAGTTCTCGCAAAGCTTCAACATTAGTTTCAACAACAGATGTTGCACGATGACCCTCATGAAATTCGTCATTAAGAGTGATGCATCCTCGCTGAAATTTTGCAAATCTCCTGTAAACGCTGCTCTTGGGTGAAGCTTCGTTCCCAAAAGTATACTTAGTCGTATATGGAATGTTTGGAAAACGACATGTTTCATATTTTAAAAGGTATGAATGCACGCATGTATTCTATATGAAATAGTTATTGGATTAGTTGTAGTACATTGCGAGTATTAGTTGTGCGTAATAGTTGTATTAGTACATATTATAGTACATTTGCAAGTTCAGCGAGTCAAATGAAAGTTATTGTGAATGATTACCTTTTAGGCTGAAACTGTTGACAGATGGATGAATTTTCGTAGAGAAATATTTTATTGCAGTGTAGAAAGGAAACCCTTGGCTGGTGAAGGAATGATGATTTAAATTGATGAGAATAAGTTTGGTAAGTTCGGTTCGGTTTAATTGAAGTAAAAGAGTAGTGAGAAATGAAAGGAATTGAATGTCTGTCAAACACTGTTTATCAAGGTTGTTGAAAGTGTAACAAAAGACGCTTTATTTTAGGTAACAGAAAAACTTTTGTCAAGCCGGGATCCACTGTATGTTTATCGAATGTTTGTAGATATTATAATTGTCTTAGTGGTTACTGGTACATTTACGTAAGCCATAAGGACCCTAAAACGCATAATCAAGTTCAATTAAAAGCACTTAATTTGTATTTCAATTGCCACGGCGTGGGGTCAACGATTAATTTCAAAGTTTTCTTTATAAACGCTGTTTCTAATGATATAAGAAAAGGTACGAAAAAGAATAATTTTTACGATGTGGCAAGTGATTGAAAGTATGGGAATAATACCTAAAATTTCACAAAAATGATATGTGAGTGAATGTATTAATTTTTTGATTAATTTGATTATTTTTAGTTATAAAGTCAGTGACGTTTGAGGGGGAAACGCCAATTAAAAAATATAAACATTTTTATTGAGAAAGCGAGGAAAACAAAGTATTTCCAGGTGGGAGCAAGACAGAAAGAGGTTGGGCAAAACGGAACGGGAATAAAATAGAATGGATACAAATAGGCTCCGCGGCAGGGCGGGAAAGGATGGAATGCCTCTTCCTGTCTAATAACTTATTGTGATAAATACCCTAGCAATGCGGGGTACTTCAGCTAGTACTAATATATAAAGACAGAACCGCGCTGACTTACAGCGCAATAACCTCTGAATCTACTGAATCTAATAACTTATTGTGATAAATACCCTAGCAATGCGGGGTACTTCAGCTAGTACTAATATATAAAGACAGAACCGCGCTGACTTACAGCGCAATAACCTCTGAATCTACTGAACCAATACCGAAGAAACTTTTATGCTAGCGTCCTTTAAAAGTTTGGAGTACTATAGGCTATGATTTATAGCCAGAAATCTTAATACATTTACAAAATAATTACTTTTCCGGACAGTTTTCGCCTGGCTTTACATCATAGATTCAATAGTGGATCAATGTCAATAGTTTCGCTGCGTGCTATCAGATGATGACGTCTGAGATCTTCTACTGGTTTCATCAATGTCCAGAATTATTACGAAATTCTGGAATTGGTGTTTGAATAACGCTATGTAAAGTTCGTGAGTGAACGTTGGTGATTTGTTAGTTCTGAAAGTTGGTGAAATATTTAAACGAAATCCGTTCTGAAAGTAGTAAAGAACATCAATGTACATACATTGTCTTTAGTCCGTGTTGTATACAAATAGTGGTAAGAAAAAGTGAGTTTGGTAGTATTTAGAGCGTAAAAAGTACAATAATAAACAGTACAAAATATACAGTAATGTACAAAAGATATATATCATATACAGGTATCATATGTTTTCCAAACATTTTTTCTTTTCAGAAATCTGTGAACATTGAATTGCTTGAAACAATGCCGAAACGAAAGTCACAGTTGTCAAAACAGAATACAAGTACTAAGAGAGGGGCAGCCTATTAAAATTCTCAATCGGCTTCTCAGAGGCAAGAGCGACTTGCTGAAGAATACGCACCATTGAAAATATTACTGTAAAGAAGGAAGCAAATTGAATAATTCTCTAGGAAATAGGGAAGCTTTTCATTATGACTCTCGATTTGACTATTTACACATCTCTCATGTCCAAATTGGTAAAATGGAAAATATTTGTATATTCTGGTTCACCCAGTTGAACTTTTTTCTTTAATATGTGTAGGGGACAAATGCAGTGGTATGTAATTAAACAATGGTTCTTTACACATTAAGACAAATTTGTGCTCAATGATTATTGAGCACAGTGATTGATGAAGTGTTATGATCAAACTTTCACAATTTTCGAAAATTCAGAGCTGTATGTGAAAAACGGACCTAAGCCATGTTAATATGTGTATTTTACTCTATTCATAAAAGAAATTTCAAGAAAAAATTTGGAGCCGTTTTTGAGAAAATTTTGAAAATCCCCGGGGTGCTTCATATTAAGTACCCCCAAATTTTGAAGAATCTCTTTCAAAATCTCAAAGCTTTGACTAGAATCAGATCGACTGGGGAATATCCATTTTGAAAGAAATCGTATGTATGGTTTAGGCGCTAGCAGTGTTCACAGACGGACAGACGGACGTTTTCTTTTCAATTGGTTTTTCGGTATCAAGGACCTAGAAAACAGGGTTTCTGGCTACACCACGTGTTAGGGGATTTTTTTTCTTAAATTAGCAACAGGTTTTATCCACTTATTCGTTTTCACGGCCCGGCAATTAATTTTTTTCCTCCGAAAATTGGCCATTCTTTCGCGTAGCATTACATAACTTTCCCTATACTACGTATATCACTCCGTGTATACGTACGTATACGGGAAAGTAAAAAAGGATAGCATTTTACGAGTATTTTGTACTAATAGTATACAGTTGTTTATTGTTTTTAGTTATAAAGTGAGGAGTGTTTGGGAGCTGAAACTATCAATAAGAAAAATTTAAACTTTCTTTAGTGAAAATGAAGAAAATGAGCGAGGTAGACCGGAAATTTCCAAATAGGGGGCAGGACAAGGCAGGACTAGCTTGGCGGAGCAGGGATTCAGTAGGAGAGAAGTATGCCCCACCGCAGGGTATGAATAAATGGAATTCCTCTTCCTGGCTAACAATTTACTGTAATAAATGCCCGGGCAACGCCGGGTACTTGCGCTAATAATAACATATCTGTAATAATATCATCTGTATCCCAGTAACCGCTAATGGTGTAGTTTTAACAATTTTAGTAATGAGATTAAGTAATGCGTGCTATTTTATTCTTCCAAATGACCTGATTTTGTGTCTTTATTCTACTGGAAATCAAACAAGTATGTGCGAAGCTAGCGTAGTATTAATATTACCAAGAAGTTTAAAAGAGAGAAAAGAGAGCAAAATATTGTTTACGATGTAACGCAGAACACCATCATTTTATTTCATTCTTTTTAGTTGAATGCAGATTATGGCTGAAGAGAAATTACACGTTCTTTTATAAAAAAGAAAGTTCATCACAAGGGAATGTATTATCTAGTTTTAATTATTTACTAAATGTAAATATTATATGTGAACTAGTGATGCTTTTAAATACCACAGACTTTCTTGCACTGTTTATCTTCCTTTTTAAGTCGGCGCTGTCATTTAGAATTTGCTAAACCCCTTTGCCGGTTGTCATTTTTTGTCATCTACGCTTCGATTAAAACTGAGTGTCCATTCGAAGTCACAAGCTGAAATGAGAGGGACACTCGCTTGAATTGGGAGCTTCAATATCAAAAATTTACTTTGCAACAACGCTCGCGATTGGATGACAGTACATCCTCTCCTGTCACGGTCGTGACCTTGAAGGAAGTATGTGTTTTAAGCGGATTATTAGTGGTTAACCAGAGGCCCGTGAGACAACTACCCTGATGTGAGTTCCCAGAAAAAAGCTCTCTCGTGTTGCCAGAACATAACGCTTAGGTTGCTCTCAGGCACCTCTCGGTCTTCTATCATTACTTATTTGCACATTGAATACCTTGGATCTATGTCGATGATGTGTCATGTTCTGGGTGTAGGAATGTAGTTGTTCATTACACATCTCGCACACAGGTGCCCTATCAGGGCAGAGTTTGAGGAAGGATTAGGGCATAGAGGTAATTCGCAAGGAATTGAGAATTTCCCCTTACTACAAACACTAGTGAAAACATTCATTTTTACTTTCCCGTATACGTACGTATACACGGAGTGATATACGTAGTATAGGAAAAGTTATGTAATGCTTGCGCGAAAAAATGGCCAATTTTCGGCGGAAAAAAAATTAATTGCCGGGCCGTGAAAACGAATAACTGGATAAAACCAGTTGCTAAATTAAGAAAAAAAATCCTCTATCTCGTGGTGTGGTCAAAATCCATGATTTGTTGCTTCTTTATACTTAAAAATCGATTGACGGCATTCCGTCGTCTGTCCGTCTGTCCGTCTGTGATCAACGCTAGCGCCTAAACCGTTCGGATCGATTTTCTTCAAAATTGATATTCCCCAGTCGATCTGATTCTAGTCGAAGCTTTGTGATTTTGAAAAAGATTCTTTAAAATTTGGGGGTACTTTATATGAAGCCCCCCGGGGATTTTCAACATTTTCTCAAAAACGGCTCCAAATTTTTTCTTTAAATTTCTTGTATGAATAGAGGAAAATACACTTTTTAACATGGCATAGGTCCGATTTTCACGTACAGCTCTGAATTTTCGAAAATTGTGAAGTTTGAATTTTTTTCGGCTTCTTTCTCCAACTACAAAATTGAAGATAGAGATTTTTTCTTCAAATAAAATTTGTTCTGCATATTGAGTTCTTTAATAAAGGTCATGTAAATGTTTTTCTCAATTTTGGTAGTTTTCGTGCAATATTGCGTGCAATATGTGCAATTTTAAAAAATTACAAAAACAAAATTTTCTCAAAAACGGCTCCAAATTTTTTCTTTAAACTTTTGGTAGGGATAGTGGTAAATGTACTCTATCAATGACATAAAATCCATTTTGGTCTATCGGTTGGTTTTTTCAAAAATTACAAAAATGTAAATGTTTTTACTTGTCTCTCACGTCGTTAATATTTACATTATCGGCAATTTGTTTACATTATTATATTTACGAGTATATATGCTTTAAATAATGTCAAGTAAAGTTCTCTAAAACACTACCGTTTTCTGTGAAAAGTAGCTCAAATTTCGGCATTTTCAGAAATGCTCAAACGTCATTTTCTCGTATATGGCTGCAATTTTTTTCTTGAAACTTTTGTAACGGATAGTGCTAATTACACTCATTAGTATAGCGTGAAGTTTATTTTGAGTTTTTTTTGTTTTTTTCAAAAATTATATAAATGTAAATTTTTTGAAAGATCTCTCACATCTTTAATATGCACATTATCCGCAATTGGTAAAGATTATTATATTTGTGAGTGTAAGTGCTTCAAATAACTTCAAATGAAGTATTTTGAAAACTCAAAAATTTTCTGTGAAAATGAGCTTCAAATTTCGCATTTTTAGTAGCGCTAAAACGCCATTTTCTCTTAAATCGGCACATAATTTTTAAAAGAAAATTGCCATTTACGGCTAGGTTTTTGTGTTCTTTAATATTCTAAAATTAATGTTTCTGTTCTACCAATAGGAAACCGAAAAATTAAGAAAATGACAAAAAAATGTACTTTTGGCGATGATAGATGGTAGCTGGCAAGAAAGAGTATGTGGCAATTCCGAATAGCTAGCAAAGACCCAGGAAAATAGAAAACTAATACGGGAAAGTCTGTGCCATTCTGTTTGTTTTTTGACAAATAAATAAATAAAATAAATACGGTCATGCTTAATTCTTTCAAAATGCGAGTAGTTTTTCTTTAATTTTGTGACAAACGTAATAGGCCGCTGTAAATTTACTGCGCTTCGGACAGCTGGATGCGTCGTAAATTAGAATGTGCAATTTTGTATATTATTTCTTTCTTCGTTTCTTACATTCGAACTTTGTTATAGACTTACACATTAATATTTTAGAAATTGTTTATTTTGAAATATTTGAAATAAGTAAAAAGAATTAATAGCTCTCAGAATAGCGACAATGCAGGGTCTGCAACAATGGAATTCACTTTGCGCTCGCGAATATCTGTGAATTAGTGTCATTGTTGTGACCTAATGGAGCTGTATGAAAGGAGTTATAATTGTCTAATTTATGTTGATATTTGCAGGCAAATATTTAGTTTTGCACCAAATGCTGTACCATTTGTAGTGAGTAGAGAATTTGTTGCATGGTTTTAAAATACTCTTCCCTAATCATGGCCCAATGGAAGGCATTTCTATATTTCTAGGGTATCAGGCTTCTTTTTCCAAAACAGGGTTACAAAACTTTTGCATTCTATTTTTGTGAAGTTGTAGAATTCACATAGTTCTGACAACACTGCAATGGAAATAGTGAGTTCCAAGCGAAGATGTTAGTAGCGCATAAAGTGCAATATTACAGTACTACTTAGCTGTTTCCTCTAATACGGGAAAGTAAGTGCTGTTGTAGCACCACTAGTTAACATAGGATTCGACCCCGTAGTCTTAATGACAGTGTACTTGGTGGGAGCTTCTCGCAGCCCTCGTGACACTGCATCTGACCGGCTGACTGAATCATATTATTTATAGTGGTTAAGTAAAATAATGGCAATTTAATTAATTAATATTAATACAATTGAGTAAAATTGACGTTTTTGACAAAGCTTATTTAGTTCTCAAAACGTTCAACTATGGCACATATTAATGAATGGATTCGTAGGTTCCGCGGCCAGAGTCATTGTATTCTTGGGTGTCCGGGATAAGCCAAAAATACACATATTAATGTACCTCTTTTTCAAAATAAATGTCTTAACAGAAAATGATGTGGAATATAATATTTACATAGCATCTCAATTAATACAATGGTTTAAATTTCTTTCGTGTAATATTTACATAAAGGAAACTATGTTTAATCAAAAAACATATTTTTGAAAATACCAATCTTAAATTCCTCAGTAGTTTGTTTCATATTAGGCTTTCAGAATTCCATACAAGTGCAATGATGCATATGAACAATTTTTGTTAAAACTTTGTATTTGTTATTGGGAAAGTGTCGTTTTTAATGAATTTATGAAAATGATCAACATTGGAAATTTTTGGGATGAAAATTCTTAAGAGATAAAGTGAAGCATTTTTTGATACTTTTATTAAATTATAAATTGTACCTGTAATGTAAGTATTAACAACGTGTGAAATTCTAAAAGAAATGTAGGTTTAACATTTGAAAAATCAGAAGTTTAAATCAAAATGGAGACTGTGACAACGCAATAGTGCAAAGCTCCCTATCGTTTAAAGTTGACGGTCAAAGAAAAATATTTGGGCCGTTTCTGAAGAAGTCTTGTTTAAGCATTAATGAAAATTGCTATGATTTGACACTAAATTATTTGAAAATTATTGATGTTTTGACAAAGATTGTATATGACAGTCCATGAAGATGAAATCTCTAACTTAAAAAATGAAGGTGTAGGACAGGTTCAAAATAAATATTAACTTTTGCAATAGTTGAAAATTCAGAAACATTAACAACTAATCTTTCTTTTAATTGTTGAAATGTATTACGTAAACCATTGTAAAGGTATTTTGCTCTCTTCAAGTAAAAAATGTAAAACAAAGATTAGAATTATTTTTCAGAAAAAATTATGAAGCAGCTTAAATTAATATATCAATAAAAAATTTAAACATGAGTTTAAAAATCGCAGAACTTCGAGTATGTCCAAATAGATCACGTAATATCTATTTTGGAGAAAATATTGTGAACAGTTTAGACGCTAGTGTTTTCAAAAAACGAATTGATTTGAGGAGGTTGACTTGACTTAAGATTGAATTGACTTGAAGGAGGTTTTCGAAAAATCCACATTTTCTATATCAGGGATTTGCAAATTGTCCATTTTCGTCTAAATCTTGATATCAACTTTTTGCAGCATTGTAATTCTTCCTCTACACTAGGTTTCTGAGAAAAGTAACTGTAAAGGTAATTCTTCCGTATTTCATTTCATAGTTTGCTTCTTCACTGTCTTGTACGATCAAAACACTTTAAGAAACCAGAATATAAAATATTTTTATTTTAATTGTGCACAAACGTTTTGGTAATTGACCAAAATTCTTTTTTTTAACTTCCAGGAACTAACTATATGCCAAAACATAAAATGTTATTTTTATAATTAATTTTAAGTCTAATTAAAAATGTTTTTGTTCAAGGTTCTTTGCAACGACTGTTGTGGTTATGAGCTCTAAAAATAGTGTCTACCAGCATTATCGTCGTGTCAGCATTTTCAGAGCATAATGTGCAAATACTGCTGTATTAAAATCGCGGGATTTCATCTAAGATCATGGATGATCATCCTTGCCTTTCTGTGCGCGGTAAGTAAAATACCCGGGTTCATTTAGGATTTCTTTTGGTGACATTCAGCTCTAAATAATAATGTAGACTATCGTTCAGGCCATTTGTAAAAGAAACGATGATGTTATTCTGGATTTTATTTAATGATCTTTACGCATAACTGTAGGAAAGACCGAGGCAGGCTGGCATCAGTTGGTAGTTAAGAGTTAATTTTTTTGTAACTCCGGTTTAGTTTTGACAAGTTCGATTGTATTAATGCAAACTAGATTTATTTGGCTACCTTGGGTTTCCTTACATTACTTTCATAATTCTTGAACATGTGACTCTAGATAAGTCTTTGAAAGTCAGCAATTCAAGATAAAAATGAATCAAATTTAATGTTTTTATATAACTAAATATTAACATATTCCTCACCGTTTGATCTTACAGAACAGATATACATCGATCTTAATAGTTTCAAAACATGTATTTAAAAATAAGACTTCAATTTGACTTAATCAGTAATTTATCTCTTTTTAATAAAAAAATGCTCCTTTTCGTTTTTGGTATTCCTTGAGTAGATTATTTCATTTAATTGTTACAAGTTTCACGCTAAATAGAAATTAAACTTACAAAGTGGGAGATTTAAGCTGAAAAGAAATTAACAGAAATTTAATAGTAACATTTTAGAAAACTATACATTTCCGGTTGATAAGAAAATGTTAGAGAACCCTTTCATGACTGTTTAGTACAAGCCTTCTTTAACTCGAAAATGAAGAGTCGGATCGAAAAACGGACTTCACCAGTGAATTCGCCATGAAATTCCGTGTTAGGACGCACAACATCGGGGTGAAATTCGAAAATCGAAAAATTTTTCCGTTTTTCGTGAATATCTCGGAAACCAGGCGTCCAATCGCAAAAACGGGCAAAATCGGTGATCACAACACACAATCAGGTTTTTCGCGATTAACTTAACGACGGGAGGAGAATGACATTAATTGAGTCAAGAAACAGTAAAACCTGTATGTGATGTATTGGGAAGAAAATCATCTTGCGCACGTTTTCTTGAGTTCCAGAATTCTTTTCCAACATTTTAACTGTATATAGTTGAAAGATGGATAAAAGTTTAAAATAATAAATAACAATAATCACATTTAAACAAGCGCGAGATTAGCAACATTTGAAAAACTAGACAATTTCGTTCCCGAGTTATAGAAAACTTATTTGCAACGGTAAACTAACTGCAGGTTTGATTTATCTACATTGCGAACAAGATAGTAACTCGCAGAGTTCAACAAAAGGTGCGTAGAGTAAAGATACATTTATGTTCAGAATCAAAAGAAGAGGCCATCTCAGCATTTGCTCCATGGATCAGGGAAACTGGACAAAAACCTGATCGAGATGGGGGTCATTGGTCCGTAGAGATCCTTTCCTCTCAGACGAATTCCTCGCAGCTCCAACGACCACAATGGACGCCGTACTGATGCCTCTATTACACGATTGATTAGGGCGTCCGGCGCGTCAACTGCTCAGGTCATTAGTCCCGTACGTGTACTGCCTGTTATTTATCCCGAACAGCTAGCCCAGATCCAAGAAAATTGAAAACTAATACGGAAATGTCTACGGGAATCGCATTCTGTACCACTAGTTTCAATTACACCATAATGTTATTATTGGTTGGTTGCCGTTGAAAATTGTCACTCTATGCCACTTTCAAAATGTTTCTCAGCACTTCGCGCTCTCCATGCGATATGACGGCCAGCGTCTGGTTTAGCTTTTCAAAGTGACCATGTAGTGACTACGTGTTTGTGACGTTTTGTGAGTTGGTACTGCAAAAATCGGTGAGCCAGCAAAGATCGATGAACTAGCAACAATCGGTGAGCCGGACTAGCTCACCCATCTCTTTCCACAACTATCTAAATAGCTAGAGTCGAAAATCCTCCGTCGTCGCGAATCGGACACTAGCACTTCCCGGTCACAGTCGCTGCAGGGACTGCGGTTCTCAGCCTAGTCAGTGTGAGTGATGGCACGGTGTAAGAAATATAGGTGGGTTCACTCCCGGTCTAAAACTGAAGCTAATGTGAGGCTAGTTCTCACAGTTCTCGCTATGTAAGCGCTGCGAACGACTTCGGCATTTTTGGGACAAGATGGTGATCCATTTAATAGCTTTTTAACCTCTGGTGGAAGCCACTAAATCGCGAGACGCCATCATGAATGCCCAACTCGATCCTCGCTTATCCGTACGGTGCGCACGATACTAGCCTCAAACTGGCTTCAAAAATTTTGTCCAAAAGGCGGCTAGTTGACATACCCATATATCTTACACCGTGGTGATGGTGATATTCGGGCGAAAATGGCCGTGTTCGCAGAAACTTTTATTCGGTTGCTCACCCGCTGACTGTTTGCAGAGCAACGACTGTTGCTAACACAGTCTCGGACCATGTGGTTCTAGGTTGTCGAGTTCCGGCGGTAGCGGACATTCGACTCTAAGTGAGTTGCTAGATAAAATTCTGTAGCTATTTTGATGAGAATTACAACTACCGGCTGTTGTGGTCGGTAGTATCCGTGGTTTCTCTGATTAATATTAAGCAAACAGGCGAGCTCCACCCTACCAAACTGCCATGGACCACGCGCGATCATTTCTTCGCCATCATCGTTTCCTACTCTTACAGACACTTATACTAACATTTAAATGCAAAACACTATTACGCATACACTAAACACACTCGGAAACAAAAGGGCCACGGACTGCGCGTGATCTTTCCTTTCACTTCCCTGTCGTATTCTCACACACCTCACACATGACAGAAGACCAGTCGGATGCTTAGTGCTTGTCCCCTCTGGGGTAGTGCTACGCTTGTGCTAGATACCTAGTTGGAGAAATCCCCACAAAGCGAGGTAGGTCGGCACCGGATCTCGCCATTCAACGGGGAAGATCACCGCCACCTCCCGCGATTAAAAGCATACACTATACTTATGGGACGTATAACCTTAGAAGTAGCCGCGCCCGGAATTACTAATCAATCAAATCAAAAAAAACTTAAAACAGATACACAAAGACGATTCGTCTGGCCCGCAGTTGTTCGCCGTCGGAAGTATCATATACTTTCTCGTCATGTTGATTTGGGACATCGTCCGAGTGGCGAAGGGAGACTACATCTGGCAGCTGATGCCGAACAGGAAGCTGATGCGTAACTACCTGTACCGCAATTATCGCTACGGACTCCGACGCTTCTGTATTTACGACTTCAACGAACAAATTGAACACACGTACGACGGTGCGCCTGTTGATTTAGATCCCTTTGACGACGATGACGATAACACAGACGCAGCGATGGGAAGCCGTAAGTATTTTTAGATATAGGAATTCACATTTACGATATCTCAGAACAAATATTAGAAACATCTGGGATACACAAAGGTGTCGATAACTTTTTACAAATGAATATGTGGTGGGAAATTTCGTATAATATATTTACTATAGCTCGACAACTTACAAAAATCCATCATGACGTCGCTTACCACAGAAGGCGTGATGAAGCCATTGCCCTCTACTCCTGAGGGGGAGCTTAGTGGAACACAAGGACCGCCTGCAACGATAACTGATTCGCTCTTGCAACTTCATTCTCATGCTCAGAGATATTGGCCTTCAAAACTCTAGGGCAGTGGTGTCAAGGTCTTCTACTGGTGGCAGTGGCACTCGTCGTGGCATCGTAGCATGCCACGAGCAACTAACTTCGGGAAAGAGAACTATTACGAGTAGTAGTAACCCCGCCGTTTTACAATAGGGATGGCTTTGTCTCTGGTGGCGGGGAAATGAACTGCATGGTGGGGCAATTTCGTCGGGCCACGGACTCCCGCACGCGGCATCAACCTTGACAACACTGGTCTAGGGTTCGGGACTGTCGCGTCCACGGTCAGGCTGTCTTGACCCCACCCTCTCGCCCCATCCAAGCCGAGCCGAGCCGAGCCGAGCCGGCGGCGGCTCCCCAGGCGGAGCCAAGAAGTCATGGACTTGAGCCGCGCAAGCTTACGTGTACATTTGATATTCTCTTTGTCTTACACGCAACATTCACCGTGCTGGATACTCGGATTGACATGAAATGTTATCAATTTGTTCAGCGCCTTTCAAAACCTCTACGTACAAATTTTGACGTGCTATGAAGCATAGCAAGTAGTGTTTTCGCGACAATTATTATTGAGATCTTTCATGACCTTACCGCCTGTGGAAGGGCGGAAATCGCTGGTCGCCGCCGATAGTGGCGATACGGTTTATGAGTGGCCGCTGCAGCACCAGCGGCGAGCATCGATTTTCGCCCTTCCACAGGCGGTAAGGTCTCAATAATAATTGTCGTAAAAACACTACTAGCAATGCTTCATAGCCCCGTAAATATTTGTGTGTAAGGGTTTTGAAACGTCCTGAACAAGCTGGTAAAATTTCATGTCAATCCGAGTATCCAGCACGGTGAGTGTTGCCTGTTAGAGGAGGCAACGAGAGGCCGCTGATCACCAGGTTCCCGTGTCTCGAAGGGGCAGAGGATTCTCGTAAGTCGCCCAAGCCAGCCGCGGATCGGAAGAGATTTGTGGATGCTTGTGGACAAAATTGCTGAGAGTATATTTCGGACTTTTTCTATGCACTTAGAACAATACCAGCGTTAAGTCGAGAATTTTAAGGTAAACTTTTACAATTTTTGAGTCACTCCGTGATAGCATGTACATTATTATGAAAATTACTAGAGTTGAACGTTTTATGTAGTTACATCTTTTTTTTGTACTCGTATATTGAGTCCAGAAAATACCTAAAAAATCGAGTCATACTTTTTTACGAGAAATACATTTAATTAATGTAATTAAATAATTACAATCCTACCGCATAATCAAACGTTTCCTTGTGTACATATTTTACAATATCATCAATGCATAAGAAAAGTGAAGAAAAGAACTGCCGAGATGGCTCAGAGAAACAACGGTTGTCACTGAAGTGTTTAAAAAAAAAACATCGATATTTAACACACCGATTTGTTAAAGAAAATGTTTTGTGTTCAAGATGTCTCAAGGACTAATTAACAGTTGTCTGTCAATAATCAAGTGTTGTGTAATATTTTACAAATAAATGTTTAAATATTATAAACAATAGCGATGTTGGCGATAAGGCATATTTAAGCAATATTATTTTATGGTAAATTTAAATTCATAGTAGGAAGTACACTTGGGATGCTTATGGAGATTCATTTGTCGTTTCCTTATGACTGTTAGTAATGGCAACATTTGTTCCGAGAAATACAATGAATTTGCCACGCAGTATCGCATGTCATCAAACTTCGCGCCCGGACGTATGTTAATGTTACTCGAATGAGCTCGTGACGATGTCTGCGAAGGCCGTAGGAATTCCCCTCTTTTGTTGGCCTTGGCTACGCATTCTCGTTGCCCGAGATACTTGTGAGCCCCAATCTCGTTCAGCCTTTCTCGCTTACGAGAAACAGAGAATATGCTGCATAAGACCGGTTTTAATATTTTCTCATGCAACATTCACCTTGTCATGCGTTAGTGTTCAGCAGGTCACATAGTTATGCAAAGTGATTTCGCGTACCTGCCGAACACTGGTGCACGTGCAGATTCCTAATAATCAGGGGCAAATATAACATTTGTAATATTGTTACATGAAATTTTCCACGAGATATTAATTTTTAAAAAGTTAAAATATAGGATCCTCAGTTCGGCAGGAAAGTCTCTCCACAGTGGTTCCTTGGTGATGAGAGTGCTAGCAACAGAAATAATGTTGGTAACACAATCTGCAGCTTGGAACAAAAGAAAGCGTGAATGGCGTTTTCATCACAATCAGAACAGATGCTGAAAGAGTGGTCTCCTTCACTTGTTTCTCAGTGTTCTGGTTGCTACCAACATAAATGCAATTTTTAATAGGAGGCTCTACCTCGGCTCAGTGCGAAGAGACTGGATGCACCAAATATGCCCTAGATGTTTGTAACGTTTATTTTGAGACACTAGTTATATATAAAATTTACTGCAGAATGGCCATTTTTGATAATTTCAGTTTCACAAATATCTAGAGGATTCCCGTTAAAAATTCCTTTTCCAATTCTGTTCCTTCAAAAATTAAAATATCCTTTTCCAATTCTGTCGTTATGCGACATCCGTCCAATCGATCGTGGAAAATAAGTTTTGGCAAAAAGTCTGTTAATATTATGCGCGTCTGTTCTTCACAGACAGACGAACAAACAAAGAAAAATCACTTAATAGGCACCATTGATGCACAAAACATGAATTCTGTCTAAACTACGTATTTGAGAACAGAATTCACCACAACGTAGAAACCAAAAATGTCCACTTGATATCCATCCGGAACACATTAAAAGTGATTTTTTTCGTGTGTCAAAAATGTCTGTTTCTGTCTTTTTTCTGCAGCTCCACGACTCTTTGTCTTTTTGGGAAGTACATAGATTTGAGAAAATATAAATAACTAAAAAACGTTTTTCTACTCCCCGTGTATAATTCTGTCATTTGATGTCTGCAACCCGTTGCATAACGATAGTCATTACGAAACAGTTTTCATTATGATTCAGGTTCTTGTCCAATCACAGAGAAGCATACAAACCAAGTATTGACACTTCATTAAACATTGAGAATCTTTATAGTAAATGTTTCGTCCGATTGTGTACTTTAAATTTGCATTTAATATTATATTCTGCTTCTCAGTTTTTATTTATTTTATTCTTATTAATTTTTAATATGAAATATTATTTAAAATAAATTGAATAGTAATTTCACTTCGATCCTATTTGACTAGTGCAGTGGTAGTTATTGGAGAGAACATTTGCTTAAGTTAAGATCTGAACGCAAGTTATTTTGGGTTTTATGTTGCTGCTGCGTGCTTGTTCTTGCAAATCAGCCAATTCTTTAGTTTAAAATGTCAAGTGAATGAAAGGCGGACTTGACTCCTTCAGAAAAAGGCGGACTTGTCTCCTGGAGAAAAACCAAAAGTGGTGACGTCGGAATTATTGCCGCAACTTCTTTAATCCTCGCAGGCGGACTGGTGAAACAAAGCCACCTGCGGTGGGTAGGAAGCTGTCCGCTAGGTGGCCTTGGCTGAACCCTGCATGCTGCCACGGAACGATTCAATGTAAAATTTTAACTTATAAAAGTTAACATAAGTCGTAGAAAAAGTACCGTATGAAACTCGAAGTAATGGGTATTAATACACTCGTGTGAAGTTTACAATACTAGCTCGTATCGTAAAATCACACCCGTGTATTAATACCCATCATTACATCATCGTTTTATAATGTACTATTCATGTTTGCCCGAACAGAGCATCTGCGCGCCCGGTCCATGCTGGAGATTCCCGGCCTCATGGTTGACGAAGACTGGGAGGTCGAATATTTATTCCGAGGTATGCATCCTATCTTGGAAGTTCATGAGGCATCGTGTGTCACCTATCGACGTTCAGAGAGAAGAACTTTCTCTCAAAAGAGAGTTATTGGGCAGCGTGAAGCTTTGCACTCTCCACCCATCAAAAGATCTTCTGCGCCTTCGCAGTTCGTCTGTCTGTCTATTATGTGATATTAATATTATATATATGAAGTAAAAATTAAGGCTGTTGGTAAAACCAACTTTGTCCACTTTGCTTAGGTAAAGTCAAACATTATGCCATGATAATTACTTTCGTGAAGTATTTTACCACCCGAGTGTGGTAATGTACTTCATAACAACACTAGGGTGATAAAGTAGTGGAGTAAGAGTAGGGTTATTCTAAGACTATCATTATTAGTCTACTATTACGAATAACAATAGTAGTTCAGATAATCTATTATCAACATAATCTTTTTTTAATTTTTCAAGCAATAACAATAATAGCATGTTTTACTTACTAAAATATTAAGACAAATTTCTGGCATTTGGAAATTTAATTCCTGATGTTGAAGTCTGACAATTCACGTTTGTATTTGAAACAGTAGTTTCTAAAAAAAACAAATATTTCCCCCCATAATTTTCATAGATATATAATTTTTTGTTTTCTACTGATTACATCCTTCTGCAACAGAAAATTATTTCCATCCACTGAGTCTCTTCAACATATTCATATCAGCATTTGCGGCTATTTCCATGTGCGTATCAGTACTATATTCACTCAAGACCAAAAGTGTACACCAAATGTGTTTCAATTGTTCTCCTTGTTGAGAATAGTGTCGCCACTTATAAGAGAAAAATGTGAATACTAAATGAAGGCATAAGACCAAATTTCACATTAAATCTAACAAATTTTTACAAAGTGGATAAAACGTACGATATTTGTGTCGCAACAGCTGATTAGAATACGAGATTGGAAAATTGCCAAACGAGGGCCGTTAGGCTGAGTTTGGTAAACAATCGAGTACGCTGCTTTACTACTATGCTTTACGACACGTATCGTAAATAACTATTAAGAGCATTCTTTAGCCCTCCTTTGCTTTTTGTCAGCAATACCAGCAGCCCTTATCTGAGAGACTCCAGTTTTATTGCAAGAAGGCATGTGTCATGTGAGTGCTCGTACTGAAGTTGTAAAGCTAAAATAAGAATATAATCTGTACACTTTTGCATTTTGAACATTGCAGATACGATGATACGAAAAAACAAAAGACTAATGCTAGAATCAATGTCATCCAACGCAGTCAACGACTCTCTCGAACGCTCCAGCCGACAACATAAAGGATATGTATTTAAAGGTAAATGAAAAAAAATAAGTAGTCGCATTATTTCTACCTTTTGATTTTCAAAAATTCAGGAAGTTTAACGAAAATCAGATCTGCCAAATTTTAAGCGTTATTTGCTCTATTTGTAAAAAAATAGAGCTACTATTGAGAAAAAAATTAACAAAAACATTTCAATTTCAAGTGAAAATGCTGCCAATATCCATGTGAAGCGTAACCGTCAACAAAAAGTTGGATATACCCCTAAAAGTAAATTTAAACTATTAGTGCTACAGAATGGCACAGACGTCCCCGTAACAGTTTCCTATTTACTTGGATCTCGGTTCGCTATGCGGAATTGCCAAACACTCTTGCCAGCTGCCATCTATAGCCTCCCAAGGTACATTTTTTGACATTTTATTAATTTTTCGGTTTCTTAATAGTAGAACGGAAATATTTGAATAATAGAACTGAACGGAAATATAATAGAAGAACAAATTTTATTTGAAGGAAAAATCTCTATCTTCAATTTTGTAATTGGAGGAAGTCACCGAAAAACATTCAAACTTTTACATTTTTTGAAAATTCAGACTTAACCGTGAAAATCGAACCTAAGCCACCTTAATAAGTGTAATTTACTCTATTCTTACAAGAAATTGAAAGAAAAAATTTGAAGCCGTTTGTGAGAAAATTTTGAAAATGTCCGGGGAGCTTCATATAAAGTACCGCCAAATTTTGAAGAACGTTTTTCAAAACCTCAAAGCTTTCGACTAGAGCCAGATGAACAGAGTCTCTTTCAATTTGGAAAAAATCCTACGTGTTGTTTAGGCGCCACAACACAAATGTAAGTTTTTTGAAAGATCTTTCATACCTTTATTATGTACACTGCCAGCAATTTGTGAACACTATTGTATTTGTGAGTTAAAGTGCTTTAAATTACTTTAAATAGAGTTTTTCGATAACACAACAGATTACTGTGAAAAAGAGCTTTAAACTTCCCATTTGCAGTCGCGTTTTAGCCTTATTCTCTTAAAAGCGATTCTAAATTTTCAAAGAAAATTGCCATTTAGGATGATGTTTCACTGTTCTTTTATATTCTTAAAATAATATTTCCGTTCTACTATTAAGAAACCGAAAAATTAAGAAATATTTAAAAATGAAATTTGGGCGACGTCCGAATAGCTAGCTGAGACCAATGCAAGTAGAAAACTAATACGGGAAAGTCTGTTTCATTTTGTTGCAACACTAGTTTAATAATGAAATATCTCAAGATGATTGAACCCTCCCCATCTTTAAGAAATTTCTACGCTAACCAAGAACACAGTTTAATAAAAAAAATTGGAGTCAATTGAAATGTTTTTCAGGATCCTTGTAAAGTACCATCAGAAACCAAAATCTTATTTTCAAAGTCTCAAGACCTTCAGATCCTTGGGAATACATCAATTCTGACGAAAATTAACTAAAACGTTTAAGTGCTAACGTTGGGCACAGGGAAGGACGGATAGACAGACGGACAGACTTTCTACCTGCAGTGGATTGTGGTCTCATGGACCCACAAAACATGGATTCTGGAAGCATTACCTGATAGAGGAAATAATTTACTACAAAAACGAACACGATTTATCTAATTTTTCGTTATCAGGGTTCGGCAAAAAATCGCTGATTTCAGGCGCACGGTTACACTACTTTCTCTTCTTATGCAGTAACGTGAGAGAGTAAAATAAACTTTTAGACAACACCGGTCTGTTCATGAATTATTTTAAAGATACGTAACTCTCTAACAATGACCTTATCAAATGATCAATCGGACAGAGAAAATACCATCGTAGATGTAGTGACGATTGATATCCCTTTTCAGTTAGGCCCTTGGCTCGAAGGCCTCGTCGACAATCTTCTGTGAACACTTCTGAGGAACCTCTTGCGGCACCTCCTGCGGATCCTTCTGCGGATCCTCCTGCGGCACCTCCTGCGGATCCTTCTGCGGATCCTCCTGCGGCACCTCCTGCGGCACCTCCTGCGGCACCTCCTGCGGTACCTCCTGCGGCACCTCGTCAGGCACCTCCTGCGGCACCTCCGGCAGCTCCTCCTGCGGCACCTCCTGCAGCACCTCCTGCGGCACCCCCTGCGGCACCTCCTGCGGCACCTCCTGCAGCACCTCCTGCGGCACCTCCTGCAGCACCTCCTGCAGCACTTCCTGCGGCACCTCCTGCGGCACCTCCTGCAGCACCTCCTGCGGCACCTCCTGCGGCACCTCCTGCGGCACCCCCTGCGGCACCTCCTGCGGTACCTCCTGCGGTACCTCCTGCGGCACCTCGTCAGGCACCTCCTGCGGCACCTCCTGCAGCACCTCCTGCAGCACCTCCTGCAGCACCTCCTGCAGCACCTCCTGCAAAACCTCCTGCAAAACCTCCTGCAAAACCTCCTGCAAAACCTCCTGCAAAACCTCCTGCGGGAGGTCCGGCGGCACCTCCTGCGGCACCTCCTGGAAAACAAGATGATAAACCTTATGGGACAGATTGCTTAAAGGCTGAAAACTCCAAAAATGCGCCAATCAAACAGATGTTTAAGAAGGAGTTTGCCAATTTTTCCACCAGACCGGAGAAGAGAATCAGCATTGGTAAGTATACCTGCCTAACGGCAGACATACGGTAATGCAACTCCACTATATCGTTTTATTTAGCTCTCTTTTGCTAGTTGTGATTGGAGGGGAACGGGAGGTGTGGGATGCTAGTTTGTCAGCAATGCTTTCAAATCATATGTTTACTTCCATTTCCGGTGCAAATAAGTCTTCTATTACTTGGGACCAAAATTACTAGTTTTCAAATGTTGCTAACCTCGTTTTTTTGCATTGGTATTCAACATGCGACTAAACAGGGTTCAAGAGCAGGGAATGGATTTTGAAGCTCAAGAAGACGTGTACAAATTATAATTCTCCCGACATGTCACCTTTAGTCTTTTTTGTTTTTTTAGGAAAATAAATCAAATTAAATACTAATACGGGAGGTTTTCATATTTCCTTACTACTAATATTTCAGATATGTTAGACAGGAAGTATTCTTGAAACATTCAAGGCAATCAGTTTTCGTTTTTACTTGCAGAGTAAACAATTTATTGAATCTTCCTTTCATTAGTTTAAAATTCGTAGAGAAGGTGATTAATTTCATGCGGAAAAAATATCACCATCTTCTCCCTATATGTATGAACACAGGTTAGGTCACATTTCTTACGCGATTCGTCACTGCCCAGTATTTTCTTGGTTATTTCTCGTCATTTTTTATGTTATCCAGAAGACTGTGCTTAATGTGACTCGAAGCGTTGAGAAAACGAAAATTTGTAAAGTGACGGAATTTAGGATTACTTGGTTATTCAAACCTACTGAGTAGATGTTAATATTTGTATCTTATTTGAACATCAAATATTACCATAGATTGTTATTGACACGTTTCGCTCAAAGACAACGTGTAAAACGTTTTAATGTCCAAATAACGCTTTAGTGGTCGCACTGTTCTGTTAAAATCGTATTTTGGTTAATATAAAGACAGGAAAGGGTATCTAAAATAGTGATCAGATGCAAAATATTATACAAGTTGTGACCTTGTCGGCATTACGATAAATGATACAAAATTTCCATGTATTATGAACCATCAACACATTTCTCTTCTTCATCTTCCAAGCACTGAATTAGTAGATTTTCAGTGCTTAATACAAAACATTTGCGAGCTCAAAACCATCATCTCGAACATACATCACATACAACAAACGAACCTCAGTCACGGTTGACGTCCTTACTCAGAAACTGTAGAGCAAATAATTGCGTGGATTACTACTACAATCTAAGCAACATTCGAGCCGGTCGCTAGCGAAACAATTATTATTGTGATATTTCCAGAAAAATCAATAGAAGGGGCTGGCCATCCAGGAAAGGTAACAGGCTGGCTGACCATCCAGGAAAACTGTGCACCAAAATAATATCATCTCTGACTGTAAGCAGCGAATGAATACGACTATTACTTTAGTAATCCAGGCGGTTAACAAAGTGTTAAAGCTGTCTCAGAAGAGGTCAAATTTATTTTGTCAAAACGTTAGCAAATGAATGAAAACTGAATGCTGAATGTTTCATACTTCGAAAAACCTGGTCGTTTCCATCCCTTACTTCTTTTAAT
Organism: Acheta domesticus; assembly: GCA_031308135.1. Lineage (NCBI taxonomy): Eukaryota > Metazoa > Arthropoda > Insecta > Orthoptera > Gryllidae > Acheta > Acheta domesticus. Next base: position 102,891,091 of record JAHLJT010009355.1, on the reverse strand, counting down.
TCGGGTCTCGTTAGAATAGGGATTCCCAACCATTTTTGACCCTGACCGACTTTATTCTCTACAGTACATCATACACAATCATAAAAGAGAATTGCACATTATTCAACACAATAATTACGTACTCCATTATCTTTGTAAACACCTAGATTTTCAATAATCTATGAGGCTTCCGCTCTGAGTATTTGAGATTCTAATATTCATTGCTGTGCAATGAATACAAAATGTTAAAGGATTTTTTAACATGGCCAAAAAATTATCAAGTGCTTATTGCAGGACGTATTTTCTTCCGCTATAAAATGTTATAATTTGGTGAGTTTCCAAACATCCTAAGCAGTACCGAACCTCAATTCTCAAATGCCCCATTTCAGAAACTCGAAATAGTGTCCTTATCTGCAATGAATGTGAAATTAAGTTTTTTAATTCTACCTGAAATAACATGACCAGTGAAATGGAGAAAAGAATGGGATGCAAGTTGTTTAATTATTTGCCAATTCTTCAGTTTGACAATTAATTACTTGCCATTACCCGTTCGCGAGAATACTTATTAAAGGCATTTTACTTCAAAGGGCTAGTACTGTATAGCGGTTGCACCAGAGCTACGCTTCTGACCCTAGGGATGAACAACGGATTCGAAAATAGAGGAGTGAATGTGTAATTTATTGGTATTCGTTTTGTTGCTCGAGAGACCTATTAATTATCACGTTCTTTGAATATTTTTTAAATCAATGATATCTTGATTATACCTGTCAATTGCCGGTTCATATTGAGCTACAGATCCCCAATCGACCACTTGATCTCCATCGATCCCCTTCAAAATTTCATCGACCCCTGGATATCGATTCCATTGGTAACCCCTGCATTAGGGTCATGAAAACCTCCAGAGAAGGCTCTAGAATGCATTGTTTCTGAGTTGTGAAGAATGGTAAAAAGTGTTGCCGCGTATTTGCGTTGCGAGTTGCATAATCACATGATTCCCTTTCAGACCACTGGGCGAGTATTTTATCAGTGTGTCGCAATCGTGGAAAATTGTGCTCGTTCGATGGGCCGTAAGTAGTAGGAGAACGGTCTCTCCTGCGGACGGGAACGTTTCAAAAGATCGCCCCGCAAAAGGCCCTGCTTTCCAGTCTTGTTAAATAGTCGGATTGTAAAGGCTGTTTGCATATATGCGACAAATCCCCTCGCGGAAGAAGAATTAAGGCACAATATACAGGGAGAAATGTCTGCCATACCATGCGTTTACCAAGTGAACCAAAAATTATTTAGATGTCAAGAATGTATCAAAACCACGGTGAACAGTTCCATCACCTTACAGAACTATCTGAACTTTCCGGTAGCAAAACGCCACCTTCCCCCCTCGGCCATTCTACCGACTGCCGTGTCTTGATTTCCCAGGAATCCTTAGCGTAGAAAAGGAATGTATGTGTTTATATATATAAGGTATAAAAAGGTGTGTGTGTATATATATATATATATACAACATTTTAAGAACATAATATCTTTATTCATTTGTTTTTCTTTCAGTAGTTAAATGGAATGCACCTTGGCTGAAAAGTAATCATTTCTCGGACTTGCTTTTTTTACTGCCCTCAGCATCGCTGCTCTCAGTCCCTGGTGGCAAATAGCTCTTCCAAAAATCATTTACCTTTTAGTTTTGTGTCATAAAATAAATTATTTGTTTCAGTGATCATTTTGATTGACTTAATTTTGCTGATTCTCAATATCGTGTTCCTTGTGACATGCTATTGTTTCATCGTCTCCATTCGCCGGGTAAGTCTTATTTCTGTTAGTACATTGTTTCAAACCGACGATTAATTGACAGACATACGTACTTCGTGTTTAATAAATATTGTAGCTTGATTTTAATGGTCAAGTCGGATCACACACTAGCAGCAAGTGCCACGATGCGAATCAGTTTAACAAAAAAATAAGTCTAGTCAAAAGGTATTTGCCGTACGAAAAAATTCCGGAAGCTTTTTCTTAACGGTTCTATGTTTTTGAGCCTGTTGAATTCGAATTTGATGTTTGCCTCCTCTAAAAAGATGGCAAATATCTACCAGTTTCACAGTGAAAATTACAAAAAACTTAAAATTTCGCCTTATTTTTTAATTTTTTGCTTATACCTTAAAAATTGTGTTTTATCAAAACAAGTGTTATTTACAAATTTAAAGATGATAAAATTACCTACAAAATTCGTGTATTAACTATAATTTTTTGAAATACCGTTCAGGCGCTAGAGCGCCCTGAAAAACACTTACTTTTTGAGCTTCTAGCCGATGCGGAAGAATAGCTTTTTCTAGCCATCCTATCTCGCGACGGCGCACTTGTTTTCCTTTATCATGCTTGAAAACAATTATTTTGAACAAATAATTGGGATTTTTAAATGATTAACACTCTGATACTCACGAAATAAGTAGGACCGTATTTGCTCGCGCTGAGTATCTATAAATGCTTGAAACATACAGCATCCAATCAAAATGAAAATACGAGAAATATGAGACACGCGCACAGGCAAGTTTACATTTAATGTAGTATCATATGTTAACGAAGGTTTCTTTCTTATTATTTTTACGACAAACGAGTCTCGTTATCATTTGTCACAAGAGAGGTTGATAGCTACAAAACCAGCTAAAACAATTAATTTTTGCCCCCACAATCGCCTTCAAAAACTGTTCGAACTTCGTTCGTATGCTGTTTTTTTTTGTGAACAAGTTAAAATAATATGAAACAGTAAATGAACGATTACCATAACAAACCTTTTTTTATTTCCAGCACGTCATACAGATGAGCAAATATAATTTAACAAATAAATTGGACATCCAAAACTAAATACCGTTCATTTTACAAAACAATTGTAATTTTTTTGTCACAGTGTTGACAGTGTTCTGAATGCATTCGGAAGTACGGTATCATTCTCTTATACATATCTCTCCGACTTTATTAAAGTTGAATATACCATTTTATTGAACGGATAGAACATTGTAACATTAACGTGAAGTAAATAAACCGGCCTTCCCTTATTTCTTCCGTCACGTCACTACTCGACATGAACTTCTCGAATATCCATCGCTACATTTTTCTTTATTACAATTAAATCAAATTTTCAAGAGAGAAAACCTAAATGGTTTTATTTCAATGAAGGTTATTACATATTGACGCTTTATGATGCGACGGCCGTAATAAATATTGACACTACTTTAAACGAAGTGCGAGAAATTGGGATTAACATTTCGAATTTCTTTCCCATTTTCGAAAACACAGCACGTGCGCCGAAAATGCAAGCAGCACAACTTCCTTTCCCGTTCTGTACCAGTGTTGCCAGATGGTCTTAAGCAATTCCCCCTCGATAGCGCTGTGAAAACCCCCAAAACGACAAAAATGTTCCAAATTACAAATAATTATTTCATGTTTAAAATATATGGGGAGGTATGGAAATGAAAGAAATACGAAAAATATTATTAATTGTATATGGTGATATTTATATTTTAACTTGTCAGTTACAGTCAAATTGAAACTATATTAGAATTTTTAAATAAAGTAAATAGATTATCTTTAATTTTCGTGAATTAATAATGTATTATTTATTTTGCTCTCTTATGCCAACCGTACCATTCATGATACAGGGCATATCTTATACTGACTGGAATGTAATACATATGTTTTTATTATATTAAAATATTTCATAAATAAAGGTAATGAAGTTTAATGTCTAAAACAATAAAAATCAAGAAAAAATAATTCCTGACACCCAACCGACCAGTGTACCCTTACTTCCCAATCTTTTAAAACCAAGTTGAGTTCTCATCATTGGCGAGTGTGATGATTTCGCAATATAACACAAAATTAACATTTTAAGAACTCAATGAAAACCCCCAAATAAATTAGCCCCCTAAAACAACCTCTAAAGACAAAAAATCCCCCACGTTTAGAGGGGATCTGGCAACACTGTTCTGTACTACATACGTGACAAAAATGAACTCTGAGAAAGTAATTGTTAATCATTTAAAAATTGTTTGTGGCCAAATTACGTAAAAAATACTCATATTTTCGAAAACTTGAACATGACCTTATTTTATGATCTGTTTTTGATTAACACATTTCATTAAGAAAAAAATAATTATCTTCATATTGTAGTTGTAGAAAGACACCGCACATATTTTGAATTTTTGCAATTTTCGAAAACTTGGGGATTTGAACGATTATGCGACCTGCATGCTAAACGCCTTATACGCTACCCGAGTTTGAAATTTAATAAAAAAATGTGTGCTGTTTTTGATAAAAAATAGACAAAAGTAAAAATTGCCTATATTTCACACAAAATTAAGCGACAAGTACTCAGAGTTTCGAAAAATCGTACAAGAGCTAATTTCAAAATCTGTCTTTAAACAACATATTTCATTAAGGAAAAAATCTTTATCTTTAATATTGTATTTGTAGGAAGACGCGAAAAACTTGAACTTTTCCTCTTATCTTGCGGCAAGTAACGTACTACTTAGAAAATCCTACCCCCAAGGGAGACTTCATTACAGATTCCCCAAAGATTAATTCCAACAACCTTAATAACCCATTTCCTCTTCTAATCTAATTCCTAACCCTCTACAATTTCTCTAAATAACCCCAATTTCATATTATATAAATTGAAATTGATAACTCCAGAAGGAGTGGCCTCGCTCATATTAAGGCTAATCCTAAGTTAGCTATTTATTAATATATCAAAACTCTCTCGTAAAACGCTAATCCGCTGTACAAGAAAATTGTTTAATAAAAAAGTTCCATCGTCGGGACGAACCATAGAGGAACACTTCCGGTCAAGCATCGCCATTCTAAATAAATAATCCGTAACCCTTCACGCGTGGAAATCTGACCGTTCCTTCCTAATTTATAATACCCGCCGCAACAGCAAGCCAGGGGAAATTGTTGGGAATAGAGAGTACGAAGAAACAGGCTGTAATCACATTAACGGTTAACTCATGACGTGCCTTCAAACTTATTTTACTGATGACGTGTGGTCCCAACAATTTTAGGCAGACTATTTTCGGTGTTCAATTCATGTTGACTTGACAATTATTTTCACGTTGACATTGCTATAATAAACAAGAAAATAAAATAATTTCTTGTTAATATGTAAAATGAAAATAATATCATGATTTATTACTTGTCGAGTACATTTCTGTCTATAATTTGTTCCATGTTGTTTCTTCACTATTAATTATCTCAAGAACTCGTATAATGGTTTAAAATATTATTCACTACATTAAAAAACTTCATTTAAATGCGATAATGCATTGTTTCACGAAAATTATTCATTAATAAAAAATTGCAATGCACATTCACTGTGGGAAGAAAAATCTCACTATTGGTGAAGTGAAATCGGCGAGACCGCTCCGAAACTTCAACTGGCCCTCAAAGACAAACGACTGTCACTGGATCCGTGGCCCCGCGAAGTGAGTGCAATTTAGAAAGAGATAGGAAGCTACTGTAAAGAAAAACTTATTGTGACATACCAGAAAGGAGGGCTACGCGTTTATTTTTTCTCATCGGTCTTAGAGACCGCACGTCACCAGTTAAAGGTTAAACATGGAGGCCGACTAACACCTACGTCTACACGAGGCGTGGAAACGTTTATTAATAGTATTAACTGCTCACTGATGATTGATCGCGACAGTGTGTGGTTCCTGCAGTCCCATGCGTACTCCATGTCCCCGCATTTCGTCTTAAAAATAGTTGCAGACCGACGACCGAAAAGCTCACAACTAGGCGACGACTCCCAGTCTGCGTAGAACATGCTTCACGGCTATCTGCCGTTGAGTAGTGTTCTTGCACGAGGTATTCTCTCCCTCTGTGGAACATCGTTGCATACGTGCATAAGTAAGCTAAAATGCATAGTTGCATCGTTGCATTGTAGCTTACTTGGCGCATCGGGTGTACGAACCTAAAGAGCATATTGTTCATACAGCGCCACAGGCTCAAAGCCTGTCTGATGAGTCCTGAGTCGTCCTAGTTCAGGACTCATCAGAGCTGTGAGCTGTATGTCTCCCAGTCTGTCAAAAATAATCTATTGACTCCTTCGGAGCGTAGCTACTTGTGGAAGCCTACGTTTTCCTTTCTCTGACAGGCAAAGGTGACTCAGGGAATCAATCGATGTCCTTTTTCGATGTCGATTTTCGACAGTAACAACTCAGCTATGCCGAATTCAGCTGCTACCTTGAGGAGAATTCTGGAGGTCGGCTGCTTCTTATCAGTAGTTATTTTGAGTTTCTCTGATTAACACTTGGCGAATGCGGGAGCAGTACTCTAACAAGCGGGCCACAGTCGGTGCGCTGACCTTACCTTTCCCTTTTTTGTCCTATCTTCACATCTTACACGTATTCACACTCTAGCACTACAGTACCACACATCTAGCGGGGGAATGATCTTAGCCGTTGACAATTGGAATCACTCATCAATCAAATCAATTCTTTCTCTTACGTTTGACTGCTAAAGCACGAGGTAGCAATGTAGGTTTTGTGTTAACCTAATTCTTGTTTGTTTTTTTTTATTTTCTGATTGCTTTGTGTGCAGAAAGATGTAAATCTAGCGATCGCATTTGTTGTCCTGTCCGGGATTTGCTTCTGTGTGAACCCTTGTTACTGGGTCACTCGACTCGCCATGACACCCCCATGGGGCTACTACAATGGCCTCAGAATAGCTTTAACCGTCATATTTCTCCTACTGTTTTGGGGTAAGTATTATTTTAAATAAAGCGTTATTTACAACAGGATAGTTAGTTGTATGAGAAACATTTAAGCCTCGGATGCAAACGTGGGGTCAATCTGACCCCAGCATGCGTTTTTCTGGTTGTGCCTTCTATAATGTTTTCCTCCGAGATCTGTGCCTTCGTGATATCTTTTATTACAATATTTTTTATTGTAAAATGTAATATTTTTTAACTTTCACTATTTTGAAATTATGATTTGAAGTCTTTTTTACAAAAAGAAGGCGGTTACAATCATGGGGACACTCTTACCTTATCCATCTATTTCTTCTATTACGGATATTTAATTATTTTTGTAGTTCATATTTCTTCCCTTTTGTTAGGGTGGAATGTGGTATCACTGCAAAACAATTAGTATATCATGATTTTTGTTTAGTATGCGTCCAGCATTGTTTCAATATGTACTCTTAGGCTTAGTTGCGTTTGAGTTTGATTCTTTCACATCGAATTGTTTGGTTGGATTTTTGTTACACTATCACAGTGTCAACAATGGCGTGAAAACCGCTTAGCGAACAGGAAATAGAAATAGTCTTGATGAATACGGCTCTATTGCAAATGAAAGTGAAGTACCAGTGACCCAGATAATCTCTACGAATCTCTTATGGCGCAAGATTTCCCGAATCGCCTTGAGGTTCTAGTGAGGAAATTGAGGAACAGAAAACTGATTCTGATGAAGAAGGGAATCACAAAGCATCAAAACAATCTAGTGGTCGTTCGTGGTCCTCCTCGTCAAACACAATATCTTGCCTACGAGGACTGGACCGGTTCGTGGCATTATGACAATATCCCCAACAAATGCTTACGAATAATTTGCAAACCTACTTAAATTTGCACAGTTATAATATAATAAATGTTTTGTATGGTTGATGCTAATACAATAAGTTTCTACTAATGTGTTGATTAATGCACTTCAGAATCAACATCATACTGATGATAGTGCTCTCTTAATTGGCATAATTCTTTTTTTAATTTCTAACGAAAAGTATTTCTAAACGTCAAATAAATGTCATTAAAGGTTGATTTCCTCTTCTGAAAACCATTAATGATTAAATTCCAGAATAATATTCTGAGAAAGAAACCCATAACTGTAATTTACAAGGCTGTGGTCAATCTGACCCTTCACGATTACATCCGAGGGCTAAAGTGTAGATACGGTAAAAAATTTATTCCTCAATAACAGTTATCGGATTAAGAGCTGTAGCATATTAAAATATTAAAAATATTACATCAATGTTCACTTATCTAATAAGGCTGCTAAGAATGAAAGCGAATACGGTAGTTATGGAGACACTGATAGATGCTGTGACTGTCCTAGACGTACGGATACGCAAAATATTTCCTTGCGTTGTAGCCTCTGGACGTGTTCATATGCTCAGTTAGCCTCTGAACGAGATCGTACGCACAACCGCGATGTCCCGGGAGCCTCTGGACGAGTTCCCTTGTGCAGTCGCACTTTCGGCTATCGCTAGGACTTAGTGGTAACTGAGATGTCTTGCACGGTATTTACGTGCGAGTGAGCTCAGCTCACAGCGAGGCCCTACTTATATCGTACTTTTATCGTGCTTAATACTACTTATGTCGTGAACTTATATCGAACACAATCCAACAGACGTCACCGGCTTCGGTGAGTGTTCGTACGTTAAGGCATGTGTTTGGAACTTCGAGGGCGGTACAGATCGCCAGTAGAAGTAGCTATACACCCTGTCGTGTCTTTTTAAGTATTCGGTCTTTGCTAGGATTGGACATGCTGAGACAATATGATCAATGGTTTCTACGTGTTCCTGGCAAATGCGGGATTTATCATCTTGGGAAATTTTGAGAACCGCTTTATCATAATGTAGTGTTCCCAACGCCTGATCTTGGGCAGCTATTATAAGTGCTTCCTGATTCTGGTTTCATTCTTCCCCTTTTAAGCCACATAAATGATTAATCCTTATTGATCTGCACCTTGTCCATTCATTGTAGATATTGTCCATGGAGTGAGTTGGGTTGTCTCTCCACAATTTTTTTAACAGTTTTTGTGTCTCACATCTAATGTAGCATCATGAGTAGCATCAGACGTTCAGTGTCTCTGTCATTCTGTGTGTCTTGCATAGTCTTGTTCGCAATGCTTCTTGCTACATTTACAATGCCTCTGTTTCCCATTCTTCGGTCAGATTTCATGACCTGCCTCATTAGAGGGTCATCTTGATGGTTGACTACTTATTTCCCATCCCGACTATTGCATTGTGCCAGGAGGCCTCAATTTGACTGAGGTCCTCTTCCTCCTTCCTTCACGTGACACAAAAGTCTATGTACATCAGCTCGAGGGTGGGAAACATGATGCATTGTTAGCAGTTTTCTAGGTTTTTCGATCCATGATGCGAATTTCTTGCTCAGTCCAGTCCACTAGTCCGAAACTGTATTCAGCTACAGGCACCTCCAAACTAACCTATTGCGGATATTTTATTCCTGGAATTCAGAGCGGACTGCAGAACAAGTCTCAGTCTTCTGTAATACTCCCTGCGAATTCTCTCCTTCATTGTGTCGTTCGAGATGGTCTCACATTCTTCAATGCCCAGATAATTGTAAGATAGATCTCTGGCTCTAGATCTTGGGTCACAGTGTGCATATCAACTTCAATGCTCTCTGACGTTGTCAGTTTGCCTCTTTTGAAATTGATTTTTGCACACTTGTCAAGACCAAACTTCATGCGGATGTCATTGCTAAAGTCATTCACGACAGACAGCATTTGGGAGAGAATCCATTCTTTCTTAGCTTATTATTATTATTATTATTATTATTATTATTATAGCACTCCACAAATAAGTAAACTATTACAACAAATTCGTAACTCCTTCACAACGATAATGATAATCACTAATACAGACTTTGAAAGGCGCTTGTGTGTGAAGCTTGTGTCAATCGTGACAATTTTGACAGGTTATCTAATATTAAATGAAGATAAGTGTATGCCAACAAATGAGTAAATCAATAAATCAATAAATGATAAAATACTTCAAACCTCGAATACTTACCTGAAACATAGCCAATTCGAACACTTACTTAATAAAAAATATATTCAAAACATTAACTCCCACAATTCCAAATAACAGATGTAATACAATTTCACTTTTGTAGAAGTCTCTCTCTCTCACTCTCACTCTCTCTCAGTCTCTCACTCTCTCTCACTCTCACTCTCTATCTCTCTATCAACCTCTTATTTCCGTCTCTCTACTTGTTGGTTGAATATGTCGTATTCTGTTTCAGGATTGTTCTTCTTTGCTATTTACATGGCTGGAAAGTTTTTCTTGTACTGCTTCCTGGTGGAACTGGACGCGACCAGTCCGCTTATTTTACAAAGTGATTTGGACCAAAAGACTATGAAGCGCGACATCGAAACTTAATAAATTTGATACAGAAGGTTTAAAATGTCTCATTAATTAGTCTTAATGGAATGCTAATCTCTTTTGGTTGGTTGATTACTCGTACGTTTTAACAGTTAAAGGATTGATTTTCCTATCCGAAAATGACGTGGTTCACAAATCTCTCTTAAGCAGAGATATTGGTTGTTACGAAAAGAACAGTTTAACTCATTTTGATTATTATTTAACCGTGCGCTGATGACCGATGGAAATAACCGGATGATCTGGCCTCTCAGAAGCCGTATTCGTGCCTGACCGCCATAAAATCAAGATAGGGCCAGAAGTCGCAATATCTTAGCCAAATACGCAGAGGATAATGGTTCTGTAATAATCATATATGTTGACGTGAGGTTCACGAGTTTGGGTCAACTTGGTAATAAGGCGTCTTACATTGCCGACGTTTCGTTCGTATATTTGACCTTCATCAGGGCTGTAACATGGGACAAGAAGAACAATGGTAATTTACATTCTAGCTGTGTCCACATTCTTGTGGTTTTCAAGTATGGTACACAAACACACAACAGTTGCGTGATGAACCTTTTAACGTATTTGTGTACCATTCTTTAAAACCACAAGAATGTGGACACAGCTAGAATGTAAATTACCGTTGTTCTTCTTATCCCATGGTACAGCCCTGATGAAGGTCAAATATACGAACGAAACGTCGGCAATGTAAGACGCCTTATTACCAAGTTGACCCAAACTCGTGAACCTCACATCATTATTACTACGGGTCAAGAATCATCGAACATCATATATGTTATTTCTCTAAAGAAAACGATTTTGATTTCCCTCCGAATCGGTTCCCAGTGAATTGTTTTAAACATGTGAAATACCAACAAAAATGAATAGATGTCATTATATACTATTGAATAGATCGCACCTTTTCTTTATTAACAAGCCTGTGGTGTAAAAGCATCATACACGTTCTCGCATTATTTCTAAATGTTCTCTACATTTTACTACTACATAAATACGCAAAATTGTTTTGAGTCTGCAAAAATTATTTTCTGCACCGAGACTCGACGTACGTTTCTCCAACTCATTTACACTTCGCTACAGAAGATCGGTAAGGTTTGACTCGCGCCGACGTTAAAAATGTATTTGTTTCAACCCAATATTTCCAACATGCAATTTTTTCAATTTTCAAAAATACGGAGAGTTCGCCGGAAATGCGTCTAGCACCATATTTTTTACTGCCTGTTGTTTTATACGAGGAGAAAACTAAATGAAAAAGTTGGTGGTTTTTGAAAAAAAATTTTTTTTAATTGCATAAATCTCAGTATCAATTGATGATTTTGTGCGAGTCATCAGTGTGCGTTTCCGTCGGGAAAGTGGCAGTGATCTTCCCTTCGCTGGATGATGAGATCCGTCGCCGATCTTCCCGGCGGCTAGCTTGGTTTTCCTCAACCAGGGAACTCCCACTAGCAGGGCACTGGTCCAGGCGGGACAAGTTCTATGCTTCCGACCGGATTCCCGGCATGCTATGATACTGTTGTGGATGTAAGTGCAAGTGTGAGTAAGTAAGAGATCGGATAGGACAAGGAAGAGGAAGGAAAGATCGCGCGCGGTCCGTAACGGCTAGCAGACCGCTAGCATTTTCCTCCAGGCAGCGACTGAATTCGACCTAGCTATCTAGCTAGAGTCGCAAATCCTGCCTCCGACAGAACTCGAATCTAGGACCTCCCGTTCAGAGGCGCTGGAAGTGATATAATTTGATGCCCTCAGCAAACTTTGCCGGACCAGAAGCTCAAATAATTAAATATAATTTAAATTATTTGCCGCAAGCCAGTTGCAAAAACCTAACCCACTAAAGCTAAAAAACATCACCACAAGATGGCACCATTGTTTAGCACTGTGTGAAAAACGTTTGAGATCAAGAGAGGCATGGGTAACCGAGGGGGACATATGACTTGAACTAGAAAAAGACTTTGTTCCTCCGAGTGGATCAGGGGATCGAAAAAGGCTAGGCCATGTCAATAGTGAAGACGAGCGGAACTAATATAAGACAAGTTATGAAGAAGGTGGTTCTCAACATACTGGTGGAAGAAAACAGGAGTCAATAAATTCAAGAGGATGTATAGAAACATTCCTAAGGGAGCTGAAAGGAAGCAGTCGTAAACGTCTTGTGATCCTACATTATTTTATACTCCTAGATAGGGGTTATTGATGTACAAGGTGGCATACACTTTCTCGGAGAAGATGTACTAGTTAAGGTTACGTAGAATTACATGAATTACTATATTGAAATATACTCTTGAAAACTTTTAATGCATTCAACCGTCTGTTGCAAAATTCATGAAACTGCTTGGGTGATAAATCAAAAGTATATTTCCTAACGTTCTAAGTCAAACGTTTGAAGGTAAAATTTCTTTCGAATTTGACCGTGGATGGAAAAAATGTAATTTGGTAAAATGTCATTTGGAATTATTTCGTGCCCAAAAGTAAAACGAAACTATACACTGACTGTCTTGTAAACCATCTTTTTAAAATTTTGCTGGTAAAATATACTATTTTCAAATCATATTTCTTTAAAGAATGAGAAAGAAGAAAATTAGGAGGAGAGAATGGAGGAGGAGGAGGAGAAGAATGAAAGGAGAGACGGAAGATGAAGAAACGTCTGCCCTTGGTCTACTTATTTATTATCGCTTAAGAAACCCCGAGCAAAGCAAGCGGGCATACCCACGAGCCTGAACAAAAGATAAGTATTCCGGGCACTATGGTATCCAACCACTAAGGTCATTATACCCGTAAGTGTAGTGACCTTTCAATCACGAGGGTGGGCGGTGGCCTCCCCTGCTGAATGGCGAGAGTCGCCACCGACCTACGTCGGTTTGAGGGGTTTTCCCCAACCAGGTATGTCTCACCAGTGGGGAACCACCCTAGCCGGAACGAACACTAACACGCAACATTCACCATGGTGGATACTCGGATTATCATGGTTTTACCAGTTTGTTCAGCACATTTCAATACCCATACATACAAATGTTTATGTGCTGTGAAGCGTTGAAAGTCGTACTTTTGCGACAGTTAGTATTAAGACGTATCATGACCTTACTGCCAGTCGAAGCATGGTAATCGCCGCATACCTGCGGTCCTGCGGCCGTTACTCATGAGACGCGCCGCCGATATGAGCCTCCTTATCTAAAGAGATATTGAAGAAAAATGTGAAATGGGTGTCTGTTTCTTAAGGGGAAAAATGCGGTTTGAGCTGTTCTTATTTCGTGGCTGCTCCTTGCAGGTGATTTAAATTACTGCAGAAATTATGTGTCAGTTTTGTAATAAAGTAATTGATTCTATTACAAGGCCATTTGTAGTCTTATTGCTGACAAACCAGGGGGCGTTTACTACATTATTAAGATTTTGTTTTGAAAGATTTGTAATTTATTTATTGCGGTTGGGGCTTATGAAATCTATTGGGCACATGTAAGTTAATATAGGACGAATAACAGATTTGTTGTTATTTACGAGGATCTAATATGCCATCGAATCTAATACGCACCGCGTATTTGAAACTAAAAATTATCAAGAAAGGTTTTGTTTCGAATTCAATGCGTATAAATGACAGAGTAATGGGTACAGTATTTTATTAAATTTTATATAATACAACAATGTATCATAAGACGATCTTTACTGTTTCACCTCCATATCGTTGCTGAAATCTCTCAATCATAGGCGAATGATCAATGAAAGGAAGTTGAATTTGTAAATTCTAGCAACCCTTTGTGACATAATAAACGAAAAAATGAATGAAGTTACTGGCGTTCTATGGAACCGATTTTTACTCGAATCTGATGCACCGTAGAACTGTCGCGCGGCCTCAGATAGGTTGGCGCCCCCGTTAGCATAATGACGTAGCTCCATCGCGGAAAGAGCGTCTCAGCAGTAACAGCCTCCCCCAGCCGGGACAAGCTGTAAGCTCCCGACTGGTCTCCCGGCATGTGTGGTAGTGTAATCCGTGTTAATGTGTGTGTGTAAGAGGAGAGGATAGGACAAGGAAGAGGAAGGAAAGATCACGCGCGGTCCGTGGCCCGTTAGTTAGGGTACTGCTCCGGCATTCGCTTGGTGTTGATCGGAGAAACGACGTAAAACTACCGATCAGAGCAGCCGGCCGCTAGAATTCTCCTCCAGACAGCGACTGAATTCGACCTAGCTGACAAGCCAGTGTCGAAAAATCCTGCCGCCGCCGTCGGGACTAGAACCTCGGACCTCTCAGTCAGAGGGACTGCAGTGGCATCAGATTGATGCACTGAGCTTTCTCTCCCGGTGGTCCGCATTAAATTCGTATAAATACGATAGCTAAAGTGGAATGGATTTTGAAAGAGGAGTTGCGATTGAGAATCGGACGCAAGAGAGCGATGGCAGAGCGCCTGCGCGCCCGGCCGCTAGAGTCGCGGTGCCGCCTGCTGAGGGCGTCGTCGCTGCAGCGACAACTTCGCAGAGTGCGTCACGCCTCATTTCGCCGACGCGCCAGGGGGGCCGACCGCCGCGCCATCGATCGCAGCGCGACACTCGATATTTAAAATCGATTAGTGCGCTGAGCGTGCGGGAGCGCCGCGTCGGGGACGCCGAGCAAAGGAGACGAGGGTGCGGGTCGTCCGGAGCAGGGCCTTGCAACTCTCCATCAAAAGCTTGAGGGTGCTACTACAGGAGGCGCTAGTGTCGCCGAGTACAGCTGCAGGTTAGGCTCGCCAACGTCCGCACATGAAAATTGGCTATGTGAGAAATACGAGAAGTGTCTTCTAAATGTTTAATTATTCATTATATATATATATATATATATATATATATATATATAAGAAACCTCTGAAGAAAGCGAGAACATCGGCCCTATCTTTTGTAACATCACGCGCCTGTTTGCGTCTCGCGAACCTACGCAACAGCTACGCACGTTTGAAGTATCATTGGCAGCAATTCATATTTTAGTTCCTGTAAGAAGGTGATAGAGGAGAGTGCGCCACTGTAATGGTCTTCACCACGTTATATGGGAGAAGGCCCTGGTCCGGAGGTGGATGGGAGGTCTCGGGTCGCTGGAGAGGGTGGACGCGTCGGAGGCGTAATCAGAGAGGGAGGCAACTGCTGTGGTCATTAGTCTCGGTGTAGTGCATGTTTCTTGCACAGGAAGTGGAGATCATTCCCCCACTGAATGGTGAGGTCCAGCGCCGACCTATCGTCGGTAGCGATGTTTTCCCCTACCACGTATCTCCCAGCAGCGGAGCACTGACCCAGACGGATAATCTACACACACTGTGTGTGTGTAGTCACTCCATCAAAGCACATTAAATGAATTACTTCGTTAATTAAACCATTTAGCAGAGGCAAAGAGATTCGAAGCCATAATTTAACTTTTGTTAATATACGACGTTAAAAGGTAAATTGTTACAAAAATGTCTTTGTGTACTTCATCTGACCAACCTGTCCCACGAGTTTCCTTGTATTAACAAGGAAACTTATCATATATATACATCAAACTTATCATATGAATTATCATAACACATGTGTTGGTGGATGTGGAACGGGAGCGGCTGCCATGGAGCGGAGGAGAGGTGGCAGGGCGACGGGAGAAACGGAGGTGGAAGGGGCGGAGAGGGATGGGGTGTCGAGGGGGCGGAGACGTGAGGGGCGCAGGCGATAAGACAGCGAGGGCGAGGGAGGAAGTTCCGTTGTTCTGCAGTCGGAGAGCTGTGAATTTTCAAAGGGAGAAGAGGGTTCCAACGAGGCAAGGGAACGAACTGTGAAGGTATCTTTGGCGAAGAAGACGTGACTTGAGAAGTTGGAGATACGATTTGCATTGGAGCAGGTTTCCACGGGAGGACTTTTCAGTCTCCATTATTTGTTAAATTGAGTATGAGTTATTTAAAGTTGCGTTATTGTGAGCAAACTGACTTTTGGGCCATTAAACATGTCAATATTGGATTTCACGAGCAACCCGTGGTAGTGTGGAGGGAAAAATTTACGAAGTAACCCAAAGTGTAATAACCCTTATTACGAAAATTATTGATGTTCTTATTGGTAATTAGCAAAGTTTTCATTATGATTTTTGTTTGAAAACAGCACTGCTTTCTTGAATATTGTAAGACAATTTACTGAAATAAAACTGCGTTTTTGACAATAATTTTCCTACAACATTCTTGGGTGGCACAAAAATGTAAATTGAAGGGACTTAAGACTGAATTTCTCTAAGAGGTTTTTAATAATACGTGAAAGAAGTTTCTTAAACATTTTTCTAAAGTTCCCGTCATGCGGTTACCGAAAGACGAATTTCAAATTTCTTTATCTCCTCATCTTTTTACTTTTATATCTGCAAGAGAATGTAAGTCAATTCAATATGTTGAATGGCTATATGAAGAGTCATTTTAAAAATTATATGTTGAATAGCACACTTATGAGTAGAGACCGGATTTTTATGTAATTACAAATTTTTTGTCTTCCTACATACCGTTCTCAAACTTTTAATCTTGACGAATTGTCGCCGTCCTAACACAATATCCAATATTTTCGTTACATATTTTTACATATTTCGTACAATATTACATATTTTGTTGTTTTCACAACATATTTTCTTGTTCTATCAATTTTCTTCAATTTTATTACATATTTTTATGAAACTAGGTATTTTTTTAAAAAATGTGCATTTTCCCCTTACATTATTGGTGAAATATAGGTGTCAAACGTATCATTGACACCGCGTTTTGTGATTAATTTCCGAGAAAAATTTGCAAAGTCCTGGGTTACGATGGGTTTAGATGAAACGTTTACTACTGACGAGATAGTTGTATGATGCAAAGTGCGCATCATCGTCTGCTCTCCAAAATGTTTTTAAAACGTTTGAATTTATTTTAAAATTTATTTAGGATATTTTTTATTCTAAATGTAACTTGGTTCTATGTAAATATATTTATGATGGGTCATCCATAAATTACCTAACGCTAAAGGGGAAGTGAGGGGGTCTGAGGCAGCGTTACGCTGCGTTACATAGAGATAGGGAAGTGCGTTACAAGGGGGAGGAGGTATTGAAAATACAGGAAATTTGCGTTACGTAATTTATGGACGGCTCCTGAGAGAATTTTAATATTACCTACTATATGCGATTTTACATATTTATTACATATTCTTACTGTTTCATTACATACTTATGTACATATTTTAACATTTAAAACTACATATTTTCCGGTCTCTACTTATGAGATTTGACAATATTCTCGATTCATCCTCTCCTTCACAATTGAAACGTGGACATAAAGAAAAAATGACGTAAAAAGATTGGAGGTTTCCCAAACGAATTTCTTAACAACTCTACTGGATCTAACTTTGAAGGACAGAGTTCCAAACGAAAACATAAGATCAAGGTTAAATATAACCTTGACCTTATTAGAGTTGTTCACCTTGACAGAGTGGTAAAGACTTTAAAAAATACCAACAAATGGTTCCAACACGTAAAGAGAATGGAACCAAATAGGCTACCACAGTTAGCTCTTGTATAAACCTAAAGCTACAGAGATGTGGGTAGACCTAGAATGAGGTGATAGGAGCAGTTTTGAGTCTCGGAATGGGCCTTTGGCTCCCTACCTAAAGGACAAAGGAGAAGAGGAAACAGGAAAAGAGGAGGAAGAAGAAGAAGAAGGAGATATATTAGACGTTCATATAGTTCATTTTGCAAGAACGATTAGTCAACGCGGTTGTGATGACATGTCGAAATAAAAATGTCCTTCTGAGTCATACGGGAAGTAATTTAGTGTAATTCGCGTTATATTCTTATTGGGTTTCGGGAAATCAACTTTGTTATTCCAAAGTTTTGTTACAATAGCGGGAAATTGACATTCAGTTTAAAGGGCAACAATTTACAATCTTAACATCAAGATACAAATGCAGAAGATTCCCGGTGAAATTAAAGAGTCTTCGAGGGAAAACGTCACTTCAACGTCATTGCAGCTTCAACGTCTTCACGAATCGTAAGCGTCCCAGAAAACTTTATACAAATAAATTTAATAGGTCTTTGCAAAAGTAAGATCAGATAAACATTCAAAAGGCCTTCGTAGGTCAAAGAAATTAATATTTCAATTTAATGGCATGCCAATAGTAAGTAATTAATTAATGGCGTGCCAATAATAAGTAATTGCCGAATATAACATTTGTAAAGGATATAACAAACTTCGAATAAATTAATGTGCGGTCAATAAATGATGTAAATATGTTATTCGAAAAATAAAGCTGATTTATTTCATAGTTCGACTTCCCACACCAACAATTTTATTTTTCACAAAATACGATTTAAGAGAATACCCAATCCATACGGGAAGGGACGTCGTATTTATCAGTCAACCATATTAGAATTTTGTAGTCGGGCAGTCATAAAAAATGTAAAATGTATTATTTAAAGTTTGAAATATTTTCAAGCATACGTAAGAATCATTTTCATAAAGGCTTGCTCAGCTTGTATATGCCAATATCAAAAGAGGTTTGTATATGCCAATATCAAAAAGACGCTTGTGTATGCCAATATCAAAAGAGGTGCATATAGGAAAGTTTCATTATACATTTCTTTAATTATGCTAACCATAATTCAGGTATGTCCAGTCCGGGGGTGCGCTGCTCCTATTAATCTACAAAAGCTAACAGTCATTCAAAACATACTTTTAAGAAGAACTTTAAAAGATGTTGTTTCATTCCAAACATCCAGATTTGCTGAAAATTAAATTTTCTTCATTAAGCGATCTCATGACATGAATAGATCACAATTTTTATTAAAACCTTCATTCTCCCCCAGGTTCCTTGATCTTCAATCTAGATCGCAATGCTCCATACCAACGAATCAATTCCACATACAGTTGGTAACAGGTCTTGTTTGTACAGTCCATAATTTGCTCAAAAAACATGAATTTTAAGTGGAAAATTAATACTAATGAAAAATATATTACAAGATAACTGAATAATTCGAGTTAAATAAAATGTACCTTTGTACACCCAGAAGAAAAGGCCTTAAATTTGAAATACACTAGCACATTTAGTCGCTCGGGAACTAGCCGCTAGGACGTTTTTCAAGCAACAAAATGTGCTGATGAAATGAACTTCAAATTTAAGGCCGTTTCGTCTAGGTGTACAGAGTTACATTTTATTTAACTGGAATTATTCAGTTATCTTGTAATATATTTTTCATTAGTATTAATTTTCTACTTAAAATTAACGATTTTCGAGCAAATTGTGGACTGTACAAACAAGACTGTTACTGTGTCGTAAAGACAGATGGAAATCACAATTTCCAAGAATTGTTAATTGAATTAAAATTGTAATGATCTTCAATCTCAGCTTTGTTTAATCCTCGTACCACATCTGGGGTCTTTCTGAACCTCTTCATCATTAATTATTTAATATTTTCCGAAATATTTGCGAGATAATTTCAGTCTTCTAGAAATGTCTTCGTGCACTTATTAAGTAGGTACGAAACCATTTTCACATATTTTCCAAATTTTATTAGAGAGTTATTAATTATTTTTCGTTACATGTGACGGGTTTGACCTAATGTATAGCCTGCTGTTTTTCCATTCCATTTGAAATCTATTGTCATGAACTTCAAAAAGTGTGTCTGATATTGTCAACGTTTGAGTTATCTCGAAATAATTTTCATGAACTATTATAAATATTTATGAAGCATTATGGATCAAAAATCGAGGTTACGTACGGTAGAGGTTATTATTTATGTGAAATATTTAATATGAATAAATTATATTTATTATGTTATTGAAAATAACCTATAAAATATATTATTATATAAAAACAATTATTTACACTAAGAATATTAGTGTATACCTTTCGTGTACACCATTTTCAATCGTTTGGGGTCCAAAAAGACCCCAGGTATAGTATTTGATTGTAAATTGCAGATACGGTACGAGCCCAATATATATTAAAAGTATCTTCTGAGTAATAAAAATCACTGCTCATGGATGGCCATTTCGAAAAAGCTACAAACCCTGAGTTGTATAGTTAACCTCCTCGAAGGACACAGTTTGTCGAACGAGAATAAATAAATTTAAAGGAAAGAAGAAGAAATATGTCATTCCGGAACAGACACCGGAGCACGAGCGATCCTGCTTTTTCCCGTAATAGGGCCTGGCCTATAAATAAACGAGATCAATTCATTAAAGATATATTCTAAAAGTACTGAGAATATACAAGGATATGATGCCAAAGCTTGATATCTACGGTGTGAAACAAGAAATCCAAGGAAGACCTTGAACCCTCCAGGAACTTAGCAGCACTACAAAACGGGAACCGAAACCAACAAAAATGACCCCGTGTTGCCACGACAACTGAACATTTTGCAGATAAGTACTTTTTTCAGCATTTTCTAAAGAAAGAACTACACGACCCACAACCAGCTACACAATATAATCGCAATATTGGAAATGTAATAACGAACGAAGTTAAATCTTGGAAAGAAAAGTATGCGTTTTATGTGAATAGACGTACTTAAAATTGACAGAACCAAGTCTTCCATTTCAGAATTTTTTGATTTCAAGAATGTCATGAACTCATGAAGAATGTCAATAATGTCATGATATTACATGTCTGTTTTTTAAATTGAGAATTACGTTTGTTGTTCCGTAACTATGGAATGGCTGACACATTTCCGCTGAATTTGTTTTTCTAGCACCGTTTTTAAGTTAATATTCTTAATATGCGACTTTGTGTACAGGGTTCACTCTCTTTCATTTATATTTCATAAATAATTATTTTAAGTAATATATTTCCTTCTGAGTCATTTCACTTCCTAATTTCGATTTTATTTATACAGTAATCCATCGACATCCGCGAATTCGCCATTCGCGAGTTCCAAACATTCGCGATTAGAGAAATGCTACGGGTTTTAACATTCGCGACTTCAATATTCGCGAGTGCGTCTTTGGTCGTACTTTTTTAAAGCGAGCACATTTTATTTCCTTTATCAGCATTATCTAGGAAATCAACTTGGTATACACCGAAACTCAAAGAATCACATTCGGCAAAAATATCGAAGTTTGAATGTAAATTCACTTTAATAGAATAATGCAATTATAAAATAATTCAATACAGTTGCGTGAAATTGGAGGTAATGGTTTTGGCCAAATGAACAGAATAGCCATTCAGGATCTGTTCAACTCTCTATAATGACCTCACTGAAGTGAAGCTCCGGGAAATCATCAGCGAAGAAAACCTCCTAGAACGTATTGATAAGTAAGGAAAGCAAAACTGGGCCCTGGAGCAACTTCAATGTCAAAACTGTTAATGGCGTTCTAATACTGCAACAAGCTCTGGTGGAAAGGGCATTCGAATATGATCCGAAAATGGAAATAGCTTAGAAATTTAAGAGAGAAATGGAAGCAGCAACTTTTCCACATTTGGATATTAGAACAACGAGGAGGATTATAAAGCAAAAGAATATCCAAATCCTATATTCAATCACTTTCAACTTTGAAATTAGTTTCCACTATTGTTTTATTTCTTCTCTTTGGAATGTTGTTTGTGAGGTGTTTCTGCAATCAGTTCTTCTGCAATTGTTTGTCAGACTTTTCTTTTTCTTTTAAACAGCTTTTCGATATCCAGGAACCTAACCCATCTTTCTTCATTAAAATATAAACTCAACATTCGCTGATTTCGATATTTGAGAGGGTTTTTGGTAACCTAACTCTCGCGAACGTTGAGGGAATACTGTATTTTATTTTCTTCAAATATATTAGATCTATATTTTACTAAGTTTTCTAAATATTGTCGTAGATTTAGTATTGTTGAATTTATGTTATTTACACTGATCGAATCAGGAAGAATCAAGTTTCAGAAGATAGAAGAGATGATCAGACAGTTTGTACTATCACGCATCGTGATTTGCAAACACATCATCTTCCGATCTTCGGCAACGAACGAGGGCATGCTCCTCAGTAATGCCTTCTCATTTTTTATTTGAATTTGGCAATACGTTTTTCAGTAAATCAAAAAAATATTCATTGGCCGTGTTTATTATTTTCATCTTCATGAAGTGAGAATGCACGACCGGCCGACAAATATGTTGAATCATAATATTTTTAAATACATAGGTAAATTAATATTTCCATAATGATTTTCATTATAGATATATCTAAACATAAAACGTTAGTAAGTATTTTACTTGGTAGAGAGTAATATTAATTTGATTAGTCAAAAACTGCCTTTTTAATGATTATAATTCTTATGTAAGTCCAATAATTTTCAGGCAGACTCAACATTAATATATTTTTTATTGTACAATAAAAAATATATCAATGTTCAGTCTGCCTCAAAATTATTGGACTTACATAAGAATTATTTTACTTGGTGAAATTATTGATATTTTTTTTCATACTCGAGGTATTAAGAGAATGTACCTTATTTTTAGGCGACCAATTTAATTTCAATATCAAACATTTACTTTTATTTAGCATTTAAGAAATTCATAACAATGTTTGTATTGTGAAATTGTATTTACAGAAATATATAATAACATAATAATATAATAACAAAAACAACAACAAAAATAATACGAGCACAAATTTTGACAAGATATAACGCTTTGGACAAAATTTGCTACATAAATTAAACACCATTTATAAAAGAAATGTGAACAAACATCATGTACATTTAATAGGTATATCTAGGGTTGCCAAGAATGTTCATGAAAAAGAGAGGACACTCGTCAAGCAAAATAAAAACAACGCAGCAACACCGCATTTCTTTTTATAAATATTTAATTTAGACTAACATCAGTTTTACTTCTTCTCTTTATTTACAATTCAAGTGAAAAGATTCGTTCACAAAAAGCAGATGAAGATGGTCTGGTCGTCTCTTTTTTTATTTTAGCCACTAGACAGAGACACTATCTGCACTATGCGAACCATAGCGTGTGTCACCATTCAGAAAACGATATTCATGTTTTCTACTCTAAATTAAACAAAAAAAAACGATACAACGTAGCAGATGTTAGTCATTTTATAAAATGAATGACAAATTTTAAATATTTACGAAAATAAGTACATTTCAAATACAAAGGAGGACGAGAGGACAATTGACGTCAATGAAGGACTGTCCTGCCAAATGGAGGACGGTTTGCAACCCCTGTTATATCTATCTTTGTATTTAAAAAATCGTATTATATTCATCTTCAATGTGCAGAGCTGTAATAAAGGGAAGTCATTGTAGTAAAACACAAAAGTAGCGTATGAGGAACATAAAATAGAAACAAATACCTGATGATAACGATCAACTCCATTGATTTTATTTCAGAAATAACTATATGGATGATATCAAATTACAAAAACTTCCTAAAAAAACAAAAAAAATCCATTTTCCACATCGTTTACAACCGGCTATTCACACACATCTCGTTCATTCCTGGTTGAATAAAACCCCATCGTACTATAATTTCAATTTCACGCCACCGCGTGAATATCAGTCTCGGTGGTGTCAATCCCTCCCCATCTCTTCACTCTGAACCATAGCGCGATAAGAGCACATAACTGTTTGTGGTACTGTTTGCGCACTGTTTGCGAACAGGATTACCGCGTAATATGTATGCAAATTGGATTGTCAGCAATTTCGTGTAATCTCGATTAATTTGTTGACATTTACGTCATGTAATGACTACGAGGTACTGCTCGCAAAATAACCGAAATTAAAAGCGATATTCATCTATGATGCTACTAGACGGTCGTGGGCTTATCAATACGATGGCATACTTCTATCAAGTGCAGTCCATGACAGTTATACATTGACATATATAAAATACATTGACTTACAGACATGTATATAGAGATGAATATCTTAGAAAATTTTAAGATTTAAAATTTTTTAATGTATATGCATTTAGCACCAGCAAAAAGAAAGTGGTATCAGTTGGCATTGGTAGAAACAAATATATTTGCGATGACAAATCTCATCATGAAATAAACTTAATCATAGCTCCCGTCACTTAGCGATTAAATGTTTGGTTTTCTACAAACATTTCATTGAATTGTATAATACTTGGGACTCCAAGAAATGAATTCAGGTGTCTAGACTTACCCATAAAGAATTGAAACCACGAGTTCTGACAAACGCAAACAATGACATCACCAAATATTTTAAAATTCGACACTAGTTTTTAAGTTTTACAAGTTTTGAAATTGTGGATAATATCTACGATTTTGTTAGATATACAAGAACTCGAAAAAAATAAAAAACACCTGTATTACTAATTTTCTATACGCTCCAAATTTTAAAGAAAACCATGCGGTTTCCGAATATTTATTGGGATATTTAAACAGTACTTCCTGAGTTTGGAGAGCGTTTGGCGAGTGTTGGAGGATTTCATAAGTTTGTATTTCAAGTTGAGACTTGGAAAAAAATCCCTGAGAAGATATACTGAAAACTAGGAGGAAGAGAGCTATCACGTTTTGAATTTGGCATTGTGAGATTCTTTTTTAATTTCCGGTGAGTAAAATAGGCTCTTCGACACTTTAAAAATTGAAAATGTTCATTTAGAATTGGGTGTCCTGGAACTAAACTGGTTTAACCGTCATGTACAGAAGAAGAATAAAGTGTTTTCACAAATGGTGCCTCTTTCATTATTGTATATTAAGTGAAACTTTCATATTAAAAAAGAAGGTAAATAATTTTTTAGTTCAAAAAGACTTTCAACAAAATGGCATGCTTTTATTAAGAAGTTGGCCTTAGAAGAGATGATCAGGACATCTGTCAATGTTAATTTGACCGTTTAATAATTGTATACAATTTAAAGCATGCATCAACTCTAGACTTGTACTTTTAGATTCAAGGCACTTTAGACAGAAATTGCACACAAGTTTCATTTGTATGTACAGATAATTAATCATTTTTATAATTCCCATAACCTGAATTTTGCCTAAGTTGTTACATAGGCATTGTTCATTAACTCTCGGACAGTCATTCATATAAATGATGTAAACAATTTGTACTTCCTGTTGACTAGTGATCTGAAAGAACTATTACGAATTAAAATTTCTGCCCGTATGTGACTACGTCACATATTGTGGCCCTCTGCTAATGAAACAAATAATAAATCATAATAAAACGATTGTTATACGATCATAGAACAACGTTTGTTCACATTTCGTGAGCTAAATAATTGTTTCTTGCACGATATCGATTGTTTTTCTCGATTATTGTCCTTGGCAAAATTGAACAACTGCTATCAAAATTGAATAACTGCATTCTCCTTCCTTGGCAATTCTCGAACTATGCAGCTCACTTTTTCATGGTTTCAATTTACGCATCAATTCCTTTATTGAATACTCTAAGCCATCAATTTTTTTAAGACCCGCTTGCAGTTTCTACTTGATATTGTGACGATCACAAGTTAGCTCGAGTGAGAAGAAAGAATTATCATTTCTGTATCTCAAATGGCCCGCCAACTCAAGGGGGATATTCGAGGAATTTGACACTCTCTCGACCAAGGATTGTGAACGATGTACATGATTCAAGGACACGGGTGTGCTGCTTTTTCGCACTGAATTTAGAACACTCTGCTCAGCACCAAACACGACACGAAACAAGTGACCACAACACGAGCACTTCGTTTGAAATGCCAGGCTAGATGCAGCTGGCCGTCACACGACGAAGCAAGCGAACAGTGCCATTGAGAAACATTTCGAAATTGACATAGTGACAATTTTTGACAATGACAAACCAAAAATAACACGATGAATATGTATTTGATATAAAAGATGTAATATTTTAAAAAATGTTTCATATATCTGTTTCAATAACTTGCAAAAATGTGAAGATGGTTATTTGGTACCTGGCTGCATTTAAAATTCCCGCTAATTTTGTGACGCAAAATAGTGCATGAAGCTCGTTGGCTGAAACCGGATAACCTGCACACCTGTGTCCTTGTATCATGGGGCAAGAGAGACTGTGGCGCTAATAAGCTGTTCAATGACGAAGAAACCATTCGTTTTCAAAGACTCGTAAGAGCAAGATGTCCAGAGATCACTGGAGAACGCAACGGATCGATATACATCCATTCGTTTGAAAAGAGGTAAATTTTGTTAAGTATAATTATTTATTTAATTAATTAGGACATTTTTAAAAGAAAATAGAAAGGTGTTATGCATGTCGCATGCACATTGTGTAGTGGACTATTGGTAATGGAAGGGGTTCTTATTTCAGATTGTATGGAATATTTGAAATTTTACGGAATATTTCATGAGTTTTGTGATGAAATTTCTTACGTAGTAAATGTACAATTACTGTAAAAACCACCTACATTAGAGATTGAACTGGAATTTACCTAGTAATAACACCAAAACGGGCGAGCAGAGCGGAGACTTGTTTACCGGAAGGATGAGCAACGGCGTAGTACACGAAGTGACGAAAGAAACTGTCCGAAAAGCAAGCCACCACGTCGGAGTAATACAAGGTAGAAAAAGTCAATTTTCTGCTAAAATGCGAGCAGTATTTGCAGATCGACAGTGTGACTACATGAAACGGTCTATAACAGCCGTATAAATTTGTGTATCATTAATGCTGTAACTTTGTACATTTTTCATGTATTCTAGTAGTAAAATTTAGCTAAGTTACAATCGCAGAAAAGGGTGTGTTGGCGAACTCAAACGCGCAGATTAATGTTCAAGGTTGCTTTCTGCAAGGGTATAGTCCGAACAAACGCATACAGTTACTGTAGATTTCGACCCATGACGAAATTAGCAAGAAGGGAATATTTGGGAAGCTTAGAATCAAACAAATTAAAGGTTTTAAGCTTATTAAAATTTATTATATTTTTATTTATTATATTTATTTGTTGAATTTTATTATATTTATTTAAGCTTATTAAAAAATACTCATTTTAATCTGAGAAAACTGATATGCTAGAATTGTAATTAGGTTAAGGACGTACACTCAAGAAATAGTCTATACTAGTAGTTACACTCTAATTCTAACAGAAAAATAATATTTTCGAAAGGTTTCTTAGCCCCCGTCCCACCCCCCACCCCCCTCTACTACCAAAAATGTTTTTTACTTTCCCGTATACGTACGTACACACGGAGTAATATACGTAGTATAGGGAAACCAGAAAGTCTGTCATTCTGTTGTACCACTAGTTTCGTTATTAGGGCCCGGCAATGAATTTTTTTTCTACCGAAAATTCGCCGTTTTTCGCGCACCATTACGTAACTTTCCCTACACTATATATATATTACTTACCTATATACGGGAAAGTAAAAAATCACAAGTGTTCTGAGATGACGTTTTAAGATTATTATCGTGCCTATGTCGGTGTTCTAAGACAGTAAAACAGTTCTTGAAAATCCGGGTCCAACTTATTCCCCTTCATTTCCCTATATGTCCCCCAATTTATCCTTAAAATTTGATCGAATTATTGGTTAATAAACTGCCAAAACTATTTTCTTTCCTTTGCCTATGATATACAAAGGATTTGAAAGCTTTAAAAAAATGATGATTTGTAACTACATTCCACATTCAAAATATTACTGGGTGTTATAACAATGTATACAATGGATAATAAACACTAAAATAAATGCACAGAACAGTTTCAGTCATTTTCAAAGATATTTAAAGTCCAGGTGATTTAAAGGTGGGATATTTTTAAAAAATTTTTAACTGCAGCTCAGTAATCGAAAAAATCGGATAAAAATTTGCAACAATTTGTGTTTTAAGAGGAACTTTTGACATTTTTTTCGAGCCTGTTCCGGGCTTCTAAGACACAGTCTAAATATTTTTGGTAATTTTTCTCCAAAAAATATTTATGTGTTTGAATTTGGACCTGAGAAAATATCCAAAAATATTATTCTAATAATATAAATTGTTTTCTTATTTATCATACTTTTCTCAGCTGGATAAAATAGTGTTAAGTTGACGAAACAAATTGAAATTTAAAAAAATGTTTTTGGCAGTAGAGGGATGTGGATGGTGGGACGGGAGCTAAGAAACCTTTGAAAAATATTATTTTTAGAATTATAGTGTAACTACTCATATTTCATTTAGTTGAGGGGAACGTTTAAACATCTTATCCGGAGGTACCCTTTGTTAATGGAATCGTGGTATACCTTCTTTCCATCCATTTTTCCCGCGCATAATCTAGTTACATTTTTACGAATACCATATTGAATAGTTTTCTCTGAAATAATCTAGCACTGAATGATCTCTGGGCTGGAAAACTTTTCTCAGTTGTTCAATGTGTTTATTCCGAATCGTAGGATGTCTATGGTAATTGCAAAATCCAATGGAACAAAAGTTATCCCAGAATCGACATAATTTGCCCTTTTAATGGTTGATGTCGTATGACTATGCTAAAGAAGGAGATTATGCCCCTATTACGATCGTTGAAATGTAGTCTTGATATTTCAAGTTCTACTTACATATTCAAGAGAAGGTAATTTATCATTCTGAATAGATAGAAATTATGGTAATTATCTATGTGATCTTAATATTTTGCAAAAAAAGATTGACGATTAAGCACGACATATAGGCATTACCTAAAGCTTCTAAATGAGTTTAATGCATGTGTCTATCCGGCATGTCAATAATATGTTACCGTGGCACATTTCTATTACGTTTATTCACCAATATTGACGCGCTTCTGCCTCGTAATGTCAATTATTTTATCGCGTGTGTTCTGTAGATTGTAGTATATAAATAGATGTCAAGGATAATTGTTATTTTAGTTGTATCATTCCTTGTAATTTATTTCAGTTTAAAGGGCGTACAATTCATTAATTTTACGATAACTATCAACCGACTGAGACCTGGGACGTCCAAATTAATTGTCTCCTCTATATTAAGTCGAAAACGAATGTTGTCTAGCTTAAAATGTATTAATGCTCTAGAAATGTTGCTCAGTAACAATTATTTTGCTTATATAATAATTAATTCTATACAAATATTATACATTAAAAGATAATACATTAATGCTATTGTTGCGAATGCTATAGCAATATACAAACTGTAAAACGTGTATGACGAGATTTGCTGCAGCGGGGGCAGCAGCGGGAGCAGCAGCGGGAGCAGCAGCGGGAGCAGCAGCGGGAGCAGCAGCGGGATCAGCAGCGGGGGCAGCAGCGGGGGCAGCAGCGGGATCAGCAGCGGGAGCAGCAGCGGGAGCAGCAGCGGGGGCAGCAGCGGGAGCAGCAGCGGGAGCAGCAGCGGGAGCAGCAGCGGGATCAGCAGCGGGAGCAGCAGCGGGAGCAGCAGCGGGAGCAGCAGCGGGAGCGGCAGCGGGAGCGGCAGCGGGAGCGGCAGCAGCAGCGGGAGCAACAGCGGGAGCAGCAGCGGCAGCAGCAGCAGCGGCAGCAGCAGCAGCGGCAGCAGCAGCAGCGGCAGCAGCAGCAGGAGCAGCAGCAGCGGGAGCAGCAGCGGGTGCACCAGCGGGAGCAGCAGCGGGAGCAGCAGCGGGGGCAGCAGCGGGAGCAGCAGCGGGAGCAGCAGCGGCAGCAGCAGCGGGAGCAGCAGCTGGAGCAGCAGCGGGGCAGCAGCGGGGGCAGCAGCGGGAGCAGCAGCGGGGAGCAGCAGCGGGAGCAGCAGCGGGAGCAGCAGCGGGAGCAGCAGCGGGAGCAGCAGCGGGGGCAGCAGCGGGAGCAGCAGCGGGAGCAGCAGCGGCAGCAGCAGCGGGAGCAGCAGCGGGAGCAGCAGCGGGGGCAGCAGCGGGGGCAGCAGCGGGGGCAGCAGCGGGAGCAGCAGCGGGAGCAGCAGCGGGAGCAGCAGCGGGAGCAGCAGCGGGAGCAGCAGCGGGTGCAGCAGCGTGAGCAGCAGCGGGAGCAGCAGCGGGGGCAGCAGCGGGAGCAGCAGCGGGAGCAGCAGCGGGAGCAGCAGCGGGAGCAGCAGCGGGAGCAGCAGCGGGAGCAACAGCGGGAGCGGCAGCGGGAGCGGCAGCGGGAGCGGCAGCAGCAGCGGGAGCAACAGCGGGAGCAGCTGCGGCAGCAGCGGCAGCGGCAGCAGCAGCGGCAGCAGCAGCGGCAGCAGCAGCGGGAGCAGCAGCGGCAGCAGCAGCGGCAGCAACAGCGGCTGCAACAGCGGCAGCAGCAGCGGCAGCAGCAGCGGCAGCAGCAGCGGCAGCAGCAGCGGCAGCAGCAGCGGCAGCAGCAGCGGCAGCAGCAGCGGCAGCAGCAGCGGCAGCAGCAGCGGCAGCAGCAGCGGGAGCAGCAGCGGGAGCAGCAGCGGGAGCAGCAGCGGGAGCAGCAGCGGGAGCAGCAGCGGCAGCGAGCGAAGCCTTCGGTGGGAGGGGGAGGGCGTTGAGAGGTACAAGCGTTAAGGCGGACAGCTCAGTTTCACACAAGACGTCATTGCAAAATGTGTTGTCATGGAAGAGGAAGCAAGTGGCTCTCGAAATAATAGTCCGATTATTTTTTTAAATAAATGGAAAGAACAATTTTATTTAGAAAACGGGTTCTAGTCTCGATAATGGCGGATTTTTCACTTGAGCAAAGTCGAATTAAGCGCCGTCTGGAGGAAAATTCTAATCGAATTCTCTAATAGGTAGTTTCACGGGGCTTCGGTAAACACTAGGCGAATGACCGAAGCATTTCTCTAAGAAACTAGCTATGGACGGCATGCATTGTTTCCTTCGTCATCCTGGTCCTCTCCTCCCCGTGTACCACACACACACACACACACACACACACACACACACACACACACAAACCCTTAGTGTCATGCACTACACAACTGCATATGCCTGGATTTTTAAGCTCGTTCTGGTTTCTACTTAGCGTGCCCTGCTATGGGAGAAATCTGGCAACAGCAAAGCCGCCGTATATGTCGTTCCCACGTTCCAGTGGAGTGGAACACCGCCACCTCACGGTTGTGACATGCGGGAATAATCACGAGAGTAATGGTAAACGTGTACTATACTCCCTCAGGCAATAATGGCTAATGGCTATAACGCACCCGGAGACAGGAAATACTCCCACCGTAGTGATTAGTATACTGTTTTCTCTCACCCAACCTCAGGACTGTTAGCTTTCAGATGGAAAGTATCCTAACCAGGTTCCTAGCTCGAAAGTCCTGGAAGACGTAATTCAGCACTGGGAATAAAATACAATTTTTTTCAAATTACATTGAAAAGAAACATAAACATTTTGAATAACACCAAAATTTAAAATGCAGACCTTTTGTAATTAATGATTAAAATACTTTTAAAAAATTATAACTTGAATGATACTCAAGCTTATTTCTACAGAAAAAATGGAACTTTCAGTGTTTAATCAAATTGTGAATAACACTGGGGGATGTGTAGGGGAAATCGACTAAAAATTATATTTTCTGTTTTTATCGTAATAAATTAGTTTGGAATCTTGGAAGTATTTCCCCAAATTTTTACCTTCTTCTGACACCAGGAAGTACTTTTAAAATTTAGAAGACCGCGCCACCGTGCGGCGTTGCCACGCCCCCTTTGTGTGTCCCAACTTTTTCTCTCTGCTCCTTACAGGAATTCTCTTCAGAGGGCGCTGATATGGCTTTTTTCCGTCAGGCAACTGCTAATGGACAGTTTTAGCAGGCTTTCGGGTATATTTGTGGCGGGATTTGAATGATTTTTACGTGATTTTGGATTTTCTGGAGTGCGTTTTGTGATTTTCTTGTCGATATTTCCCATCACTTCATTTCTTTCGCTGATGACCAATATAGGCGTAACGAACACCACGTGTTTTCAAAAACGTGAAGAAGAATGGAGCTCTTAATTTTGAACAGAAGAAATAATATATTATATGTGGAAGAAATAAAGTAAGCAGCAACATATTTTCATACCATGTCCATCAGTGATAAACCGGTGC
The DNA here is from genome assembly GCA_031308135.1 of Acheta domesticus. Classification (NCBI taxonomy): domain Eukaryota; kingdom Metazoa; phylum Arthropoda; class Insecta; order Orthoptera; family Gryllidae; genus Acheta; species Acheta domesticus. The sequence goes on along the minus strand of JAHLJT010009355.1, from coordinate 102,859,145 downwards.
ACGGGTTGTTTTGATAAAATTGGCGTAAAAACTGAAGGTTTTAGGTCAGAATTATGACCATAAACACAATATTCCACTACCTATTATGTCGTCAAGCCTGTCTTCAGAGCACTTGCTGATAAGATACTTCTCGAAAAGTGTTGCCATGGTAAGAACCAAAATAATAATAAAAGCTTCAATAAACTAAAATGGATAAGGTGCCCAAAAACAAATTTGTATCATTTAAAATAATAAGAATAGCTGCTTTTGATGCCACTCTAACATTTAACGATTGCAATATAAGGAGGATTAAAGCTTTTAAAAAAATTAGGCTTTTCTCCTGGCATTTTATGCTGAACAGTTTGCATTGAGGATGAAGAAATCCAACAGAAGACCAGAAGAAGAAGCTTTAGGCACAAGAATACGAATATCGAGGGTTCTCGGTGGAGTAATTTCTGAATAACTCTTAAAATTCGTTTCCTGAAAATATCATTTTTCCCAACAAAGGTACACTTCTCTCAGAAACAATTAATGATGGAACATTGAATTTTTGTGTACTTTAAATCAATCAATGAGGTAAATTTTTATGGAAGGATATTTAATTTATGAAATAGTTGCTAAGTTACAAAATGTTTAATAAATTCTTAAAGATGTTTTCACTGAATTAAATATTCTATATTTTTCTTCGAAACTATATACCCAAACACAAAATGGTTCCACATATTTATTGAAATATTATTGATAATTACTCACTAAAAAGTTTAAGTTGATCACACAGGTAGTTTTTGGGAAAAACTTTCAAAATTTTAATTTATTTAAAACATTTACCCTATAGTTTTCAAACTTTTTTCAAATTTTCTTTTTACAAAATGAAGGAATATGCCACTACGTGCCAGCAAAACTCATGCTACATTTCATTAGAATGAATTGAATAATTTAGGAGAAAAAAATATGTTTCAGAAGTATGCATTTTTGTCTACATATCCCCTTAAGACCTGAAATAATATTTCTTCTCAATTTGAAACAAATGGTATTTTTTTGTTAATTAAAATATGTCTAAAGATGTGTGGAAAAATATTTTTTAAATATTGTGTGGATAGGCAGTAATGACTTCAGAATCACGAAAATGAAACTAATGAATCCATTGTTTAAAAGACAAATGTAATAGAAGAGAGGTGTATTTTAACACAAAAATTAGCCTACGTTTTACATGAAGCAATTTTAACAACTTTAAAACAACTTTTAGAACAATTTTTGTTTCACGAATAACATAAACAATGCACTTTCTTTTGTGTAAAAAAAATATAGTAGAAAAAACATTTTTAACAAAAATTACGTATTTTTTATAATTTAAACTTAATCTTGAAAACAATTTTTTTTCCGTAAACAACATAAATATACATTACAGAAAATAAGCATTTATAACAAATATGAACTTTTTTTACATCAAAATCATTAAAACAATTTTTGTTTTGTGAAAAACATAAACATTCCATTTCCACTGCGCATTTTGGAACGGCTCTTGCAAATATTTACGCACACTTAAAATTATTCAAACAGACGTTACAACTTCCTTCACACAATTCCAGTAGCACTTAAGCACTCCCTATCGTGACAGTTGACAAATACTGATACTCTATACTATATTACTACAAATAATGATAAAAAAATAAAATTTTAACGTAAAAAACTTCTTTAGTACATTAACTAAAATACCTAACCTAAGCAATCGCCTATAATTTGCGATATACATGAATGAACAAAAAAACAAAAGCACTAGTTTACTGACACAGTCACTCGTAATTTGAATTCAAAAACAAACGGATCCTGCGCTCTATGAGTGTGATGAAAATGCAATCTATCAGTGTATACTGCGATTCATTCAACTCTGCCTCTGGTAGGAATCAGCTGTTGACGGTTTCATCCAATCGGGAGCTTAAATGTCGTGACGGTGACGTCACTACGGTGACATTCAAGCTCCCTATTGGGATGAAACCGTCAACAGCTGATACCTGCCAGAGGCAGAGTTGAATAAATCGCAGTATAATGCGCAACTACCATCATTCCCAAACCCTCACGGTCGTTGTGCACCAGTCTATGCTATCACGGACACACCAGGTTCAACAAAACATTGAAAGGCCGAACCTTCACGGTCGTGAGAGTCGGAGTTTAAAGGGAATAACCAGTATTGTCAAGGTCGATACCACGAGTGGGATTCCGTGGCACGAGTGCATCGGCCCTTCACGCAGTTCAGCACCCCGCCACCAGACACAACGCCATCCGTATTGTAAAACGGCGGGGTTACTAATAGTTCCCTTTCCCAACGCTAGTTCCGCAGCGAAGCTCGTGGCATGGCCCGATGCCACAACGCATGCCACTGCCATCAGTAGCAGACTTTGACACCACTGGGATAAACAGTAGTTATTCTTCAATCCAAGTTCAGAATGTAAAGCGTTTACGCTTTCTTTGAATTCTCGGCAACAGTAGTTGGAATGTATGGATCACAGTGGCTATGCCCCAACCAATACTCAAAACTGTAAATAAGCCGCTCAGTTGCCCTAAAGTCAGTGGATGGGTCTCATCAAGAGAGAAACTTTCTGGAACAGTGACACCGTTGGCAAATTTATGATGGCGTTGCAATCTCATCCATTCGTCGAACAAACCACCTTCTGTACTCATCAACGCCATCTTGTTTAACACCTCGTAGAAAGTAAAATTTTTGCGAATCTGGAGACTCAAAAATCCAGGGGTGAAGAAGCAATCCGGTACACTGTGCAGTGTACGAACACCTTTGCCCATAATTTCTTTATAGTAAGCGTAGTAGAGAAAGGAATTGGAATCAGTAATTACACCTTCATTTTTTCGTTCATTCACGAATCTTTTAAGTAAATCAAACAAACCACGTGAACCTGATTTTTTTTGTTTAGTTTTATGTATCAATTCGGTTAATACATCGTCTTCGACCGTACTTATAAGAGCTGCTTTCAGTTCTTTTCCTATGTACACAGCGTCAAGAGCGTGAGCTGCTTCTTGCAAGTTTGGGGGTCCTTCAATCGAGGTGGATTTGCGATCAGACCCAAGAGTTGTCCGGAGTATGCATTGCTCACCACGAGGGCAAATAATAGAGAGGCACTCAACGTGACTCGTTGAGCATTTGTTTGAACGGAACGCGAACAGGAATTAGTCAGTAACAATTCAACTACATCTAATAAAGCGTGCACCGTTCCATCATTCGATGAAGTCTTGATGTAATTGCCACGAACCCAGCGAAAACTTTGTACCACACGCCAAAACAATGTCAAAATACACAAGGAAAACAGCAAGATCGCCCACGTGTAAGAATCATACGGTGAAAGAAGAATCATTTCGAATGAGAAATACGGAGCACGATTCATCACCATACAATAGTCAGCGACGGCCACAACTGCAGTCGAATCAAGTATCTTGAACCTCTCAAGAGTGTAGTACAGGAAGGCCGCCGCGAAGTCTACTTCTCCTGTCTTAAGTGCTTTTGACAAAATACTGTACGTGGGCGTAGGCTTCTTATTAATGATGATCCTTGTCTTCTGTTCAAGGACTTCCAGAAATTTAGGTACGGGACCATCGTCTATTCTAATTCCTTCTTTGCTTATCCATGAATAATCCACTGAATCTGATACGAATCCCACATTAAAACTCTGCCCTGCAAATGAATCAATCTTTGTTCGAGGGACTGAAACACGTTGCTCTCTTATTTCGATGTGTTTATTGGAAATATTAGGCAGGAGGTCTAGAATGTTTGCTGAAACCCATTCGTTAAAAAGGGCTGCAAAGATGAACATACCATAAAATTTATACTTTTCATGTCGCACCATTGTTGTTTGGTGTGGCAAGTTGCACTTCGTATCACAACAGAAAATGAAAATTTTTAATTAAAATTCTCTTCAAAATCTTTTTAAAAAAATTCATTTATATGCATAATGTATACGATCTTGAATACACTGGTCATTTCAAAGACAAAGGAGCCGAGCCAAAGTTTCACACTCTTGTGGCTCCAAAATATACACGTTCTCTCTATCGTACGTGCTACATAATTTTACCATTTTTATTTTTCTCAGCTTTTTCATGAGTGCGGTGAGGGGTCTACATTGTGGGATAATCGATTTTATAGCGTGTGTTTGGTGATACTGAACTACATATCTATGACGGGTTTGCGTGGTGAGGCTCATCCATACAGACTTCATGGTAAAAACGATTTTTTCGTCTCTGGGACGCTCAAAATTGATTTTACCATACAACGCAACCTCCGATTATTGAACCTAATCCAATTCTGTTCCTCTAAACTATGGTCAACAGAGTAAAAGTAAAATGATCATTTATAAGGCTTTTTAGTTCACCGTATTTTGTAAATGAACATTTTATTTGTTATGAGGCAATGGAAATACATTTATTTGTAAGAGTACATAAGAAAGTGAACCAGTGAAATTAATTGTTTCTAAAACATGATTTCTTGTACCCAAAATGTCGACATTTTTCAGAGTTTACTCAAAGGAAACGAGAAATAAATTACTATTAGTCTACAGTGGGGAGTGTGTGGAAGTAACTGTGGAGTGTGTGGACGTAACTGTGGAGAGTGTGGACGTAACTGTGGAGAGTGTGGACGTAACTGTGGAGGGTGTGGCACAGTGGTTTGTATTTGGGTGTCACGTTGTGTTGCAATAATTGATTGACAGGGGAAACTGTCGACCCGCGATAGTCCGTGTTGCACGAACAGAGTGAGGGCAAGGCAGCAAACAAGGGATCAAGGAAAAAGTCGGATGGTGCAACAAGAGGCATAACAAAAAGCGGAAATGGACAAATATAGCGTGACCGATTGGTCAGGCGCGTTGAGTAACCACGTATCGGGAACTTTTAAAGGCCACCCACAAAAAGGCAGAAACGTTGCAATATTGGTAAGTTTTCTGTTTTGTTTGTTTTGGTTTTTGTTTTTATTAGTTTTCTTTTGTAGTATTAGTACATTTTCTCTCTTCTCTCTTTTATTTTGTAACTTAAGTTTGTATTTTATTAGATGATAAGGTAGAATAGTAACGTCAACCCTCAACTGAACGCATACGAAACCAATATTTTTTGTAAAATAATGAAATAACATTAGCAAAAATATGTTCGTGAGGCTTTCAATCTAGATATTTATATATTTATTCATTGTGAAATTATGACATGCAGAAGTAGTTACATTCATCATGTCGTTTACGATAAAAGCAAAATGTCACCAATTTCTTTTGATGTTTGGTTCGCAAATAGTAAATTGTTAAATAATGCAATATGTAAAACGTAAATCGCAAGAAAAACTCTTAAAAGTACATTATTAGAAAATAAAAGTAATGTGAAAATAAAAATTTTTGGTTTCAAAAATATGTGTTTTCGTTTAATGGTATAAACAGTTTCTTCATATTCTATTATCTCTTCTGAGGTCGCGTGCCGTTTTGGGTCGTTAGTAGTCACGTCTTTTCTTTCTAATATTACGAACAGTAATTGTCGTTTTACAATTTATTTCTGGCAGTAGTCAATTTCCTAGAATAAATGTTCACTTTTTAAAATATGAAATTATAAATGACTGGATTTTTCAAGTGAAATATAATCTTAGTTAAATCAAATGTTATCTTGCTTAAGGGAACTCTGTTACATTTTACTTTCTCGCTACCACTTACGCAGTAGAGAGAAAGTTGTGTAATGCTGCGCGAAAAAACGGCAGACATTTTCAGCAGAAAAACTCTTATTACAGGGCCTTGGTACCGAAAAAGTGGGATCTTCGAACACGTCGTGTAGCCAAAATCCATGTTTTGTGGGTCGTCGATACTGAAAAATGGATTGACGGCAAAACGTCTGTCTGTCCGTCCGTCTGTGAACAACGCTTGCGGCTAAACTGTTCAGCAGATTTTGTCCACAATTGATATTCTTCAATCGATCTGAGTGATATCTCGGCGCCATGAATTTCAAACCGATGCTTTAATTTTGTAGGTGCTTTACATGAAACCCCAGGGACATTTTCTTAATATTAAAAAAAATTGTTCCATTCGTTTTTATTAAATTTTTTTGTTAGTGTGAAGGACTTTTAAGAGAGTGGTGCAGACCTCATGTTTGTAGAAAACCTTGATATTCTGAAAATTGCGAATATTCAAAACTTTTTCAGCGTCTTTCTACAATTACGAAGATAGGAATTTTCCCTTAATGAAATCTGTTTCGTAAAGATAGATTCTAAAATAATGTCATGTCCAATTTTTCGACATTTTGAGTATTTGTGCTTGAAAATAGGCAATGAAGGAGCAGTGTGTGTGTTGTGATTAGTGAACTGTGATTAATTTAAGGCGTGAGCCAATAACCCCACCCCACCATCCTCTAATTGCTCAGCTTACCTTGGAGGACCACTGGTGATGGATTAATGATTAATTGGTTGCAAGTCACCAGTCTTGCGTTCCTGATTTTGATCTCATAGGTTCTGTCATCATCACTCCGAAATAAATTAAGGAACATGTAAAGTTGATACATATAATTGAATTACTCGTAAATAACCATTACAAATACAATTAGGTTGGCAGAATTTCGATGCCTTGTGAGGGTATAAATCATGAAACTGAATGAGTATGCATATGGTGCAGCTGAACTTGAACATTATATGCCATCATTGAATCACTGAAAAAGGTTAAGATTACAAGTTTATGTATGTGTCATATGCAAAGATTAACCATATATAAAAAGAAATCACATTGGAATTAACAGTTAGGCAGCAAGAAAAAGACAAGTGATTGTAACACTCGACGTCTGCAGGTGGTGCTGAGCTCGCAGTACGATGGGCATGTAGCATGTCATGCGGCGGATGTGAAGACTGGGATGCTGGCTGGCTGGATGCTGGCTGCCTGCGCTTAGTGGCCCAATACGTAGCCCCCAGAAATGCACGAGTATTGCCTGCCGTATGGCTAGTAAGCTCAGAATGCAGTTGAAGAACATACACCACGTCAATAAGACACTGTTCGCTTGCCACGCTAGGAGCAAGAGGCTGGTGTGATGTGAATACATGCTCAATTAAATAATTACTTGCATGAAGAGTTACTGTTGTAAGCACAAACGTCGAACACAGTACATTGCGCAATGCGTGAGAAATTACTTATCACTGCAGTGAAAATAGTACTGCATTACACGAACAAATGATCACTTGAAACATAAATGTTTCGATTTAGGTCGATTAGCACCACTAATTAGTTCATCGTACAATACACTGAACTATGTTAAACAATGAAACAATGTTAAAGTGATTTTACGCGTATACATAATTCATTGCGATGTGAAGATGTAATACAAGTGCGATCTCCGCACGGCACGGAGGTGCTCGTGGCGAAGGTTTGATCTCGACTGGCTGAAAAACGTTAATATGACGTTGCGTCGCAGAGGACGCGATCGGCTGCCTGGCGCCGCATTTGGCGCCAACCAGTCAGCATGCGCTTAACATAATGATGACAAGATTGCAAGTGAGGTGTCTTTGATTTGTTAATCAAGCAAATCATATGAGTTTTAAATGCTAAAAATTAAAAAGTGTTTTATATAGCTTACTTCTTCGGATAACTGAATTGTATGCGCAACAGCCCGCATTGACGTACGCAATTCCGGGAAAGGCGCGGAGGTGGTGGTGACAAGCGGATGATACTTTTCTCGGAATCGCGAGTATATGGCGATATATGGCAAACGTATTTTACAGTTAAATAAAATACATAGTGAAATGGTTGTACAAGTAGCTTATTCATATGTGATGGGCATATATAAATAAATGATAAATGGCTTGCTTATTCGAACAGGCAATATTGAGTATTTTCGCGTAATTGTGCGTCAAAATAGACAATTTTTACTTTCCCGTATACACACGTGTAAACGGAAAATAGTATAGGGAAAATTATGTCATGCCGCGCGAAAAAACGACTAATTTTTGGCAGAAAGCAATTCATTGTCTGGTCCTTATAACGAAAAAGTGGATAAAACCATTTCCTAAATTAAGAAAAAAATACCCCAACACGTGGTATAGACAGAATCCGTTTATTGTAGCTCCTTGATACCGAAAAACCAAATGAAAGTAAAACGTCCGTCTGCCCTTCTGTCTGTCCATCCGTCTGTGAACACCACTAGCGCCTTAACCATACATAGGATTTTTTTCAAAGTCAAGGAACTCCTGACCATCTGGCCTGAGTCGAAGATCTGAGATTTTGAAAAACATTCATTAAATTTGGGGGGCACTTTACATCAAGCCCTTGGGACATTTTAAAAATCTTCTCAAAAAAGCTCCTAATTTTTCTTTAAATTTCTTGTAAGAATTGAGTAAAATTCACTTATTAAGGTGGCATACATCCGATTTTCAGGGTTAACTCTGAATGTTCGAAAATAGCAAAAGTTCGAATTTTTTCGGCGTCTTCCTATAATTACAAAATTAAAGATAGACATTTTTCCTTCGAATAAAAATTGTTCCATAGTGAGTTCTTTCATTACGGTCATGTACATTTGTTGAGCATTTGAGTAGTTTTCGTACAATATTGCGTACAATGTATGCAATTTTTTAAAAAAAATACTAAAACAAGATTTTCTCAAAATTGGCTCCACTTCTTTCTCTTAACTTTTGGTAGGGATAGTGCTAAATGTACTCTTTAAGATAAATATGTTTGCTCTATTCTTTTGTATTTTCAAAAAATACAAAAATGTAAGTTTTTTTACTTCTCTCACATCGTTAATATTTAAATTAGCGGCGACTTGTTCACATTATTATATTTACGAGTACATGTACTTTAAAAATATCAAGTATAATTTCCTCGAAAACTCAACCGTTTTCTATGAAAACTATACTGCGAGCAAACCTTCTGCCGACTTGACAGCTCCAGGCTGAGAGGGGAGAGGGGGTTTCGTTATCCAATCAGAGGCTTCAAATTGTGATGATGTCACTACAGAGTTGCCGACGTTTACTAAGAAACAATTGAAATGTAATAGCGCGAAGCAACTGAAAATTGAAGAGCGCCGAGCCCCAAGAGGAGCACCATTACTTGTTAGGTTATGCATCGTGTGTGCGGTTGTGACAGTGTAAGTGTTAAAGGCTTACTTAAAGGCTGATATACTTATGACACGATGTATATGTACATCCACCTTACGGGACATTTCTAATTTTCATCTTTATGCCAAGGCATTCAATAGCCTTTTTGAAAGCCCTGTAAATAACAGGCAAAGTCAGTAACTTCGAAAAGTCCTGCATTTTTTTTTGTGAACGTTCTGTGAAAGATATGTATTCAAACCAAGCTGTCTTGCTTTTAAATACTTCTCTCTTATAAATCATTCATAATGAATACTATGCATCTTCCTTCTTAAGACGCGTATCGCTGTACTTACTTTCATCTGCTTATGCAAAAATGTTTCGTTATTCCTTGCTTGGGCAGGATTATAGTGTAAGGGACTGCGATAACATTGTGTAACAGAATTTCATCGAATAAACGAGTGTCCTTATTACAATTCTACCAAAAATACAATAACTTGGACGTGTATGCATCAACAGCTGATCTGACGCAAGAACGAACACGTGTCTGCCGCCCGAGTAAGTGGCAATATCGCTCTCCCCCACTCCCGGCTGTCAAGTCGGCAGAAGTTTTGCTCGCAGTATAGCGCAAAATTGGCGTTTGAAAGCCTTTTTCTCTTAAATGGCTCTACTTTTTTTCTTCAAACGTTTGGAACGGATAGTGCTAATTGCACTCTTTAATATGACGTAAAGTTCATTTGAGGTATTTTTTTCAAAAATTCCACAAATGTAATTATTTTTGAAAGAACTCTCATTCCGTTAATATGCACATTTCCAGCAATTTTTAAACGCTATTATACAGAATGTCCGGGAAGGAAACGTCGGAACTTTGAAAATAAGCTCTTGAGGCAATTCTAAGCATATTTTGTCTAATAAACTACGAGGATATTCCGAATGGTTGAACCGCAATAACCACTCAAAAGTTGGTTTGAAAAGTAGATTTATAGGCAATAATTTGCATTATGAAGCATAGAAACACTTCAGAAACATAAATTGTTTATTATATACAATAGAAATGAATATATTTGTTCAGAAAGACAAATAAAGCTTGAAATAAAAAAGCACGCAATTACACAATTCGACTGCTTTTTTATTTCTCGCTTAATTTTTTCTGTCTGAGCAAATATACTAATTTCTTTTGCAAATAATAAACAATTTACATGTTTCTAAGCTTCCATAATGCAAATTTGTGCCTAGAAATCATTTTTTCAAACCAACTTTTGAGTACTCATTGGTGCTCAACCATTCGAAATATCCACGTAGTTTATAAGACAGAATATGCTTAGAATTGTCTTAAGAGCTTATTTTCAACGTTTCGACGTTTCCTCCCCTGTATTTGTGAGTTAAAGTAGTTTAAATGACTTCTAATTATGTTTTTTCGAAAACTCAAATATTTTTTGGAGAAAAGAGCTTCAAATACCCGAATTTACAGTAGCGCTGAAACGCCATTTTCTTAAAAACGGCTCCAATTTTTTCCAAGAAAATTGCCATTTAGGACGAGGTTTGACTGTTAATTAATATTATTTAAAGAATACTTCTTTTTTACTATTAGGAAATGGAAAAAACTTAAAAAAGTAAAAAAAATGTTCATTGGGTGGCGATAGATATCAGCTGGTAAGAATACATTGCCAGTCTGAATAGCTAGCCGAGACCAAAAGAAATAGAAAACTAAAACGGGAAAGTCTCTGTCAGTCACATCACTGTGTCATTCATGTCACACCACTTGTTAATTTTGGTTAATCAATTTTTTTTAAATACAGCTTTATCTTTTTTGATTCAATTTTGTTGTTGGATAGTGCGAAGAACATTTAAGAGAGTGGTTAAGGACTCATGTTCGTTAAAACCCTTATTTTTCGAAAATTGAAATAATTCAAAACTTTTTCGTCTGCCTACTTTTATTAAGATTTGTACTACTACATTTATGACGGTAATATTTTTTTTCTTAATGAAATGTGTTCATGAACAACGGATCTAAAAATGTCACGTTCAATTTTTCCAAAATATGAGTATTTTTTGCGAAATTTTGTATCAAACCTACGCAATTTTTATTTTAAACCATTTTTTCTTAAAACACGGCTCACTTTTTATTAAATATGGACCTTAGGATCAGGGAAACTGGACAAAAATCTAATCGAGATCCGGGTCATTGACCCGGAAGCTAAAATACATTACTTGTTACATGCATATTAAGTCTTTTTTTAAATTATACAATACGAATGTAAACTAATTAATTATTTATCATTGTTTTGTTAAAGTAAATATTAATTTTGGCTTGTCTTTTGTGCAAAATCCTCGAAGTTTGGGAAACCACTTTTTTCTTGCAAGTAAAGCTTTGTTTTTGCGTTTGATTCTATACACTTTCCCAAATTATTATGTCAAATTCACAATCCGTCCAAAACTTCCATGTGATATGTAGATTACGAGTATGTATTCTCCTAGATCTGAGCTATGGATTCTATGTTGAGTAATTTTAGTAAATGGTTATTTATTTATTGGAAATAAGTTTTTGTCCCCTTTTGGGAATTTAAGTTGGTTATAAGTAGGATTTAAATGTTTATTGGTAGAGAGAGGATGACTATCATGTTCGAAATGAATTTTGTGTAGGGGATCTCGTTCGATTTAGTTACAATGCAACTGAACATTAATTACGACAGTATGGATTGTCGTAAGGTGTATAGCTGTGTAAATCACAGCTTATTTTCTGTGTTACAAGTTCAATTTTAACAAGTTGTTGGAACATAGCATTGTCTCTGGTAAGGTGTTATTACTTAGATTTTAACACGTGATGAAACAAACAAATATAGTTTTTTTGGTACTTGCAAGCTTAAAGATGCAATTGTCTTCTGTTTCATATTTTCACGATCTCTCTCTCTCTCTCTCTCTCTCTCTCTCTCTCTCTCTCTCTCTCTTGTAACTTGGTAATGTATCATTCTGAGCGTCGAAATATTTCAATTTTATTACGTAGTATTCTAGTATCAAGAACAATTACTTGTGTTTAAAACAGTTGCTAATTCATTCTGCAACGCGTTACCTTGTAAATAGTCACCACTATTAAATTATCTTTTACTTCAAAATTGTAAATATTAAATTGTTAATCTATTAGTCATCGCACTATGTGGCAACATTGCAATTGTGATAAGAATTCCAGCAACTTCAAGAATGTTCGTTTCAAATATTCATTAATTTTCTGAGCTATCCATTAACAGTTGCCAATACAAGCATTCCTCGTTGAGAATTACGTTAACATTGAAATCTAACTAGTCTAACATAGTTAACCCATTTCGCAATCCTTGTAAATGCACATCTCTGTGACTGAGTTATTGCTTTGACATGAGTATGCAATATGGCCCACAATCTTTTTGTTTTGCAAACAAATTTTGGTACTTTAGTTTGAAAATTTATATTTGTATGATGACTTTGAATTAAAATCATCACACAATAACATTGAAACAGATTATTATAAATTATTTCTCGGTGTCTCTAGATTCACAGCAAAAGCCGGAGTCGAAGTGTTGGAATTTGGATAGATTTTAAAATTAAACATATTAAACTTTGGATTATATTAGGTGGTGAACAGGCTGATACAATCTCTTGAAGCAGGTGAACAGGCACTGATGCACAGGTGCTTTAGTGTGCAGCTACAGGGAAGCGACCAACGATACTGGTCGTACAAAATTAAACTATTACTAGAACGCGCAGGTCTTGGAGACGTTTCGCTGGAGATGGTTTGGGGTAGGGGAACATGTGAACGTGAAACATAGAACGGCTAATTTCTGATAGACTCTCGTATATTAAGAGCAAGATATCCTGGCAGCAACGACCGAAAAATGTTCGCTAGTGGCACAAATTACATGAGCCGGGTATAGAGTTGCGAAAGTTACGTTCACGCACACAGAAGGGACGCAAGAGCTTGGTTCTGGGTCGGGGGGTGGTTGCAACGTGGATTGAAAGACGGTAATGGAATCTGTGTGCTTTGCAGTAATAGAGAAGATTGGATTCACATCTTTTTAAATAACTTTGCGACCGAAACTTTGGGAGGAAAATGAATAGAAATGGGAAACTACTTCTTCCAACATATAAACGTAACACTCGCCTATATCATATTAGGTGATAAAAGATCTCACTTCATGAAAGAATTAGGAACATTTCTAGGAAAGGTTCGGATCTTTAGGGAAACGGAAATTAGGGAGTGGGAAAATAGCACTGGTTGGAATGAGCGGAGCCTGTACTGAAAGGAAATAAATAATTTAATAAGCAAACGATGAATAATTTAATCTGTAATTTAAATTAAGTTAGAAAACTGTTAAGTAAATTAAGGCGTAAGTCACATTCAACTGTTAAGTAATAAGTAAATATGTAAATAAATTTAAGAAGAAATTAAAACTATCAAATAATTAAATAAGCTCATTATGGGGCAAAGGGGAGTAGGTAGCCGAAAAGTAAGTGTAGAGGTGATGGTACGGACTATCTTTTATGGTGCTGTTTGATTTCAGGTGCGGAGGAGACCGAAGACTGGAATGAGAGGAAATAAATAAATAATTTAGAAAACGTCTGGGAGATTAGCATGTACTCGGCTTCTGACAGGCAGGTTTCCCCCCTTTAGAGCTTTTTTCATCCCCCGTACCTTTTGGGATGAATACCAGAATTTGAAAGGTTAGAACGTAGGTATTGTAATGGCTTAAAGGCCTTCGGCCTAGCCACATTCTATCGAGTTATGTAATTTATGTATAGAATAATTATCTATTAAATAAAATAAAAATAAAAATTATTTTTATTTTAAAGCTAGATACCGTTGAAAATTGTATTACGACCATACTTTGCTTTATGTAAAAGGTTTGATATTTTGTTAAATTTATTTGATTTATGTATGTAAGTTTCCTTATGTTTACACTAAGTTCCTACTGTCAAACTGGCAATAAATTGTTTTCCATTCTGTTTCTGCTCACTTCGAAACGTCTAGGCGACTTTACGCAAGCAATAAGACTCGTAAAGATCCCTTCTCATCATATTGATGAATGGGTACGTGAACAAATGATTGAGTGGGATTTTGGATATGTTTGATATTGTTTGTGGAGAAGAATTTTTTTCTTATTTGGTCCTTGTTCCTGGCGACTGCAAGATTTATTTTTTTTATTAGTTTCCCTACTTTCAAAATGTTCATCGTCAGACCAAACAAATGCCTTTTGTCCCTTCGGCCAGAGGCTCGGCGCCGTCAGTAACTGGGATTCCCAAACGGCTATCCGTCCAGGAATCTGTGGTGTCTCGAATTGCTTCACTTCCACGACTTCACGGAGCGAAATTAAGCAATTTTTCTCACGATGCAGGTATTTGAGGTGAGGATTTTTTTGAAGTATTCATACCTGAGTAGGTTTCATTATTTTAACTAGTACAATGTTTAAACAAATTGCTTCTTTTGAATTTAAGAAGATATTGTAAAAAGTATTGTAACAGAACAGAGCTGTGGGCTATTAAAATGTATTTTTCTCATTAAAAGCCTAGAAGCAGCGGAGAATATAACTTCATATTCAAAATCGCATCTCGATATGCAAAATGCTGTGAATTTCGCTACTGAAAGTAGTCAGGAATAGGGCGCCAACGGGTAAAATACGCCTGTCGACAAGTGTCTAATGCGGCGAGGGGTGAAACTATTGTTCCTGGCGAGGGACGAGTCGACGTCAGCAGATCGGTGAGCGGCCGACGCTAGCTAGATATGACCGGAGATAGGCACGGAGCATCTCGGAAAGGCGCCGTCAGGTGGCACCAGCGAACAAATGTGAGACAAGTCACGGGACCTCCAAATGGGTACATCATTGGCGGGGGGCTTCTGCGACATCGGCATGGGAGAGGACCCGCGAAAACAATAAATAACGGAGATTCGCTCTCTGCTCATTCTCATAAATGTCGACACGACATTCTCTGCTTCTCATAAATGTTCATCGAGCTTTTGCTTCGGTTCATCTAAAAGTTTATTCGCCGAGCTGCGGCTTCAGCTCCACAAATTTTCCACCGTACGGTTTCTTAACACCATTGCCGCCTACTTCTTTCAATACGTTTCGCCGAGACATTATCACAAACTCCACCGAGCTCATGTTCGATATGATGATCAAGCATATGCGAAGTAATTCGCGAAAACGGTCGCCGCACTTGAGGCGAGACCGCGGAAGACACGTGGCATCTCGCCGGGGACAGTGCTCTCGCCACGCTCCTCCACGGTCGAAGGCCAAATGAGACCACCACATCCGTGGGCCTTGATGTGGGGCGCCCGGCTCCGATCAACCTGGACTGCGCGGGCTATCAATCGACCCAGGGCCTTGCAACTCTCCATCAAAACCGGAGACAAAGCTTGAGAGTGCCACTATAGGAGACGCTAGTGTTGCCGGGTACAGCTGCAGAGTAGGCTCGTCCGCGATAAAAATGTGCTGATTTCGGAGAAATACGAAAATTGTCTTCTAAATGTTCAATTATTCATAATATAGGCGTATACGAAACCGCTGAAGAAAGCGCGAATATTGACGCTATTTTTTGTAACATTACGTGCCTCCTTAGTTCTCGCGAACGTACGCAGTAACTACGCACGTTCGAAGTATAGTTGGCAGCAGTTCGTCTTTTAGTTCCTGTAAGAAGGTGCAGCAGGAGAGGGTGCCACTGTAATGGTCTCCACCACGTTATATGAGAGTTAAAAGGCCCTGAACCGACCCCTGACTTCCTTCTGGAAATCGTCACTTACCAGCGCCAGCCAGCGAGACTATCCACTGGGTGAGTTCGCCAAATGAGGAGACTATTCACGAACAGTGAGAGGGAGGAGGGAGAGAACTGTAAATGTACCATTAAATTACAAGGCCACAGTAGGCGTAATCGAAATTTGTATAGGGAATTATGGCTACGAGTTGCAATTGCTGGAGTTTTTGAATCGAATTAAAGTTAAACTAAATTCAAAGTAGTTCAGTGCTTGTGAAGACCAGGAAACCCGTGCATGCCTGCCTCCTTAACCCTTGCCGGATCTACTCGTGTGGCCACGCAGGTGAGTGCTTACTGTCGACGGCAGCCGGGCAAGCAGCCAGTCCACTAGGTAACGGCAAAGGTTACAATACCAAACTTTTTTCTTGTATAAATTGCTTCATAAAAGAATCAATACTTTTGTCAGTTCTTTCACTGCACTAATTTATTCTTTTTCTCGAAAGATTAGGAGTCTCCTCGGTGATTTAGAATAAGATCCCTACAAAAATTCAAATTTCAAATTACTATTGAATTAATACATTTATATATTATTTAGAAGTTCTATAAAAAGGATTAATTTAAATTCCCTCTTTGAAGTTATAAAAGTAAAATTTCCATTCAATAAGGTTTATTACATGCATAATTAATCGTCCGTTTTAACTTCTGAAAATTGACAGTCAACTTGCAATCGTGTGACGAGTAAGATATTTTGCAAATATAACAATTGAACTTAATTTCCCAGTCTTCAACACCATAGCTTCGCACGGCTCATTTAACATGTAAATTTGTTTTTTCAGACTATCGTTGGTTTTTGATTGAGGTCAACGCTGCTAGGACCACGTCCACACTGCAAAGAACTTTCCCAAACAGTTTCTCCATTGTATACATTTCCAGAAGACAGTATTCAACAGTTAACATAAGGAATACTACACTGCCCAGAGATTAGTGATGTTTGAATCTATGTGTCAATTTGAATTGATGCATCAAATTGACAAAATGATATATAGTAGCCCATTTCAGAAAATCAGAAGCTCGATTCTTTCACTATGAGGCGTGAAAATCGGTTGAAATACCTTAATATTATTTCAAAATTTATACCTAGTGCAAAATTCCTCGCTATTGAAAAGGTATAACTTCCAATGCCGTCCAGCAGACACACACGAAATTTGACTAAAGCGATGCAGCAGGCTGCCATTTAACTAAAATAATACGCCCTCGGTTTCTCTATCCACCGTATAGGTTAAGTGGACCAAAACCGAATTTTCTACTCTAATGCAAATGTGATATTTTATGTATCAGGTTCGTTTTCTTAGCCACGCGATATAACGGAGAGGATTAGGCCTGTTGAGGAATGCAAAAGACAGTTCACAGGCATAAAACCAGTATTATAATCCATATTAACAACACAAAAGACTTTGCCATTGGCCTTATTTTTCATATTCATATCAACATTTCGGCCTTGGGAAGTTTGTATTGCAACGCTTGTTATCCATTCAGGGATAGAAATTCAGTAACGTGAGTGGAATTTACGAGTTCTCCACAAAAAATGCCCTCCAAACCACATACGTTGTGGAATATCTAATATTAATAGGAAAATCTAATTTTATACGTAATACATAAACCGGTGCCAAAGACATCACAATTAGAAAGGCTTCGTAACCAAATACTGTCATGGATGTGTTGGATTCTTAAACATTCGTCAAACTTCTACTCTCTTCCATCCTGTCCAGCCACTCGTTAGTAAAATTTAGTTAAATCAATAAATATTTTTCCAGGAATAAAATCAAGATATTATAAAGATATACTACATCCTCCTTAACTTTAAAACAGGTTCAAACATTCCTAATTTCAAATGTATTTGTATTCAAATATTTTATGTATTTTCCTGAAGCACCTTTCTTGAATAACCTTAGTAATTAGTTTCAAACATAGACATGTAGTATAATGAAACGTAGTTCAAAAATAATGTAATTTATGTAATCTAAAAACCCTTGAAAGACATAATTTCTTCGAACAAGGATAATAAAATTATTTTTATAAAAAGCGATGTGTCATTTTTGAAGTGTGTCCAATAAACATCGACTATAAAATCGATTCCTTTTTTAGATTAACGGGAATTTTTTAGGTAGCCCTGAAAGATAATCCTCGTCTCGAAAGATAATCCTCGTAATATAAATGTTGGCAATAGAGTACCATTTATTACCAATTGCATATTGGCAAAGTTTCAAAATTCTTTATTAAATCGTCAATAGATCAGAACAGAGTGAAAAGAAAAAAGTTGCGAATAGTCGAATGTAATGCGAGAAGTGAATTAATTAGTAAAGAATAGAAAAATTATTGATAAAGCAAATATACCACATAGTGTTCAGGAAGAGTTGCCGAGTCAACAAGAAATGAACCTGAAACCAGAAATAAGATAAAAGAGCGTATTGTATGATTGTGACTAAGTATGCATTTCATGTTCATTTTCACTCCAGTTTTAAAACTTTTAAAGAAAAATTTAATAGTATTTTGAAATAATTAGGTAAGTAATTGTGTCATTAGTAACCTACAAAATCAATGATTGAATTCATCTTTAAATTTGTTCCAAGCATCTATAGCATACATTCAAAGTTTGTGCTCTGAAGGAAGAGGCTACTGATTTGAATATTGTGAGAAACCATATCGTATTATTCGCATTCACAGAAATCCTTATTTTTAGTCAATTAGTTGTAAGAAAACCGTGGTGACCAATTTGCATTATTTACGCATGGCGTATAGAAGCTGCGAAATTAAGTCATTTTCTACCTTTACGGTGCCACTTTAATGACATAAACGCCAAAAAAGGTAAAGAAAGAATAGTTCCCAATGTAACACACCTCGGTCTGTAAAATAACAGGTCAACAATTTGTGCCGTTATTTTCTCCACGGGAACCCATAGGGTCAAAACATATGTTATATAAGATGATGGGAAAGAAGTATGTAGCCGTAGCTCCATGCCAAAGTCTCTGCCTGTAGTGCGGAGGTTCCGTGTTCTATCCTTATAAGTGATAATTGGTTTTTATCGTAATATAAACTACATGTTCAAAGCTGAACTAATATAGAATAATTTGACAATGGCCCGGCGCGTGTCACGATGGGGCCGTGCATGCATTGCCGCTTGCGGAAGAGGAGGTCGCGGGTTCGAATCCCGCCCTTTCCCAGGCATTCCCGTGGAGTCTCGTAACGAAATTTAACGTAATAGAAATATTACAAGTTTCGCTACGTTGCTCTCGGAAAAGTCTCGTAATGTTATAAGTGCTATTTAAAACTTATACGTTGCATTACGGGGCCTTTCCACCGGGAATGTCTGGGAGAGGGTCTCCTCCGCCGGGAGTCGGCGCGCGTCTGAATCTTCTTCGAAAAGCAATAGCATGAGGCCCCATCGGGGGGCGTTTTGCAAAAGCTGTTGCTGATTATTATTGTAGAATTCAGCAAAATGCCCTTCGCATGGCATCACACTGGGAACTCCCAAAGCAGAGCAGACGGGGTAGGGCTGGGCGGAGGTCCCGGAGCACGGGCCAGCCTCGAACCCGAATCCTCCGCTTTGTTAGGTCTCAATGCTAGCCATGCGCCACCAGGGCACGAAGGCAAATCGGGAAATTATTCTATATGAATTCAACAAGCAGTTAGACACATGACACTGGGGTGGTTGGACCATATTACACCCATTATATTTCGTGTCTAAGCTATAGTCATGACAGAATGCATCACCTACACGCAAACAGGAGAAATTTCTCCAAGATACAATAGAGCTATGCATAATTTTCCTAATTTTACGGGAGAGATATTTTAAGTTGGGTAATATCGTGTGAACATTATGTGCGTAGGAGCATGGTTTTCATTTTGTGAATATTTTTAGGTGTAATGACTGTTATTTAGATCTGTACGATTGGGGTTTCTTGTTAATGTTTTACAGTCTACTCTTTGTAACTTGAACCATCCTAGTCGTGAATATATCACAGTGGTAAAGTGTGTGCGTTGTATGCGGAAGTTGCCGAGTTCGTATCTGGCGAGGGCATGTCGCCGGCATTTTTACTAAGTTATCATGTGTCTAACTGCTTGTTGAATTCATATAGAATAATTTCCCGATTTGCCTTCGTGCCCTGGTGGCGCATGGCTAGCATTGAGACCTAACAAAGCGGAGGATTCGGGTTCGAGGCTGGCCCGTGCTCCGGGACCTCCGCCCAGCCCTACCCCGTCTGCTCTGCTTTGGGAGTTCCCAGTGCGATGCCATGCGAAGGGCATTTTGCTGAATTCTACAATAATAATCAGCATATGTTGTTGCAAAACGCCCCCCGATGGGGCCTCATGCTATTGCTTTTCGAAGAAGATTCAGACGCGCGCCGACTCCCGGCGGAGGAGACCCTCTCCCAGACATTCCTGGTGGAAAGGCCCCGTAATGCAACGTATAAGTTTTAAATAGTACTTATAACATTACAAGACTTTTCCGAGAGCAACGTAACGAAACTTGTAATATTTTATTACGTTAAATTTCGCTACGAGGCTCCACGGGAATGCCTGGGAAAGGGCGGGATTCGAACCCGCGACCTCCTCTTCCGCAAGCGGCAATGCATGCACGGCCCCATCGTGACACGCGCCGGGCCATTGTCAAATTATTCTATATTAGTTCAGCTTTGAACATGTAGTTTATATTACGATAAAAACCAATTATCACTTATAAGGATAGAACACGGAACCTCCGCACTACAGGCAGAGACTTTGGCATGGAGCTACGGCTACATACTTCTTTCCCATCATCTTATATAACATATGTTTTGACCCTATGGGTTCCCGTGGAGAAAATAACGGCACAAATTGTTGACCTGTTATTTTACAGACCGAGGTGTGTTACATTGGGAACTATTCTTTCTTTACCTTTTTTGGCGTTTATGTCATTAAAGTGGCACCGTAAAGGTAGAAAATGACTTAATTTCGCAGCTTCTATACGCCATGCGTAAATAATGCAAATTGGTCACCACGGTTTTCTTACAACTAATTGACTAAAAATAAGGATTTCTGTGAATGCGAATAATACGATATGGTTTCTCACAATATTCAAATCAGTAGCCTCTTCCTTCAGAGCACAAACTTTGAATGTATGCTATAGATGCTTGGAACAAATTTAAAGATGAATTCAATCATTGATTTTGTAGGTTACTAATGACACAATTACTTACCTAATTATTTCAAAATACTATTAAATCTTTCTTTAAAAGTTTTAAAACTGGAGTGAAAATGAACATGAAATGCATACTTAGTCACAATCATACAATACGCTCTTTTATCTTATTTCTGGTTTCAGGTTCATTTCTTGTTGACTCGGCAATTCTTCTTCAACACTATTTGATACATTTGCTGTATATATTACAAAGACTTTATTTCACTCATATTCCATATATTTTCCGCCATCCATTAGGTTCATATACAAGGAAATAGTGTCGCTGATAATTATCTATTTTGGCAGTCTCTATCAGATGGTAATATTGTATACCCAGACGTTAAGAATAAATGTTCATTCTCAGAGACATGGTTTGCGGAGTTTATTTAAGTTCTTAATTTTCGTACTAATTCAATACACGCATTATATTCGACTATTCGTAACTTTTTTCTTTTTCTCACTCTTTTCCCATTTAGTGATTTAATAAAAAATAGAAAACTTTTCCACTTTGCAATGCACCACAATAAGTCCTCTGTTTTATTCATTTACATTACTAATAATATGTTTCGCTAATCACCCTAAGAAACTTGCCTGTCTTGAAGAGAACTCGATTTTGTGGACTATGCTCATTCGACTTACTTTAAAACTGTCATCACTGATAGGATTTTTTCAGGAAGTTTGTATGTAATTCTATACACATCGTTTTATGAATTACAGTATAAAAATTACTTTTTACTCTTAATATTACATTTGTTACGACTTCGTAGGTTTGGGAAAAAGTGTCCCCGTAATACGAACTTTCAAACTCCTCTCACGTTGTTGAATTTCTGTTCCCGAACCACTACCAGAGTCTCGTATCATTGAAAAATAGTAGGTTGGAATTGGAATAATAACTTTTATTGTTTACTGATATGTTACAGCTTGGTTTTTCTTCTGATACGGAGTTTGATATACGATGCATAACTTACCTGGAACAGGAGGATCGTGGTTCCCAGTGAAATATGAAAACAGTTGAATGATGCTACATATTCCCTTACGCAGGGAATTATGGGAGGGAAAAATCAAAAATCAAACCGAGTCAAGTTACCATGTAGATAATTAGAAAATAAGTAAACATGAATGAATAAAATTAGGTAAAAAATAAAATTACATATATACTACGGGCGTTAACTTATTCTAATGACCTTGAGTGACAAAAAGCCGCAGGTTCGTTACTCTTATAACGCCCTTGGCACATAAATAACTATTCAGCAACGATAAATGTTTGTAATAGGTACAGTTTTTGAAAGAACTTTCAGAAATTTTCAGTTCTCGTGATGAACGTACTCGACTGTATATTTGTTCCCATCGGCATCTATATATAAGCATTGGTGAAGTCGATTTGAATTAAGTAATCTAAAATATTACCCTGACGAGCAGAGTATTGTCATTCTTGTAATATTCATTATATAGATATTTATTGTGCTAGTTATTAGCGAAGTGAACGTTACAAGTTATCTCAATTATATTATGGGATAATGTGAATAAACCAAAGTTACTATTCGAAGGGCCACTGAAACGATGCACGGTTGAAGACTTGGAAGGTAAGTTGAAGGGAATAAACTTCTACAATTCAAAAATGCTAAAACATTGATGTGTCTATTGTAAATGATTGAATAAGTTTTAACATAAGTGTAAACATCTTTTAATACGAAAAAAATAATACTGAAAATAGATAATAGCGACACATGATCTCTGTGAATGAATGTACATGGATACCAATTACCAATTATGCTATTAATATAATCTTATGAATATTGAAATCTATTAAATATTTTCAGTAATACATTAATAAGATGAAGATAGAGTTGGAGACGGAGATTGATATTAGGATTAGGAAAAGGAATAAGAATAAATATATTTATTATGAATGAAAAAATTAGGGCACATTCCCTTTGTAAAGCATTGAACATCAGGTAACCTTGCTTCAAAGGCTGGAGAACCAAATCACTAATTTATACTCTTAATATATTGCTAACCAATACAAAAGTAACAAACACACCATTGAAACTTGATTATAAAATTTGAATGAATATGGAAATTACCGTAGCAATCTTACACAAATGCAATCAGTCAAGAAATATTAATTATTAAATACTTTGAATAGTTTGATTTGAAAGGTTTACAGGCATACTACAGAAATACAATGAATCGTAAAACATTGTTTTTATAGATAATCAATTTCTTACTCTTCAATATAATACTGCGTTTTATATTAATACAATTTTCTATTGAACTCCTCAATGATGTAATCAAACTTTCCTTTGTACTATCCTTAAAGTTCCGTACCGTTTCCATTGAAGTTCATAGGCTTACTATGAAGTTCTCGCGCTATGATGACTTCTCAGATGACTTCCACATCTTATGGCTTGATACCGTCCTTAGGATGTCCTCGTCGATGTCCTTCTGTAATCTTCATCTTGCCTAACGCCAGAATAGGTTTACAAATGTTCCCGGAGAATTCTAAACTAATTGGTACTTTCATATAATTTAACAACTGCAACTAAATTAATTCGCGAGTGCGACTTGCCCTGGCTGTGCTTCAAATGAAACACCTACGCACGACTATCTTCAATCCAACTTGTTAAAACATCTCCCATCTACACATCAATTCTAACATATGTCCGCTTAGGACACGGAGTCTATTTTAATTTAAATTAAAATTTACAAATTACAACTCAAATTAAAGTGATAACTTTGACTTCTTAATATGTGCAGTACAAAGCTGTAAATATTAATTATAAGTCGTTCGCTTTCTTATCATTAAGCTATTCCCGAATCTCAACTGAAATGGTATTCGTACCGGTCCATTTGCTGCATCCAATCTATTCGGCGGCTGGCGAGAGAGTGATTATTTCAACATTTTCTTATAACCATGACTTCCAATTCCCATTCACACCTCCTGCGTGTAATGTCGTCGGGGCGGTGTTGAATAGCGTCATGTCATCAAGCATGGAATATAATAATATGTTTATCGGTCGTCTTAACAACGCGTATTCCTTGGTTCTAAGCGTTCTATATCAACGATGTATATAAATACCACTAGATGGCTGACTCCGCGCTTTCCCAATAGGCGGAGGTGAGGCCGTACAGGGAGCCATGTTGCACGGCAAATGCTTCGAACGTCAATTGCAACCCATGACAGTTCGGTAGATTTTCACGAGTGTAACACGAACACATTGTATTTATTAACATGGTTCTGTTCCATCATAAGAAAGTAAAGCTGTAGGCAACAACATATTGTCGAAATATACTTTATAATTTACACAAACTTCTTATACTACTTCAGAAGAGATCAGTTTATATGATAATACTGCACGTGACAGTAAATTATTATTACTACGACAGCTTTATTATAAAGGATTCTTTCTCTGTTTCAAAATTCCGTTTTCAAATATACGAATAAGACGTACGTATTGTTCATGTGATTAGAAAAACTGCGTTTCACTCCAAATATCCCTTTTTTCTCTCTAAATGGATGGTTGTAAATAACTGCTGGATTTGGGTGATGGCAAAGAGATTTAAAATGAAAACACGTAGAAAAATATAGTACATATGTACTTTTTATGGGCAGACATTTTTATTTGCATATGAATACAAAACGTTTTGCAGGAACAAACATTCAAATGATACCTTTCACCATTGAAAGAAAATCTTCAAATAATAAAAAATGTTTCTTTTAATTTTACATAACAGGAAATAGAACAAAACATACATTTAGAGAATAAATGAATAGATTAAAATACATGTTCAAAACATGAACACATAAGACTAATATTCCACTACATGATATTGTTGTGAAACCCACCTTATAGTGGTAAAACATGGATAAAACAAAGGCAAAAAATAATTGATTTCCTGGGCCAATTTTGAAAATAACAATTACATTACGTAAAGATCAAAATGAAAACATTTAAAAAATTAAAACAAAAAACGTTTCACTAAACACTCAAGAGAAAACTCGCTACAATACATCGCTTTCGGCAATACGAACAATGTTTTTGCCGTGCAAAATGGCGCCTTGGGTGGCCTCACCGCCAAGGCGACAGTCATCCATCTAGGAGTATATGTATACATCATTGTTCTATATGCATACATTTACATCGTATCCATTTTGCTTGATTCCATTTTCCTGTTCAAATTAAAACGGGGGTTTTCTGGCTTATCACATTATAAGGGCTCACTTTCTGTATTCAAAATGCAGTACCATATTGCCAATATTACCGCGTACAAAATTATCAAAAATGTAACTATTAAAAAAACGCGAAACGTAATAAATCATTAGGAAATTTTGTGGACAAGAATATTTTTATGCTTACGCACACCTTTAATAAATATTACAGAAAATTAAAGCTCGCTTCAAACTGACTCCACTTAAATTCAATCCGTTCGTCAGTTTAAACATTTTTCATGACGTTAAATACATTACAAATCGGAACTGATGTACATATTACAAGATTTCTGACTGCAAAAATCTATTCTAATCGTGAATAAAAACTAGCCATAATAAACCGCAAAATTCTTTTCCACATAAAATGATTATTAATTTTATTTTATTAAGATATATTTACATGTTATCAGTTTTCATTTTTTAAGAACTTAAGTTTATTTCACAGTTTTACATTGGTACAAAGAACAACTTTATATTACCCAAAATTTCAATTAATTTCCAATATGACTTTTTATTACATGATATTTTTAACAGTTTTCCCAAACGATTTAAATGCTCCAGTTATTTAGTAAATTATTTAATTGTCATTGAACGAGAATAATACATGCACACATTCACAATGTCATTATTTTAATGAACTTACTGCTTTTAATCCAAACAACGAATCTCAAATTACACTGTAGCGAAGATATTCAAAGGCTGTTGAGCAGTAACCGCAAGATTATGCAGAATCTGTGCATTTTTTCTTCTATGGCTTATGGTAGATACGATGCTACATGTACCTGAAACATAAAATGTTTGATAATATGATATTACATCTGCCTTGTTAGACATTGAAATGGTCCAAGCAATTGTATCTATTACTTCTAATACGTCCGAATATAAAATGCAAACTGAACGCTACGAGCACTTTGATCTTACAGGTTTACATATTTTTGTACAATTACCCAACAGATTTTATCAATTTTAATTAAATAAATCGTACCTTGTTGTTAAATATATTCCAAATCTAAGCTCGGAAATAGTTTAAATGATTAAAACATTCATATTAATGGACACGGTTAACTTAAAATAAATTTTAATAATTATTTCACCTACATGACTTGGCTATGTTCTTTACCCGCAGACGCAAGTCAAAGAAAGAAGTTGACTACTGGTCCAGTCAGAAGGACACTTGTATCTGACCCAGGAAACAATCCCGAAGAGTTTTTCTCAACGTTTCTATGCTTTTGGGGTCCTGAATTCGAATTTTGTCTGCCACCTTGCAAAAGGTTGGCTTCGGGGAGAAAATAAAAAAAAAACCTTCTAAATTTTGCACTTTTTTCAGTTTTCCGTATATGCTCAAACTGTACGTTTTATCGAAACAGCAACTATTTACAAAACGAATGGTGACAAAGCTTCCACAAAATTCGTATTTTAACTTTAGAGAAATATTTTAGGTGCTATAGCGTGCTGAATAATGACTTTTTGGTACTCTGGCCGAAACGGGAAAGTATTTCTCTCAGCCCTCCTACCCTCCGGCGGCGCACTAGTTTTACTCTATCATGCATGAAAACAACTATTAAGAACAAATTATTGGCATTGCTATGTGATCAACACTCCCACATTCGTGAAAACTCTAGGGGCGAGTTACTCATGTAAAGTATCTGTAAAACTCAGCCTTAGGCAATCAAAATATGACGTAAACAACATGAAAGAATATGCTCTGTACAATACATTATATATTCATCGAAAATTTGCACGAATTTTTTATGGTTGCAAAGAACAATTTTTTTATTAGTGTTGCAATAGTATCACACACCTTAGTGTGTGAAGGTAAAATGGACACTTAAGCGCCTCAAATTTTCCTGTTTATGTATTTCAACATTTAGCCAAATTAACATCATGATGAAATTTAATACTTATCTTCAAGTTGAAATAGCTATATCAGAAAAAAAGTTATTCAGGAATATTCTGATGTTGTTTTACAAAAACTTAGTAAACTGAAGATAATATGCCCAAATGCAGGTTTTATGACCATTGCTAGACAAATTGGCTTCTCGTAACATGACTAGAGACCGGATTTTTATGTAATTACATTTTTTGTCTTTCTACTTACATTTCTCAAAATTTTAACCTTGACTAATTTTCGCCGTCCCAACCCAATATTTAATGTTTTCGTTACATATCTGCGACAATATAACATATTTTACATATTTCACTATTTTCTCAATTTATTTTTTATTTTATCAATTTTCTTTCACATTTTTATAAAAAGAAGTATTTTCAAAAAATTCAGCTACTTTTTCCCTACATTATTACTGCGTGCTTATTGCGTACTCTACTCAAGTTAAGCTTCGTGAAGAGGCGATCGGATATCCTCCCAGTCCAACGCGCCTGCTTCAGTTATCTCTGTGGCGGGAAGCGCGCGTCAGCAACAGATCAGTCTCATCTTTAGGTGTGAAAAGTATCATTGACGCCGCATTTGGCGACCTTTAACCATAATTTCCAAATAACTTTGGCGATCGCCATCCTGTAACAAACAATTCGATGAGAATATTCCATGCTGCGGTGATTGTTTGCTAGTCGTAGATTTCGACAGTTCGTACGATGGCTTCTATTGCGTCTAGACTGGCTGCTAAACTACATTCCTGTATAACAATTTGTGAAGGTTTTACTACTGATGAGAAATTTGTATGGTGCAAGTGTGCATCAACTAGTTTTTTCCAAATGATTTTTAAAATGTTTACTTCGTTTTAAAATTTGTATAGGAAATTTGCTGCAAGTAAGTTCGTAATATGTAAATGAGTTTTATGATTGGAGTTTTTTAATATTACATATTATATCCGATTTTACATATTTATTACATATTCTGACTGTTTTCATTAGATATTTATGTACATATTTTCATGTTTCATACTACATATTTTCCGGTCTTTCAATATGACTAAGGAACTAGAGCTAGCTATACTAACATACAATACGAATTATCCTCTTACAGTCTAATTTTACAAAAATACCTTAAATAAATCCTTTTTTTAAGAATACCGCGAGGTTTGATTGCTTGCTTTGTGTTTCATATTGGTCTAGCTCCAAACTCCCCGTTCTTTGCAGAATTCATTTTCTAGAAAATAAAACACAAAACATTAATGTATCAAATTAATGACGTTAATATGGCCGCAAGTGCTGGTAATATGCTGACCCATCACTCTTGTCCATATTGACAGCAAAATAACATGTCATAAAATTTCTCCCACGTTAGTAAAATATTGGGCAAATTGAACGGTATTAATCTGATTAGATTGCTCATAAAATGCGCTAAAAGCTTATATATATATATATATATATATATATATATATATATATATACAGGCTGTCCAGAAGCTCCCGTTACAAAAAAATACCACAAATTCTGTGTTGTCAGACATAAAGAATGGCAGGTCCAGTTTTTCCGAAAAAAATTTTGTCTTTGAGAAAATTGAGTTTCAAAATCACTTCCAGGGCGCGAAATTCAAACCGGCCGCAACGACACTGCAGACAGCGGCTTCACCTTCTTCGCGGAGCATTTCCTCGTTTCTCCGCGTAAACGGTGAAACAGTCGAGTAATATTCTGGAAAGCATCGCGTTGCTTACACTAGAATAATTAATAGTATCAAGTATTTGCAGGTTCTATTCAATAAATATTTTAAATGTACATATGGAATATCGGGTTTTGTTCAAAATGATAGCCACGGTACACGGCGGCGTAAATATAAATTATGAACAGGATCCAACATTTATGAAAAAGATTGAATCTCCTGGAATGCTAGAATTGTTATTTTTAGCACATATTAATATGAACTAGTGCTTTGAGCTTAAGATTGCCACGTAAATGATAGTCTCCTGAAGATTATTCTAAATCTCGTGATGTACTAAAAGCGTTTTGGAAATGAAATATTCGTTTCCTGAATTCCCGTTCCATGAAAATATTGAGTTTATCTCTGTGCGCGGAATTTGAATTAATGCTTGTTACAGTCATTTTGTGGTAATGCAGACCAACCAGTGCATTGAAGAATCATTGTAGGGGCACGTAGACCATTAACCTAACCCACAGGTCAATATCAACAGAGATAAATTAGCGTCACCGTATGTGCCATGCAACAATGAATAAAAAATATAAAACTAGTATATTACTGGTGTGAAAGGGTAAAAGACTGAGAAAAACTGTGATGTTGCATTGCGTGATGTACAATTACTTCAAAAGAACTCGAACATTCTAGCAGGCAAAAATTCGACCGTGGTTCACTGAGGTTACTGGACCGCTGCCATTCGGAGCTCGTATTATGGTCGGTGTCCTTGCATTTGTCACTTGCTAGGCCGCGCCACATCGTGGTTTATATCGTATGTCGAACCTCCCACCGCCGCCTAGTGATTCGCCCATCAGACGCATGTCCGTTTTACCTCAAAACAACAGATTGCGCAGTTCGAAACCCGGCTCGCACAGTGGTCATCGCTGAAAAAGCACCTGTACGGAGTCATCTTTCCCCTTCCCTCCCCCCGCGCACCACTTCCAGCGTCCCGCCGCCAGCAGCGTAAACTAAAAGCTAAGTGCCGTCAAGGAAAATTAATAGAAATATCGAGTTTAAGTTCGAGAGGTCATAATAAGCATGTTTTCAATTCATGATTACTGCGACATGTACTTAGTCTTCAGCGAGTGCCGGAGCAACACTCGTACGTACGCTCGAGTGTACGCCGGGAGCTACCCGAGCAGAAGATACCCTTCCCAGTGCGTTTTTCTGCGCCTCGACACAAGAATACGTGCGTCGGGGTCAGTTTTAGCGGGCGGAAGTGTCGATGCAGGTGTCTCGCTCATCTGTCGCTACAGAGGAAGCAGTATTGGAACATTTCGAACAGGAGCCTTCGAGCAGTGTGCGAGATTTCGCGCGAATGGCTTATTTAAATTAAATTTTTTCCTTAGAACTAAAAGAATTCAATTTTCAATGTGAAAATAATTTTATGTATTAACAGATATGTTTTGGAGAAAAAAATATACAGCGCAATAGTGTTGCAGTTATGATTTAATTTGCATATTGTTTATGTTTATTCCTGTTTTCCATAAAATATTCTTTTGAGATACAAATCCCTCATAAGTAAAAAAATAACCAACATAAAACTATGTAATTATTAGGGTGTTTTGATGTAAAATCTACAAAAATTATCGAATTAATATTTTTCAGTTCAAAAAAGTATGCAATTATTAAATGGAAAAGTTATAAATTGATTAATTTTTTAAACAAATGAAAATATTGAACATATAGAGATATAACTGAAAGATTTAGGACTTGCATGTAAAGTATTTCTAACTAATTTAAAGTAGCAAAATATGCATGTTTTAAAATATTTAAGTAGTAAGGATAATGATTCTGCATTAAAATAAATTTTAATGTTTTAAATAATTTTAAAAAATTAAATAATTCAAAAGAAGGTTTGGGGTTAAAAATTGATAATACTGCGTATTTTTTTCCTCTTTGTTGATTTTTGTTGTACATTATGAAACTATCAAAGAAAAATATTGAAAATTACAGCACTGAAGTAATGTAGTAGTGAACTGTTTCTACTCCCTTACATTCTGTACTACGTAGTAACTTCGAAGAATTAAATTGAAGAAATGGTCGTTACTCTTTTGTGTACGTATCTGAAAACTACAATGCAAGCTCAAAGAAACAAAACAACTCAAAGAATACTTTTCCAGAGTAGCTGTCAATTGCCTTATGAAATGGTTTCACGAAGTAACTCCAAGATTTGGGAGAGACATATGCTCTCATTTTGCATTTGGAAAAGCAACGCGGCGGGTAGAATGGTCATTCAACTTCGAGACATGGATAGTAGAGGCCGCTTGCCTTAACTTCGATGTTCCACGTAGAACAGTTTAGCATATTTTGCAATAGCAGTTATTTCGGAACGCTTTCGCTGCGGCAGCAGGAAGTGCTCTTACTGTACCACATATTACTTCAGCTAAAATAATATTTGACGGGTGGTATTGAAGTTCATGAATCTTTTACGGCACGAACAGATACTTTGATTCAGGAAAGATGCAATATTTTTGAGCTATCCAATGAGGAAATATTGCTATCCATCAATTAGGGCTACATCTTAGATAAAACGTCCAGCGGTTATTAAGAAGTTTAAAGCTGGCTATCGTTAGTTTGAGAATTCAGAAAATGACAACCGGGAGAATCAATTCAAATTCAAAAGATAATTAATAAACGCAGTATTTTCATTAACGAATATTTTATCTCCTAAATACTTCTTAGTGTATCACGATATTTAGAATAATCTTCAGGAGACTATCATTTACGTGGCAATCTTAAGCCCAAAGCACTAGTTCATATTAATATGTGCCAAAAATAACAATTCGAGCATTTCAGGACATTCAATCTTTTTCATAAATGTTGGATCCTGTTCATAATTTATGTTTACGCCGCCGTGTACCGTGGCTATCATTTTGAACAAAACCCGATATTCTATATGTACATTTAAAATATTTATTGAATAGAACCTGCAAATACTTGATACTATTAATTATTCTAGTGTAAGCAACGCGATGCTTTCCAGAATATTACTCGACTGTTTCACCGTTTACGCGGAGAAACGAGGAAATGCTCCGCGCAGAAGGTGAAGCCGCTGTCTGCAGTGTCGTTGCGGTCGGTTTGAATTTCGCGCCCCGGAAGTGATTTTGAAACTCAATTTTCTCAAAGACAAAATTTTTTTCGGAAAAACTGGACCTGCCATTCTTTATGTCTGACAACACAGAATTTGTGGTATTTTTTTGTAACGGGAGCTTCTGGACACCCTGTGTATGTATGTATGTATGTATGTATATATATATATATATATATATATATATATATATATATATATGTATGTATATATATATATATATATATATATATATTGTCAAAATACTAAATCCTTTTTTAAGTGTAACTTATGATTAACTTACCTGAAGATCTATGATCACTCTATTGAGAGTTTACACGTATCTCCTGGTGTCTCCTAACAAATTCCGGAAAGTTAGGAAGAGAAAACTCTCTCCGAGTAAACGCGCCTTAAGGCAAAACAGACAAAATAATACCCAGTTGCTTTAATTCGCCCTTAATTCTTCGCCGTATGGCAAAATAGGATTTGTTGAATGCGTACGGCGAAGAATTCATGGCCATGGCAAACGACTGGGTACTTAGGCTGCCTACCCAGTACTAACTCTTCAACTTGCCTCCCCACCACAAGTAACCCTCTCCCCACAATAACTCTCCTCGCAGCTCGGAGAGGAGCTCCGAGCCAGCTCGAGCACCCGCGCTCGTCGGGAGCCAGATGAACAGACCTGCTTTAGACTGAGCATCGCGTGATTTCCAACGCATTGCTGTGGTAAAATACTTCTCGTCAACACACATGACGCTTCACACTCACCTTACTTTAGAGAGCGCTCTGTATCTACCCAGACATCACATCTGTGAATTTCGAAGTGATTATTTTATCGTCATTCATACAGATTTATCCCCATCGTCTGGCTAAACATATTGAATTTAATTGTCAACTCGTCATATTAACCAGATATTGGACGTTTCCATGATATTTTAGATTAAAATAACATAAAATAACATTTCCTTTGAGGGAGACATACTTTTTTAAAGTCGTTCCATCATATTAAATAAACATTTGATACCTGTACGAGAAACTGACTCCCCATTTCCTCTACGTATTTAGATTAGTGGAACCTCCCGAAATGCAATATACTGTTCCAAAAGAACGGCGTCAGGAACTAATTGTGACCGTTGATCTCACAAGCCAGGTTATATGGCCGTAAGGCGCATATTTTCCAAAATACTCACGGTTGACGGATCAATAAAAGTAGACCATGTTTTGTGGATTGCATTTGAGGTTGCTTTATTTAGAAGCTTGCGAAATGAAAGTGACATTTTTCTCTCTTAGTGATCTTTTTACACCTTATTTGTTAAACAGGTTGAGTGTAGGATCTGCAAAATGTATCGTTACTACAAAAATAATACACAAATTAGTAATTCACTCTTAATGTTACAAATGTACTTACGTCAGTGTTCCGTGTTCCATTAATGTACGTATGCACACGTGAATGCCGCGATCGTTTGAACGCCAATAAATTCATCTGCAGCTGTGTTTCCACTTACCAAACGTCGCTATCCGTTGGCCTCTTTCGTGAGGTAATTTAAATAAGAACACTAAGTTCAAACACAAGCACGCGTATTGTTCATAAATTATAAATCCATAATCAATCGACAAATGTTTCTTTTTCCGCTTCCGCGGATATCTTGTTCCTTACAAAAGAATCAACGAAAAGAACCATTTGCTAAAGTATCTTCCCCAATGTTTCGCTAAACTTCCAATATTCTGAAGTAGCGACTAATTGGATTTAAAAACTAGAATGTTCCGTTAATATTTTTGACTTACATTCAGGCATCCATTCAGTCGTAAACTCCAGTCTCTCTCAACAACTCTGACGTACATGGTAAACAACGCTATATTCCTTAATTGTTCATTTACCACGAGTTCATACAACTCGTACACATTTATATTTTCATATCGTAACATGGTTAAAATGATTAAGGGATAATTTAATATGGAAAATCAAGAGTTCACGTGGATTAAGTGCTTGAGCCCACTCGTCAACTCAACACCCACGTGACTGCTTACGAGGGCAAGATAAGCTGCCACACCTGGAAAATACGGTGGTTGTCGGGTTCGGCTAGGGGGTGGCAGCGGTTGGTGGCCGAAGGCTGGGAAAAAGCGGGGGTGAAGAGGGGATGAAGAGGGGGAGGACGGAAGAAGAGGGCGTGCCTACGTGAGATTCGATAAGCGTTTACACCTGGCGGCGGCGGCGTTCCGTTTATCGACCCCAGAGGCCGCCACCACCGCCGCGTCGCCGCAAATTGAAAACACACACACATCGGTCGGCGGCGGCGGGGGAGGAGTCGATGAAAGCCACGATGGCAGCTACGAGAGGGTGCCGAACAGGAGAAAAGGGTGGAGAAGAAGGAAGTGAGTAGAAGGAGAAAGAGGAGGTGGGTGGAGGAGGAGGTGGAGACAAAATGGGAAGAATGAGGAGAGAAAGGGGGGAGAAGTAGGCGTAGGAGAAGGAGAAGGTGAGAAGTAGAAGAAGAAGAAAAGGGTGAGAAGTAAGCGTAGGAGAAGTAGAAGGAGAACAAAGTGATGAAAGAAGGTATACCAAGAGGTGGGGAGAATGAGTAGGGGAGAATAAAAAATGAGAGAGAGGAGGAATTTGAAAGGAGGAGGAAATGGAGAGGATGTGTGGCGAAGGAGAGGGGGATGAGGAAAGATGAAGAAAAGCATCACACGAGAAGAATGAGGAAACGAAAGCGGAGATTTGCGAGGAGGAGAAGAAGACGAAGAGAGGAGATAGAACTAAAATTGTTTAAGGTACTTTGAATAATACGATACACTACTATTTTCTCACTTTCTGACCAGGAGATTCTAGGTTCACGTTCCGATGAATAAGTTACGAGGTTATTTAATTAGCGAATACTCTATTGTCAAGACGAGAATTTTCGAGGTCAACTGCGGGTTTCGACTATTTCTTGATATCCTCCAATATACTCCAGTGAAACTACAAATATATCCTCAAACAACGGGACACAAAATGCGGCAAATTTAAAAGTAAATTAAACATACAAATATTTATCTCTAATAGCTATAGAATCTTATTTTGTAAGACTGCATCCATTTTGTGAATCACTTTAGAATTTTGATACGTTCTGGTGGGTTTTGAAAAAAAAGTATGAACCGTAGTTCAAGGAACAAAAGAAAGCAAGATACAAGCTAATGACACGTAGAGAAATTTAAAGATATACAAACAAAGGCGATACTTTGTTTAAAGAATCTAAGGCTCTTAGCTCATCTGGAAGGTTCACATCATAAATCCCGCCAGTAGCCGACACAAAACGCCGAGCTGTCCGCTGTTCTTATCGCCATTGAATCCGTTCGATCCTTGTTTCTTCCCCTTCCTTCCACCTCATCCCTCGACCCGTGGTCTCCCACGCACCTTGCTGCCGCCTTGTCCTTTGCTTGGTCCTCCTTCCTCAGGCCCTCGCACCCCTCCCCTCCGCACCATGGCCCTCCCTCTCACCACGACTCTCTCGCACCCCACATCTCAATTCACCCCTTTCCTCCCTCGCACCGAACCCCCTTCATCCCTAGGACTCCGCCGTCCCTCACACTACGGCCCTCCCTCGAACCAACGCCCTCCCTCGAACCAACGCCCTCCCTCGAACCAACGCCCTCCCTCGAACCAACGCCCTCCCTCGAACCCACACCCTCCCTCGAATCCACACCCTCCCTCGAATCCACACCCTACCACGCACCCTATCTTGCTCTTCATCTAGACCCTCGTCCGTCCCTCTGTGCTCCGCCACTCCTACTCGCCACCTCTTCCGACGTCCACCTCTTACCTCGGAAGCCACCATCCACCGCTTTTCTCCTCCAACCTGCCTCGCTCCCTTAATTCGTGATCGCCCATTCCGGCGCATAGACGACATAATCTAGATGGAAACCTGGAAAGTGAGTGGCAGTGCTGACAACTTAAGAATTACGTTTCACTATTTCCCTTTCTGGCGGTCGCGCCACACGGTACCTCGCTAGCCGAACACGAAGCGCATGACATGGCTTTTCTGACGTGTTTGGCGGGCATTCGGAATATCTTTGCGTCAGACTGTCTACCTGCCAAAATGCAGTGCAGAATGTGTTGCCCATCAATCAGAGCCACGATGTTCAAATGCACATAAATGATGACGCTCCCTATAGGGAGGGTTAACTAAAAGAAAGCTACATTTATTATACTCCTGACACGTACAGCAATCTAATTCACGAACGGCAAACCGAATTTCAAATTTTAATTCTTCTGAATTTTTTGATAGGTAGGCCACGAATCCCTTCAACCCATTTGCTAACAAACACCACTTAACACATCAGCAGGTTATCGTCTCTCGAGCCCTGCGTTCCAACGCTCTCAGGAAGCATTCCCGTCTGCAGCGGCCTCCCTTGTTACACAGAATTCATTACCGAACTTCAAAGCTGCCAGACACTCGATATTCATGAGGCATCGACCTGTAACGACCGGCCTGTGCTCTGTCGGGGCGGATGGGCTAAACGTAGCAGGCGCTGTGTATGCAGCACGCGACGCACAAGAGATCGGCGGGATGCGTTCCGTGGGGGTTTCCAGGCGCGACGCAATTCTCGTCAACGACGCATCTTAATGTTCTGGTAGGACACGACGCTGGAAAGGAAAGGAAGCTATCTTCATTCAATGAACTTACAAGATCTCAAGTATTGGGTGTGAGTAAATATACTTATATTCAATTGGGATACGTGACAGTTAATGACAAGAAAATTAAGTGTTTAAAAAAATTAAATTATGCATTTTAAATGCGATGAAAAAAATTTTAATGTTATATATATATATATATATATATATATATATATATATATATATATATATAACCTTACTTTATTTTAAATGTGATGTTAACATTTTATTTAAATAAAAATGACTGTTGAAAACTAAAGATATGGACATAAATTATTGTGAAAAATCTGCCATGTATAAAATTGTATATTAATTATATTCCATAAAGTATTGTTTTAGACAGTCACTAGTAAAAGCAGTTACTTTGGGCATACAGAGCGTGATAAAAGCTCAATTTTTAGCACTTATCCTAAAAGTGAGATGATGCTCAAAAGTTCGGATAAAACTGTTAATTCAACAATGAAACTAGTGGTGCTACACAACAGCACAAACTACAAATTTGGAGCTATTTTCTAGAAAATGGCGTTTGAGCGTTTCTAAAAGGCGAAATTTGAAATTCTTTATCCCAGACAATTTTTAAATTTTATAAAAACATTATTAGAAGTCAGTTGTATATCAACTCACAAATACGTAAGTGCTTACATATTGATATAACTGTGCATATGAACGGTGTGAGAGATCTTTAAAAAAATACATTTATGTAATTTTTGAAAAAACAAAAATGAACAGAATGAACAGAATGAACTTAACGTCACATTAAAGAGTGCAATTAAATCTATCCGTTCGAAAAGTTTGAAGAAAAAATATGGAGCCATTTATGAGAAATGGCGTTGGAGAGTGTCTGAAAATGCGGAATTTTGAGCTAGTTTTCACAGAAAACGGTTGAGTTTTGATCAACTTTATCTCACATTAGTTAAAGCACATGTACTCATTATATAATAACATAAGCAAATCACCGCTAGTGTAAATATTAACAAAGTGAGAGACTAGTCAAAATAATTACTTTTTTTAAATTTTTGAAAAAACAACAGAATAGTGCAATAACATGTTAATGTCATCTCAGAGAGTAGACTAGATACTATCCGTTTAAAGAAATAATTTGGAGCAGTTTTCGAGAAAATCTTGTTCTTGTATTTTTTTAAAATGCACATATTGCACGCAATATTGCAGGAAATCTACTAAAATCTTCAAAACAACGTATAACCTTAATGAAAGAACTTTACTATGGAGGACAAATTTTATTGGAAGAAAAAAATCTATATCTTTAATTTTGTGGTTGTAGGAATAAACCGAAAAAACCAAAAATTTGCAACTTTCAAAAATTCAGAGTTAATCGTGAAATTAGGACCTATAACATCTTTATAACTATAGTTTATTCTATTCTTACAAGAAATTCAAAGAAAAATGTTGAGCCGTTGTTGAGAAAATTTCGAAAAGGTCCGGGTAAGTACTCCCAGATTGTACAGAATCTTTTTCAAAATCTCAACACTTCGACTCGAGTCAGATTGACAGAATTCTTCAATTTGAAAAAATCCTACTTATGGCTTAGGCGCTAGTAGTGTTCACAGACCGACAGACGGACGACGGTCCGACGTTTTGCTTTCAATCGGTTTTTAGGTATCAAGGACACACAAAACACGGATTCTACCTGCACCACGTGTTAGGGTATTTTTACTTTCCCGTACATATATACGTCGTAATATACGTAGTATAGGGAAAGTAATGTAATACTACGCGAAAAAACGGCAAATTTTCGGCAGAAAAAAATTCATTGCCGGGCCCTGACAACGAAAATGTGGATAAAACTAGTTGCTAAATTAAGAAAAAACAATCCCCTAACACGTGGTGTAGACAGAATCCCTGTTTTGTAAGTCCTTGATACCGAAAAACCAATTGAAAGGAAAACATCCGTCTGTTTGTTGTAAGGTGGCATAGGTTCTAATGTCACTGTTAACTCTGAATTTTTGAAAATTGCAAAAGTTTGAATTTTTTTCTGCATCTTCCTCCAACTACAAAATTTTCTTTACAAAATTTTCCTTCAAATAAAATTTCTTCTCCGAAGTTAGTTCTTTCTTTAAGGCCATATACTTTTGTGTTTAGTAGTTGTCGCGCAATATTGCGTGCAATTTTAAAACATTTTCTCAAGCACGCCTCCAATTTTTTCTTTAACGTTTTGGTAGGAATAGTGCCTAATGTATTCTATGAGATGACATAAACGTCACGTTGCTCTATTCAGAAATTACAAAAGTGATTTTTTTACTTGTCTCTCACGTTGTGAATATTTATATTAGCGGCGATTTGTTCACATTGTTATATTTACGAGTACATGTGATTTAAATTATTTCATAAAAAGTTTCTCGACAACTTAATTATTTTCTGTGAAAACTAGCTCAAAAGTCCGCATTTTCAAAAACGCTCAAGCGCCATTTCTCAAAAATGGCTCCCAATTTTTTCTTCAAACTTTTCGAACGAATAGTGTTAATTGCACTCTTTAATATGATGTTAGGTTCAATTTGGGGTATTTTTTTCAAAAATTACACAAATGTGATTTTTTTGAAAGATCTCTCATACCGTTAATATGAAGATTTCCAGTAATTTTTAAATACTATTATACTAGTAAGTTTAAGTACTTCAAATGAAATGTTTAGAAAACTCAAAAATTTTCTGTGAAAAAGAGCTTCAAATTTCGCATGATTAGTAGCGCTTTAACACCATTTTCTGGAAAACTGCTTCAAATGTTTCAATGAAAATTGCCATTAATGACGAGGTTTTACTGTTCTTCAATATTCCAACATTAATATTTCCGTTCTACTATTTGGAAACCGAAAAATTAAGAAAATGTACTTTTGGCGGCGAAAGGTGGCAGCTGGCACGAGTATGTGGCAATTTGGAATAGCTAGACAAGTCCAAAGGAAATAGAAAACTAACCCTTTAAACGCCAATGTTCCCATTTGGGAACATCCTCTTTATAACCCTATGTCGTTGCTTCTGTTTATCTTTTTTGTGTATTTTCAGTTCAGTGTCTGAGAAGAAAGTCTTAATATTTTTTAAGCATTTATTTGCTTAAGAAAGATTTCAGTTCTTTTGAATGTCAGTTTAAATCGAACGAATTCTTGTTCTCTTTGCAGTGTTTTAAATAATACTTTCTCATTTAAGTTTGAAATATTGAAATTGCAAGTTTTCGTGATTTTTCTATGTATTAGTACTTTATGTATTTGCAAATCCGTATTTTATTAAAATTTATTTAATATTACGCATTCG
Organism: Acheta domesticus; assembly: GCA_031308135.1. Taxonomy (NCBI): domain Eukaryota; kingdom Metazoa; phylum Arthropoda; class Insecta; order Orthoptera; family Gryllidae; genus Acheta; species Acheta domesticus. The sequence continues at coordinate 102,819,412 of JAHLJT010009355.1, read as the reverse complement.
ATGATGGGAAATTGTGTGTTGTTCCCAAAAGGGAACATTGGCGTTTCGTATGAACTATTTTTCCGCGAGCAGCTTTGACGGCTCTTATCGCGTAAAGAGCATACACGGACAATGTTGAAAGCTGTTTGTCGTCGGACTCTTTCAACTGTGCCCGGATACGCATCCAAACATTCTAAACTTACAATAGAAATCTTCAAAACACATGTGGAAAAAATCAACCGATTTTGTGAATGCCATGCACAAGGATGAAAATGACTTTCAACCTTTAGCAGACAAGTATCCAGAACTATTATCCCTTAACAATCCACAGCTCTTCTATAAAATAATGCCAGAAAATTATTTGGATCATTTAGCACAATGTCACGTCTTTATGCTGCTCAAAAAGGAGGAGATTTGCGAATCTTCAAAAACGACATTGCTCAGATTTTTGGACTCTTGTTGCTCAGTGGGTACCACACAGTGCCAGCAGAAGATATGTATTGGAATACTGCAGAGGACGTCTTTGTCTATTGCATAGTCGGTAATGTCAAGGCACAGATTCCGGGAAATGAAAAAGTATTTTTCATGTGATGGATAATACTACACTCAACCCAAACGATAAACTTGCAAAAGTTTCTCCGTTATATGATGAACTAAACAAAAATTTACAATAGTTTGACTATTTCACAAACGTCTGAGCATTGACGAGTCAATGGTACCCTATTTTGATCATCATTCATGCAAAATGTTCATAAAAGGAAAGTCGATTCGCTTCGGATTCAATTTATGGACATTATGATCTAGCTCAGGATATCCATATTGCATGAAAATATACGCAGGAAAGGAACAAGACTCTACCTCGTCATTGAGTACCCGTGTAGTGAACAATTTGCTTTCTTAGTATCCAATCCCATGCAAGTAGCAATATTTTTTGACAATTTCTTCACGTCGTATAACTTATTGCCAGAAGATAAAATATACAGAGCAATTGGTACTGTAATCTACCCCCCTTTTTGAACTGCTGCTTTTCGGTGGTAGGACCGGTGAGGGGTTCTTATAACACACACACAACACAACATTTAAATTTAACAAGAACCATTTAATTATAAAAAATATGAGATGAATGATGATGAAATTTTTTTACAGAGATTTTACATGATTATTACTGGCGGCTTAATTACTATTAGCTGGCAATTAGTGATTGCCATGTTCAAACAAATTACTTTACAAAAAAACAACATTTAATGCCGCTGGAAATTCCCTTTTCACTTTTACGCTGAGGGCGTATTGACACTCTTCTCTTCTTGACGTATCAGTCTTTCCGCATTATTGCGGTTATAAGAACATTACCCTCGTTGATGTCTGGAGTGGCTGCCAAACAGCTGGTCCCGGCCGCCAGGCAGGTAGGTGAAGCGGGCGCTCCCCCCAGCTTTGTTCTGGAGTCGGCCGCCCCTCTCAGCTGCTCCGTGGCCACCGGCAGGTCAAGACACCCAGCGATGATTGCATCCAGGCACCCGGGGAGAATGCTTTGTATGGTGGCCGTGGCGCGTGCCGCCTCAGCTCGTAACTTCCGCCTCGCAATTGACTTAAGGGGGCAGATACACCTTTAAACCTTAAAATTTTCGATTTTTGAAAATATTTTTTTCTTCATTCTCTGACTATTTAGGTTTAATTTGGTGGATGAATTATTTCCTTATCTGCCATAGTTTTAGAGTTATGATTTAAAAGGTATGACGCTGCAACATCTGTCATCTGTCAGTTAGTGCCACGCCCACTGTCACTTTTGCAGTCGGCGTTTTTCATGATTAGTACGCGAAATTTTTCATTCTTTAGAATTTGAACGCGTAATTTCTCATACTGGCAGCCATGTTGTCTTCAGCAGTTCGTAAACAAAGCCACGCGTGTTTGTTTATGTGTGTGTATTGGCGTGTATGTACAGTACTTCTGTGTTGATTTGTGTTCTGGTGACGTGCATTCATTGATTCAGAGTATTTTGTTACTATGGGGAAAAGAAAAGTGTCTTACAAGTGTAAAAAACAACCGTTTCGCGGGAATAAATACAGGAACGTAAACATAACCAAAGAAACTTCCACAAATAATATTAGTGAAAAATTTAGCGCATCTGCTAAAAAACTTTCTTTTACAAATGTCAGTTCCCAAACATGTTCTTCGAGTGATGATGGTGCTACAGGGAATGTAATAGTGGATATTGGAATAATAATTGCTGAATTGAAAAGATGTCTTGTGTGTGTTTGTGGTGGATCAGTCAATTTTGAAGTTAACAATGTTTCAGGATTAGGTTGCAAATTTTTTATTTTGTGTGGATAAGTGTGGAACGATAGGTTCTTTCAGCAATTCTTCCATGATTGGCAAGACAAAAAAATGTGTACAGTGTCAATAGAAGAGCAGTGTATGCTATGAGATGTATTGGGCAAGGCTTAGCAGGTCTTAGAATATTTTGTGGTTTAATGAATATGAGACCACCTGTGAAAAAACCAACATACAATCTCATTAATGCCAAGATTAACATTGCTACCAAGACTGTGAAGAAAATATGTGTGAGTAATGCTGCAGCAGAAGAAATTGCTCACAGTGAAGGCACTGAATTGTCTGTCTCATGTGATGGTACATGGCTCACCAGAGGACACACATCATTGTATGGTGTATGTACTGTGATTGGCAGCAACTCAGGGAAGGTTTTGGATACTAAAGTGCTCTCCTCATTTTGTAAGGGTTGTGAAGGTTGGAAAGGAAATAAAAATTCCTCCTGACTATGCAGAATGGGTAGAGCAGCATGAACTTAATTGTTCAATAAATCATAAGGGTTCTGCAGGTTCTATGGAAGTGGAAGGAATGAAGAAAATATTTGCTCGCTCAGAGGTCAGACACGGTGCTCAATATACACATTATATTGGTGATGGCGATACAAAGTCTTTCAAGGCGGTGTCAGAGCTGGCACCTTATGGACCTGATAAACCTCTGAAGAAAATTGAATGTGTTGGCCACATCCAAAAAAGGATGGGGACTCAATTAAGAAATTAAAACTAGAATTGAAAGGTAAAAAACTTTCTGACGGAAGGTCTCTTTGTGGAAAAAGTAGATTGACAGATACTGCAATAAATACATTGACAAGTTACTATGGTAATGCAATTAGGGAAAATTCTAATTCTGTCAGTGACATGAGACAAGCTATTTGGGCCATATGGCATCACAAAGGTTCATCAGATTCCAATCCCCATGCACATGTTGTGCCCTAAAGGAGGTAGTTCGTGGTGTCCCTATCAACGCGCAGTAACTAATGGAACTGTGGATAAATACAAGCACAAAAATACATTGCCACAAGCAGTCATGGAAGCCATTAAGCCTGTATTTAAAAATTTAGTTGCCACAGAAATCTTAAAAAGATGTCTTGGAGCAAAAACTCAAAATGCGAATGAGTCTTTGAACAATAAAATTTGGAAAATTTGCCCTAAATCTGGATTTTGTGGGAAAAATATAATCAAAATTGCTACAAATGATGCTGTCATGACATTCAATGATGGGATGAAAAGTAGGTTAGAAGTAATTAAAAAATTAGGAGTTGAACCTGGAAAGTTTTGTGAACTGGCCATGAATCTAGAAGACTCAGTTCCGAATACAATCTGCTGAGAAAAGGAAGCAAGACTCAACCAAAGAGGCAAGAAAATGCAAGAAGAGGTTAAGATTGGAAGAAACAGCCCAGAAATCATCTTAGAAGGAAGAACATATGGTGCAGGGGAGTTTTAATTTCTTTTAGAGTAATAAGGTAAGCGAAACTCATGAACCAATATTTGACGCTTGTTTTCCAGAATTACTGTTTTTAGCATCCGTTTCCCTCATAACTCAAAAACTATTTATCTTAAAGCAATGAAACTTTTAGGATGCTTATATACAAGTATTATATACAAACCATAAAAAATCATACACATCAGCATAATAGATTTTGTCATAAAAATTATAAATCTTTTAAAAAAAAAACTAAAAATCAGTATATTTATTTTAGATTCAAACCAAAAATATTTTAAATTGAGAGATCCAAATAAAAGTTTATGGTTTTGTACCTATGAGTTTTTCCAATAAATTAAAAAAAGAAATAGGCAAAAATCTTTAAAATTGTTAAAGTTATCAGGAAAACACTAACTCAGTGCACTAAAAACTGGATAATTTTGATTTAAAAAAAAAATATGTTTTTAAAATTTAAAAGTATAAAAACTATTTTTTTTCATGCAGAAGAAAGATAGTTAATAGTGTCAGTGCATTTTCACTTTTGTGCAGTATATATTTATTAGGGGAAAAAAAGTGGAAAAGTAGTACACATTTTACTGCCGTAAGCTGTATCTGCCCCCTTAAGCGGATTCTGCAGACGCGTAGGAGCGTACCGCTCCGACTATCATCGGACATCGCGTCGATAACAGATCGCGATTAATAAGTCGCGGATAACTGACCGCTAGCTATGGCGAGTACTGGCCCTACATGCGACTCGGTCGACGAGTGCGTTTCGCGAAGCTCGACGAGCGGTGTCGGCTCGCGGAGTTCACGCGGAAACGAACTTCCGTGGCGTGGCTTCGAAGTCTATCTCTCTCCGACGTTTCTCATCTAAGTAAAATCAACCTCCCTCTCCGATGTCTTTCGTCTAAGTTTTAGTCCCGTAGCTTTCCCGTCGTGACGAGAGCTCTCATGCCCCCCCCCATTACATTTCCAAGTCGCCCTGATTGCATGAAATTGAAATTTTGGCGGAGTGGCGGGGCGAACCTCCGACCAATGTCCGCACGCGTCGCGTACGAAAAATTATCCGTTGGCTTGGGCGTCGGTTGGGCGGCAAGCGTCTTTTCTCGCGGCTCTGGAAAAATTCGTTGGCCTACTTTCTCCGCGGCCCGCGTGAAAAAGTACGTTTGGTCATAAACGTGGAGTGGGTGGTCATTCGCTTTGACGCTCCCGCCGCCAAATAGACAAAGCGACCCTTCTTACTCCCCCGCTGCCTCTTGTCGGCTCCGCACCCCTCGCCGCCGGACCGGATGAGCGTCGTAAAAAAAAAAAAAAAAAAAAAAAAACCAGCTCCCCTCAGCTCGCCCGTGGCCCCGATGCAGGTAGGCGCTCGCATCCGTCGTCGATTCTGCCTTGACTGACATTAAATTGGTAAAATTAATATTATTTTCATCGTCTCCCGTTCGCGTCGGGTCGTACCGTTACAGTACAAGTAAGAGAAGGGAGAACGGATAAATGTCCTCTGATTTGAAAGATATGAAAAAGAAAGGGAGAGACTATTATGATTTTCGCTGTGACGGAGATATTGATGTATGTCGCTGGAATGACAATTCTGTCGTCACACTTGTATCAAATTATGCAACACATTTGCCCTTAGGAACTACGAAAAGGTATTCTAGAAAGGATCACAAGAGAATAGAAGTTTCGAAAAGAAACTTGGTGAGAAAATATAACAAGGGGATGGGAGAAGTAGATGTCTTTGACAAGCTGTTGTCTAGTTACAGACCGCAACTCAGAAGCAAGAAGTGGTTGTGTAATTTGTTAATAAACGGCCTGAATTTGGCGGTAGTTGCCATGCAAATACATAGAGAGATTCATGGTCAATATGCCAAAACTCATCTGTACATTCGACGAGAAGTCACAATGAGTTTGCTCCGTTGAAATCCAAGGCCAGGTCCCAGAGTGCATATACAGAAAATAAGAAAAACGAACGGATATTACCTCATTGAATCATCTCAAGGGATATGTGCTAACTGTAAGAGCAATGCACGTCTAAAATGTCACAAATGCACTTGCATTGCTTATCATGGAATTACCACATCGTAACAATAAATTTAAAAAAATGCATTTCAAGAATCTATTCTTAAAAATAATGGTATGCTTTTGCATATATAATCACTTTTATTTCATTTCAAAACCACTCAGGACAAATTTTCTCGAATATCCTCAAAGATGGAAAAATACTTCACTCAAAACGCCAATGTTCCCATTAGGGAACATTGTTTTTTACCTACTAAATATTTTTTTATTAACTAAAACTTTTAATATGTCTTAATCTAAAGTTAAATGATTATTTAAAATCAAAAACAAACTTATAATTATGCTGGAAGAATATTCGGCGTTTAAAGGGCTAATACGGGAATATCTGCGCCATTAGTTATTTTGGTCGTACCATTGCGTCAATGGTGTATCTAACGAGTGCGCAAACTTTCCTACTCGAAAAATAAAATGTCATTTTTCATAAATCACTCGTATCGTAAACGACAATTTTGCATAATATATATTTTTGTTTCAATACCCTTTCACGTTTCCAGCCAATTTTTCCTCGTACTGAAAAATACCAAATCGTAAATGCGTTCATCGCAAAAATTCCGAGAAAAACAAAATTTTGCAATTAATCGTATGTAGAGAAACAGACATCATATGACATTATCATCCACATATTCGTAGCCTGAGTCATTCAATGTTCGATCGCAAACTCTCTGCCAGCTGCGTTAGTTCCCAAGTCTTTTCGTACAAATTTTACAGAAAGGGGCTGCCCCAAGTGTAGTTGACTATGTAAGAGGAGCACTGGGACGGGTAATAAGTATCGATTGCAACACAAACAAGAAATACTGAAGACGCCTGCAAGTTTCAATAAAACGCGTCCTTTCGAGATGTAGATTTCACTGCTAGTTGAAAGAAGAATCATACTAGTGTTTCAATTAAAACCCTTTCAAAATAACTATTGTATCTTGAGCAATAAATACGAGTGGTTTAGGCACTTTGTAGTATTCGGAGTTTCAGTTTCTTGAAATCGTTTACCTTCGTATATATTTTCCAAAAGCGCTCTTATATTTAGAGAAATCTGAGGTAAGTAAAGAAGTAAATAATAAAACATTGAATGACTAATGTAAATTAATTTAGTCACGTAATGTACGAAGAAAATTATTAAAATGTTTGTATACAAGTAAGATCTTTGCATACATTGCGTACTTTACATACATTAATTATCCTTTTGGTTTCATTGTTTTAAAACATACTATATAAAATACATTCAACATTATATTTGGAAAAGATATCTGCTGACAAATACACGACAATTGATTACTAATATACAACTGAAATAAAATATTAACGTTTACGGTTCTCTTGCCTTGATATCCTTTAGTAGCCGAAAGTCTTTTCCCGAGTATTATTTTAATCGTAAAGAGAGAGAAGGACTGGTAGAGCTGTTATCATCCCTTTCCGCTTGAACGAGCTACACCATTCTCTCTTATAGTTGTCTGTGACGTTAGAGTTTCTGCAGACACCTTTCTGCTTCAAGGTCTCTGGTTCGTAGCACGAGCCTACTTCTGTTTCGCAAAAAACACACCATTCGTTCTTTCTCTAGTGGAACCTGCAGAGTATAAAAAACAAAGAGAATACGAAAAGAAAGAAATATACCCGTAATATTGCCGAAAAAATATGAATTTATTTTTTGGTAAAACTCCGAAGCATTTATTTCAGGGAAATATCATTTCAAAAATTATTTGCAATGAACTGAGAAAACTCTCAAGAAGGAAAATACCATTACAAATTCATTTAAAGACGATTACAGCAACACGCTGAGAGGGTACATCGGAAGTACGAAGACATCTGTTTAAGGTGTGCTTTCCGATCCTTATTAGTATATAATACCTTCAAAGTTATAACATTTCTAAGAAGTAATTTCTAATATTATTTTTCAACTTTAAACATTAAACGAGATGGTGCCACATCAAGATTTGCATTTAAAATTATGAGATCCTTCTTGTAATAAGAGCAGCAGCAGCAGCAGTAGAAGAAGAAGAGCTGACAAAGAAGATGACCTACCGCAAATTATTGTGGGTATGTACGCAAGAGATTCCTATAATAAAGTTGGACAAAGGAGAGGAAACAGAAATAATATGTGAGAAATGTAATGGATTTGAACGAAGGGATTGCACTCAATAAGGCATTCATTGCCTCAAATAGGTGCAGATAGTTTATGAATTACTAAACTATTTGCATATTCAGTACGAAGGGAAAACAAAAAGCGGTACGCAGCTGTAATGCAAATTAGCAGATAATCTTTAATGATTCCTCTGTGCACAGTCACTTGCAGCTTGCCGATCGTGAGAGCCGGATTGGTTTCACTTCGGTACGAAACTGTTACCGCTAGTGCGTCTACAGTTGTGACTCCGGTGATCATAGAATTCTGCAAGTGCTCTCTAGTGGGTTTGATTAGTAAATTACGGGCGCGTCAACAGCTGAGATCATTAGACCCGTAAGTGTAATACATGTTTTATCATGGGGGGACGTCGTCCCTACTCAGCTCTACTAAAAACTGTAACCGTCCCTACTCACCTCAACTGGAAACAACATCTGGCCCTACTCACCTCTACTGGAAACTGCATCCAACCCTACTCACCTCTACTGGAAACTGAAGCCGTCCCTACCCACCACCAATATTGGAAACCATCTCAGAACGTCGCGTCTAGACCAAGGATTCGCAAGCGGCTGGGCGGCCGGCGCTATGCGCAGTTGCGCGATCGATGGGGTCACTGACCTGGCCGCCACCTCCCCCTCCCATACACCCCCGTGCCATCCATTCAACCGCGCGCCCTCCTCCCTTCGCGACCTCAGAGATACAGCTTGCTCTTCGGCACGTACTACATCTTTTATGCATTGTAATTTCATTTTATCTTATAATAACAATAATTGGTATTAGTAACATTATCGTTAATAATGTTATTAATATTATTAATAATAATGTTATTATTTTTTAGATTATTATAATTATTACATTTTTATTGACTTTATTTCTCAAAGAACACGAAGGTTTCAGCAATGAATAATGTATCAATGAATAGGATATTTTTACAGTCTTTATTAATACCACACTGTCTCATGTGTAATCATTCTGGTACTTTGGATAATGAATTGGATGAATTTTAGGAAATGGATGTATTAATCAATTTAAATTACAGACAATTCGAATATTGCGTAATTATCTCTTTCCAGTGAGGTGAGGGACTGTGATTGCGAAGTGCGAGTGATATGGAAACTGTTTCGTCCTACGGAAGCGACATCGGCTGTCAGAAGGGAAGGGAAGGGAACCTTGGGGAAACCGGGGGTGGAGTTCCCTGGGGAAATATGTGTGGAGAGGAGTCGCCTCCTTCTTCCCTCACGCATACATAAATGAATACACGCATTCTGTCAGCAATCCCGTGTGTCAGAATCTAATTCCAATTTATGCTACGTAACATGTTTCAGGAGCCAGTTTCTGCTCCCCAAACCCACTTCCCCAGCCAACAGCTCTGCCCCATTGGTATGGGGTGTTACACATGAGCTTCCAAAGCACGTGAACGTGGGTTTAAGCCCTGCTGCAGGCGATGGGTTATGATTAAAAAATATCTTCAGTATGCCATGTCACTATTGTTGAATGTGAAAGAACTGTGGCTTCTAAGGGCCCACCAAATTAAATTCTGCAACAATTTCCGTACTAATAAAAGCCAACATTCTATCAGCCAAACAAACGAAGCAAGTTATGAATAAAGAAGACCAACTTCTTCTGCCGGTCCTTGGCTGCAAATATGAGTAAAAAATTGTTGATAGTATCAGTACCACCCCAGCCGGGACAAGCTATAGGCCAATGTTGTCAACGTCGATGCCACGAGCGGGAGTCCGTGGTACGAGTGCCACGATGAAATCTCCTTTCCACGCAGTTCATAACGCTCGTGGCAAGGCACGGTGCCGCGAGACGTGCCACTGCAAACAGTAGCAGACTTTGACACCACTGCTTTAGGCTTTGGATTGGTATTATTCTTCGATATTATCTCTAACATTATCTTTCGGACAGTGGCTGAATTTGACCTAACTAGATAGCAAGGGCGAAATTATTCCCCATCGATGAGACTTGACCCCTAGCACCTGCTAGTCAACGGCTCTGCAGAAACAAAGATGCTATGCCGAGTTATCGCAGCGAGGGTACGTGTTTGGATTGCCAAGAGATGTCAGATTCGATAACGCCCAGCATTACATTCTTGGCAAGGACCAATGGATAACCTTCCAAAACTCAAGACTTTAGGATACACCGTCAGCTCAAACTTACTGGAGAAGCGATTTGATTGAACCCCAAGACTTTTAAAGATTCGTTATTCCGAAACACGAATTTTGGGCTTTTTCTCGTCCTCAAAATTCTAACGAACGCTTAGGGCTCTATATTATTAATATTCTCTACGCTAATTGGTTTTATTCTTTGTTCAACCAAATCTGATTTCATTGCTTTTATTGTACTATACATTACATTGTTCATCAAAAGCAATTCATTCATAAATTAATCTCATTTTTGTCATTTAACAGACAGAAAGCTCAAACGTAGTATCTTGATTTTATGACGCATTGGGCTTACTCTGCCGTATTGAGGCCATCTTCAGCGCATTTATGGCGTTTGTGGGCCATCAAGAGAGAAATATTGTGAATCTTTAACTACATGAGTGTCAAAACTGAGGCTATAGAATCAAAATATGTTGATGCTGTAATATCAAATAATTCACAATGATGTGAAGGTAACCAATGTCTAAACGCATTTCTCAACTGATGTGCCTCTGCCCGGGAGTGTTCTAGGTTCGCGCGATCTTTTCTTCTCCTTTCTAGTCCTATCCTCACCCCTTACTTACACGCATTTACACTTACATGCATTGCACTACACTACACTACCACAGCTCAGAGCTTGTCCCAGCTGGGGCGGTGCCCCACTGGTGAGAGATACCTGGTTAGGAAAACCCCGCAAGCCGGATCTCACGCTGGATCTCGCTCACTTCTCCTGTAGGAGATCACCGCCACCGCCCAAGCAAAAAACGGGTGCACACTTACGGGACTAATGACCTTAAGAGTTGACGCGCCCGAAAACACAAATCAATCAATCTAAATAAAACGCATTTCTTTGAAAAACGATATGTTTTTTGTTTTTGATAATTGTAATGTGAAGCCGATTACAAATACATTATGTGGGATCACGAGATAACAGGTTCACACGGCGAGAATGGCAGGAAAAGTTTCATTTTTTGATTGAGGCGTTGGAAGAGAAAGCACGCCACTACAAAACTTTCACGTTTACAAAATGTCAATTTTGTAGTACCTCGAGGAAGGCAAGCTACGGTTCTCTACATTTGGTCTACTACATGACGTTAGGGATATGACAAAAAAAATTATTAAAGTAACTAAGTAAGAAATAAAAATCATGTCATGACTATGATGTTATAGGCAAACAACCACGTATAACTTAATTCACTAATTGATTCATTAATTGATGTTGCTAAAAATCGAAGTTTCGAAGTTTCAATCTTGGGCGACGCAGCGTCGCCCGAACAGCAAAGAAGACACGGTCTCGAGCCGCGGAGGCTTACGTTTACAAGTAACAGTCCTGTACGACTCGTCTGATACATTGCCTAGAATTACTAGTTAATGTTGAATTAAGGAAATGTTCAGTTTATTCCGATTCGCAGTGAGCGATAAATTCACCTCTATTTACCTAGCAACCCTGGCCGTCCGACTGCAAAGGGAACGTTGAGTTTGAATCCGGTTGGGCTCCAGCGTAGATACAAAACTGAAAATCTCGTTTGGCGGTGTTTGCTTGGATAAACAGCGCTGCCCGCACGTCCAACCAACCACCGGCAACGCCCGCCCACCGGCCCAACCAACGTCCACCGGCCCGCCCACAGGCCTCGACCACAGGCCCGCTCCCTCCGCTCGCTCCCCCGCTCGCTCTCCCCGCTCGCACTCCCCGCTCGCTCCCCCCGCTCGCTCCCCCCGCTCGCTCCCCCCGCTCGCTCCCCCCGCTCGCTCCTCCCGCTCGCTCCCCACGCTCGCACCCCCCGCTCGCTCCCCACGCTCGCTCCTCCCGCTCGCTCCGCCCGCTCGCACTCCCCGCTCGCTCCCCCCGCCTCGCTCCTCACGCTCGCTCCCCCCGCTCGCTCCCCCCGCTCACTCTCCCCCTCGCTCCCGCCCGCTCGGTCTCCCCCGCTCGCTCCTCACGCTCGCTTCCACCGCTCGCACCCCCCGCTCGCTCCCCACGCTCGCTCCCCCCGCTCGCTCCCACGCTCTCCTCCTCCCGCTCGCTCCGCCCGCTGCACCCCCCCGCTCGCTCCTCCCGCTCGCTCCCAACGCTCCGCTCTTCCCGCTCGCTCCGCCCCTCTCCTCCGCCCGCTCGCTCCTCCCGCTCGCTCCTCCCCCTCGCTCGTTCCCGCTCCTCTCACTCTCCTCCTCCCGCTCGCTCCTCCCCTCGCTCGCTCGCCTCTCCCGCTCGCACCCGCTCGCACACCCCCGCTCCGCTTGCTCCTCCTCCCGCTCGCTCCGCCCGCTCGCACCCCCCCGCTCGCTCCTCCCGCTCGCTCCCCACGCTCGCTCTTCCCGCTCGCTCCGCCCGCTCGCTCCGCCGCTCGCTCCTCCCGCTCGCTCCTCCCGCTCGCTCTCACCCGCTCGCTCCTCACGCTCGCTCCTCCCGCTCGCTCCTCCCGCTCGCTCCCCCCGCTCGCTCCGCCCGCTCGCTCCTCCCGCTCGCTCGCTCCCCCCGCTCGCTCCTCCCGCTCGCTCGGCCCGCTCGCTCCCCCCGCTCGCTCCTCCCGCTCGCTCCCCCCGCTCGGTCCTCCCCGCTCGCTCCTCACGCTCGCACCCCCCGCTCGCTCTCCCCGCTCGCTCCCCACGCTCGCTCCTCTCGCTCGCTCCCTCTGCTCGTTTCCCCCTGCCTTATCCTCCGCTCCCCTTGCTCCCACCCTCTCGCTCAGCCTTCTCGCTCACCCGCTCTCCGGACCTCTCGCTCGCCCACCGCCCATCCACCACCCGCTCGTCCATCGCTCCGCCTGCTCGCTCACCCACTCCCCTCTCCAACTTACTACTACCCGCACGCCCACTCACCGGTCCGCTAGCCCACAACCGACGAACCACACCGACATCTGCCCGCCCATCGACCCCCGAATTACCCGCCCGCCTAACCGACTGTCTGGTCGTTGTTGACCGAGCAAAGCAAATCTCGTCACAGCGGTTCTCCCTCCTGCCGAAGAGCATCTCAATCCTGTACTGAAATATACTAAATGATCTCATTAATTAATATGCCCTTGCTTTGGCAACCTGTTTGAAATATACTAATTTACTCAGACCAAACTAATTTCATAGACACTCGTAACTATTTCCAAATATTTTAATTATTTGTTTTTGGTCATTTGAGCGCCAGAAAATAATTAAGAATGTGATTATTCGTTTTTGCCTGCAAATTAATTTTATTGGCCTTCACTATGACGCACTTGCTCAGTCGGTCGGGTTCGAATTTATAAGTATTGCTTACACGTTCTGCAATCACTTATTCAACCTGCCATCCGTACGGAGTAGCGAGGAATCTGAAAATTCTGTTAAAAGTACGTCTAATTCTGGATTGCACGTATTGTAAAATAATGATCAGCTTTCTTTCCAAAATATCAAGTGTGATTTATTATTAAAAAAATTAGTCAACTTTTCAATGAACTTTAAAACAAGATAGCTACTATAAAAGCTTCTAAGTTTTTGTTAAACCTCAAATTCTTTTGGTCATGACCGTTTTTTGCATTTCTAATAGTTCAAAAACAAAAGACCTGTGCACCATATAATCGCGCGCATTCTTCAGTTCCTCTTCGACGGCGCCTCGTAGAACCTTCTCAGTTGTCCCGCGATGACTTCTTTCTTCCGAAAAAGACCTCCGTCCTTTCAATATGAAACTCTATCATCCATTGAATTAAAATATTAATGCCCCGTTAACTTCCCTATGCTTGCGTCACGGACGGACGCCTATACGCGTACTGTTCCACAATGAACTAATTCCCAGTATTTTTCCTGAATTGCGTCTTATCCTGCTCTAATATTATGAAAATAAATTTTATTTAAATTTTATATTATTTTTTTAAATTTAATATTACTTGGTAAAGTTTTTACCACGTCCTCTGGTAAAAATGACTACCTATCCCGGTTGCTACTCCTTTTCAATCTGACTTCGTTTGAATTACTTTAAAATGCAAACATTTTTATCCCCAACCACAGCTAAATCTTTGACCTGCTTGCTACCACGTCGTCAGCAAGAGTGAATGTCCCTCGTCATCTTCAAGCTTCAAAAATATATTCCTCTTGTGTTCCCAACAAACAATGTTCTTCCACCTCGACTATTGATTTCCATAGCGACCGCCACGATCGTCTCTTGACTCAACTATTCTCTACTTCTGAAATACGACATTCCCGCGTAATGTTATTGGCTACCATTTTGGTATATCGCACCACCATGCCATTTAATTCAACTTGCTATTCTCGTTTTACTTTCTCGCTACCAGAGTTAAGAGAAAGTAACGCTGAGCGAATTTTCGGCAGAGAAACTCTTATTACAGGGCCCTGATACAGAAAAAGTGGATAAATCCAGATGCTAAATTTAGAAAAAAATTCTCTACCACGTGGTGTAGCCAGAATCAATTATTCGTAGGTCTTTGATACCGAAAAATCTAATGACGGCAAAACGTCTGTCAGTTCGTCAGTCTGTCCATTTCCGTCTGTTGGTCTGTGACCAAATCTAGCGGCTAAACCATCAAGCAGACTTTTTCTCCAAAATTGATAATCCCCAATCGATCTGGCTGATGTTGCGGCTCCTTAAATTTGAAACTGATATTTTAATTTTGCGAGATACTTTATATTATGCCCCTGGGGCATTTTCCAAATTTTCAAAAAAAATGCCCCATCGTTTTTTGTTAAATTTTGTTGTTGAATAGTGTGAAGGAGGTGTAAGATAATGGTGCAGGTCTCATGTTCGCTGAAAACTACTTTTTCCGAAATCACAAAAGTTCAAAATATTTTTTGAGTTTTCCTACAACCAAAACATTAAAGAGAGATTTTTCCCTTAATGAAACCTGTTCCTTAATAATAGATTTTGAAATAAGGTCATGTACAAATTTTCTTACATTTTAATACTTTTCGCGTAATTTTGCGTGAAAATACGGGCGAGAAAATACACAATGTTTTAGCACCACCAGTTTCCATCGCAAGGTGAATGCGAGAATAATTAGAGATATGACAGGCAAAATGATGAACTATGATAATGGCGACGACGACGACTGAGACGTCTTCCTAAAACTACAATTACGAAGATAGAGATTTTTTCCTTTAAGGATAGTTTCCTTAAGGTCATGTACACTTGAGTACGTTTTGCGTAATTTTGCGTGAGTGTACGGGCGAGAAAGTACGTGCTATTTCAGCACCGCTAGTTTTACCTTGCATAACACCAGAGGTATCCAAAACAAATAGGGATGAAGCGATAGTACTGATATGATACTGGTATCTATATTTCTGCTTTCGATACAGGGTTCTTGGTAATCGGTATGTAGGTTTCGATATCGTTCTCGTAGCAAATGATACTTTCATTCCCTTTTGTAATAGGAACTCTATTGAGGCTTGATCATCCAATTTTCCTTACATCCCATTTGTTTTGTTCCTCTGTTCTGTACAAACATTTTAAATGCTTCTCCATCTGTTACTATGCATATTTGCTCCTCCTCTTACACCCACTACAATTACTGCAAGTATTGACTAAAAATATAATGAAATATGTTATTAAATTGAATTGCTGAACAATGTTGTTTATTACTGCAATGACATCTGCGGTGAACACAAACACCGATATTTCCATTATGTCAACGGTCACGTCCTCTCTGTCCGTGGATATTAACGAATTATATTGTACAATGTGTCCCAACAAGTATGAACCACTCAAATTATATTTTTCTCGAGTTTACTTTTAAAGTATTAACAAATTATCTAAAAATGAATTTCTCTATTGTATACATTCTTGTATCATTCTTGGTTACAAATTATGAAGTTCCATTTAAAAATTCAAATGCGAGTCAATTCCTCCAAAAATAAAAATCTTACGAATTATAGCTTCCCGGCAGTTTACTTACCCTAATTCTATATAGTTTTTTTTAAATTTCTTTATTTTTAGTCGCATCAACAGCTAAGGTTATTAGCGACTACAATTATGCAATTATAATTTTATCCATAATTACATTAACAAAAATGTCATAACTTATATATAATTAACATTGTATAGCAACATATATTTTATGTAATATTTAACTTAATTGTACAATATCATATGTCATTAAAGATGTTACAAATTTCACAAAACTTGATCTAATTCTATATTGTTAGGTAAAAAATATTCACTTCAATATCATGAGACGTTTAGAAGTAATTGATGAGACATCCTGTTTAATAAGTGTAGGAGTGCAACCCGGCGTGGAATCGGAAATAAGATTATTTCCTGGGAGTGAGTTGACAGCCAGTGCAAATTGCGCCCCCCGAAATTATTCTACTTTACTTGAGAATTTTCGTAGAAAAACCAAATCTGTTTTTGTCATGAAATTCATAACATTAGTTGTGGATATTTTGCCCTCATTTTGAATTATCTTTTATATATTTTTTAATGATAAAATTATTTTTATCAAAATACTTTTAATTTAAATTTGGAAAGAAACTTTCACAAAAAAAATTGCATTTTCAAAATACAAGAGTGAAGTTATAGAATGGATTCACAATCACCGAAAAACTTCGTGGATCCCGGCCACGGCAATGCAAACACCAGTACACGAGTGATCATCGCTTCACTTCGCGCATCTCCCGAACTCTAGCGGCCGAACGCGAGTAAACGCATCAGGACGGTGAGCGCAGCGCTCCGAGCGGCCGCGAGGAGAAATACCACAAGGGCATCTGGCGCGAAAGCGTTTTTGTCATGCAATGTTTGTTGTTGTCGTCTTTAGGTCCAGTTTCGTGGCACCTTGTTGCTCTGATGGACTGAAGGAGACTTTCGGCGGTCAAGGCTGTTACCGTAAAACAACGCGATGGGGGATATTGATGGCAATTTGCTAATTTGTGAAGAATGAAAAACGGCAGAGAAAATTTGTGAAGGGAGTGAATGTCTCAATTCGAAAGGGGCATTCCCTGAAAAGATGAAAAAAATCAGCCACAAAATGTATTAGTTTCTTATTAAATGAATCTGGCCACAGATCCGGCGCCTGGAAATCTAAATAAAAACTTTTCGTCTGTTGCGAATAATCTGTGGCCAGATTCATTAAGTAATACAGACTAGTAAAACAGACAATTTTCTTACTTTCTTCTTAATTTTCTTTTTCTTCTTCATTTCACGGTTTAGGCCAGAAAGCCTATTCTGCCATCGTTGCCCTGGTTGGCCAGGGTCTCTTAACAGAGAGTCCGTAATCGAAGCTTAACAGGAGTCGACTGCGGACTGTCTCTGTATTAATTTATGTTTTATGACCAACTTTAGTCACAATCTATGATTAGGACCCTCTACATAATGTCACAAACAAATCATATTTATTTTTACACACTTTTGTACTGATTGATTTGTATATTATTTGACGGCCTTTCCTCTCAGTATATCCATTTCACCGTTTTTATTTTCTCGCCCTTACTTTGTAAGAAAATAAAATATTGTAATCGGGCGCCGAAAAATGGCGAATTTTCGACAGAAAAAGTCTTGATGCCTGGCTATGGTATTGAAAAAGTGAATAAATGTCGTTCTTACAAAGAGTAAATTACTTTCTAGTTATGTTTTGTGGGTCCTTGATATCCAAAAATAAATTGAGGACAAAACGACCGTCCGTCAACGTGATATCCTAAAACGTTCTGCCAATTTTCTCCAAAATTGATTATCCCCGATCGATTGAAAGGAATTCAAGGTCCTGCGAGTATAAAATGGATATTTTAAGTTTTGGAGGTTCTTGACATGAAATCTCTTACATTTTCAAACTTTTCTCAAAAATGGCTTCAATTTTCTGGATCAAACTTTGTCCTCAGATAGTGTGAAAAACGCTTAACTGAATTCCGAAGGTCTCATTTTCGTTTTATTGTCTGATTTTTCGAAAATTGCATAAGTTTATTTTTTCTACTTCATCCTACAACTACAATATTGAAGTAAAAGATTTTTCCTGGATGAAATCTGTTCTATAAAGGCAGATCTTCAAATAACGTCATGTACAATACACGGACAAGGAACGCTTAAAAGAATGACGTAGATCTCGTTTTCATTCACCTCTCAAAATTCTCGAAAATTGCTAATTTAAAAATAACTCGAGAAAGTATATGCTGTTGTAACACTATTAGTTTTAGTAAAAACTATTGTCTTCCGAGTTTTATGCAGTGTATCAGCTCAAATTAAAAGTTCAATTTTAAGTGTTGCGGAAGGCTTCCCCGATCACAGTCAAGCAAATCCTCTTTCAATTCCAGTGACGTTATGTCGAAGATTGTGATGCCGACGCTTCTACCAACTTTGCCTTGAATGGCTCTTCAGCCCTGAGGTAACACTATGACAAGGCTGTCGAAAAGTCGGTATCACAGCCTTTGACGCGATGACACCTGTACAACCGACAGCATCAGCAGATTTTGTTTTAAAAGTCCCAGAGCCTGAAAATGTGCCCGATCGTTAGTAGAATATCTGTTCGGAAAAATTCTTAGCATGGTTTAGGTGCTATTTCATGTTAAGAACAGAGGGGTAAAAACACTTTAGCTATCAGGGCTATCCAAAACAAATATTGCGGTTAAAATCTCTGAATTGAATGTTTTTGCACATAACTTTACACGGTGGTTTTAGTAAAAAAATAGTTGAAACATAGGTATCAACTTTTTTGTGTTATTTAGATATTCCTTTCTAGATAAGCCTCCAAATGTTGTTTCTTATATTAGGTTTGTAATTATATTTCAATGCTAAAACTCTTGTAAGACATTAACTGTCAATCAATGAACATAAATTACTAGTTGAATGAGGCGTCGCCGACACAATTGTTTTAACAGTATTTTCATGAGTTGAAAATGTCTGTCTTTGTTCAAAAATGTTTTTACAGTCTCCGATAGTTTTTAGTCTACGATACATAGCTATGTATTTTTATAGTAGTTAGCTATGTATTTCTATATGTAGTTTTTACAATTTTGCAAAATTACCAGGTCATATAGAGATAATGTACAAGGCTATTGGGTGTTGGAGATTTTTGAACAAGAGTAAAACATTATCAGCTACTACGATACATAGCTATCTCTTGTTCAAAAATCTCCAACACCCAGTAGCCTTGTATATTATCTCTATATGACCTGGTAATTTTGCAAAATTGTAAAAACTACTTGCAGGTATGAATGATTCTGAATAGTCAAAATTTACTACAGCTGCATTTGTACGTTTTTGCTAATATGCACAAAAATGCACATAAAAATCATCTATAAGCTGTTCTTCAGTGTTATTCTCTAATATGATAATTCTCAGTTAGTTCTGAAAATTCTGTCGCAAAATCTTCTAAATTTGTTTATTCCCCCGATTTGCTTAACACTTTCATACTTTTGTCCCATAATTTATGAGGAGATGAAAACGCCACAGAGTCGGTCTAATTATGTTCACGTCTACTACAATTTCTGTTTATCGTTTTGTAGGATAATCTTTATAAACATTAAAAGGCAACTGTTTTTGTATATTTAGTTGAACATGGGGTTAGATACGTTTAATAAGAATAAGCCGTTAGTAACATTCATTTGAAAATCGTAATTTGCACGCTTAAGAACGTAAGAACGTAAATGTGCTTCTGTGGCAATACTCACAGTTCAGCTTTCTCCGCGTTCACTTAAAGATCTTCAAGTTTAATAAGTTCCAAGTCAATACTGTTCGCACGGTTTTGCAAATTTATTTTTAAAAATACGTCAATATAGACGAAAATGAAATGAAATCTGTCGTCGCGATTCACTTCCCACATTAGAGATGGCAACAATTAGTGTTGAAAAGAAAATTGTGGCGTTGTGTAGCGCAAATTGCCTCTGAATACTCGAGTTTAATCAGCGCCATCTACATAGATCTATTTGGATGACTCTGGTTTAATTTCCTATCTATGCACTAAGCTCCCAGTGCTACAACACGCAAAAAACGTTTTTGGAATTTTTTTGGAATCTTCTGGCCGGATCCGAAAACAAATTAAGTTCCCCACCAGGAGACAGAGATCCGACGAAAGGCACATCATCTTGATTGGTGCACGGGAATTTGTCTAACCATGAGTGACAGATCCCGGACTTTAAAAAAGAAGTAAAAGTATGGTACTGCTATGGCTTAATAATGGAACTAACATGAATTAAAAGTAGACTCTGACTAACGTGACTGAACGCCTTTCAATTGTGAACTCTCGCTTTTATAATTCCACTTACGCTCCATTATTTCGCGATGAAGTAGAAACTCTCAGTACGTATGTAGAGCACGATCGCGCGAGAATTAACAGTCGGGAAAATTACATTTTCATTATGTGCTCCCCCAGTTTTTCTTTCACCCCTCGCTACATCATGGTGACCGAAAATGAATTTTGGAGTAACTACTTTCTGAAACGGGTTAAAAAGTTCGTGTTTCGGAAACATCTGTTACGTGAAATTTACGAATATTATGCTATTGTTATTCTGTGCGCGTTGGATTCCCGCATTTGACTTCGTTACCTCCCTTCGTAATGCTTGTTACGTGTAGTAGGCTAGAGGTGCTCAATCTCTAATTTTAGGACCCCGGGAGAATGTTTAATAAGTTCGCAATCGGGTTGTACTTGCGTTTGGTGTAAATACATTTGTAGTCACAACGGAGGTCATTAATTAAACCGAGAACAATGTACGAAGTCTAGGTTCAATTTAGAGAAGGGGTTCATACACACACGTTCATGTGTATTATACACACAAGTTTTTTTGAGCCCCGAGATGCCAAACCCCCAACTCTTTTTGAACATTAGTTGAATTTTGTATAAAGGATAGCAACAAGAGCTGATGACAAAATCTGATAACCAGAAATGTTTGCTACCAGCAAAATGAGAGCTAAAGAAAACATCCGCGGATAATATAGACTCCCTGGTGGTCGACAATTTTAAAGAAGGTCAATGATGACCAATGTGTCCTTTGTCGGTCAATAGACGATTATGAACCTTTAACTAATCGGTATAATCAAGATCAAGATCTCATTGATTACAAAAATTAATTGGTTTTTCAATATGCCTAATAATAAATTACATCGTATACAAAATCTAGTAAACCTTCCTACTTTTAAGATATGCCCCAACCACATTGATTCTTGAAGTTCGGATGTTTTCTGCACAACTCCATTCAGTTGTACATCTTTAAGAGATGTCTTGCACTTTTAAAATCTCACTAATTGTTGAGTTATAACATTAAGAGGAGGAAAAGTCTCCGTTGCTATGTATTCTCACAGTAGAGTGTTTTTACTTAAAGGGCCGGACCGCTGAGATCTATTACAAATCGAAATGTTTTATATTTTCCAAAATCATTTCATGTATGTTGTAGGTAGTTTTCGCTCATAAATTCTACTGTTCATCGTAACTTGAAACGTAATCCATCACAATTATCACTGATTTGGACGCATCTAATGATAATCACCGAGCTGGACATTGCTAATCTTTACGTTCGAAAACAGTCTTTGAACTTAAAATACTATCTTCGATTTACTATCTAATCTCACTAATTATGCGCACGTTTCCTTGAGCCCCGGAAAACGGTGTGAGAGATCTTTCAAAAAAATTACATTTGTGTAATTTTTGGGAAAACAAAAAAATACCCCAAATTGAACGTTACGTTATATTAAAGAGAAAGCCATTCTATCAACAACAAAATTTAGTCAAAATTAATGGTGCCATTTTTTTGAAAATTTTGAAATGTAAAGTACCCTCAAAATTAAAGTATCGGTTTCAAATTCGAGGGGTCACGAGATCAGTCAGATCGATCGGGGAATGTAAATTTTGAAGAAAATCGGCTGAACGGTTTAGTCGCTAGTATTGTTCACTGACAGACGTTTTGCATTCAATTGTTTTTTTCGGAAACAAGGACACACAAAACAGGGATTCTAGCTGAACCACGTATAAGGGGATTTTTTTTCTTAATTAAGCAACTTGATTTATCGACTTTTTCGCAATGAATTTTTTTCTGTCGAAAATCCACCATTTTTTCGCGCAGTATTTCATAACTTCCCTTGTTCCGTATATACAGTTAGTAAAGGTCTTCTTTGTACAGTCCATAATTTGCTCGAAAATTGTTAATTTTAAGTGGAAAATTAATATTAATCAAAATTTATTACAAGATAATTGAATAATTCCAGTTAAAATGTAACTTTGTATACCTAGACGAAACGGCCTTGAATTTAAAGTTCACCAGCACATTTTGTTGCTTAGAAACCTTCCTAGCGGCTAGTTCCCGAGCGACTAAATGTGCTGGTGAATTTCAAATTCAAGGCCATTTCTTCTAGGTGTACAAAGTTACATTTTATTTAACTGGAATTAATCAATTATCTTATAATATATTTTTATTAGTATTAATTTTCCACTAAAAATTAATGTTTTTCGAGCAAATTATGGACTGTACATACAAGACTGTACGTACGTATACGGGAAAGTAAAAATATTGGGACAGCGCGGAAGGTGCTCGTGGAAGTCAATACAGATTTGACCTTTTTCATGGGAAGATAATGTCACATTTTCAATCTTGAAAAATGTTACTAGTTCTAGAAATTTGATCCTTAGTGAATTACATCTAGTGGGCTATAGTTGAACAGGAAGGAATATACTCACTTCCGTGAGAATATGGCGAACGAGGACATGTCCCCGAGAGTCGAATGGCGTCTAATATATCGAATCATTTTTGGACCCAGCTGTCGCTTCGCTGCGCACGTACAAGGTTGTTTCTGGCCTTCAGCCTACTCTATTTTATGAAGTATCTAAAGCAACATGTTTAAAGGGCTTTGTGCCAAAATACTTCGTTGCCTAACAATTTGTCAGGGAAAAAACAAAAACAAAACGAGTTCATACAATATTTGGCTTAAGTCTAGAACACGGTACAACTTAAGAAAGTCATATAAGCCCACATTTTTGAAATTGTTCCCGGAAGTACGAGAAAAATTTTAAAAATCGAGTTTCTGCTAGTTTTTTTTTGAAAAAGGGCTTCGTAGCGTAAATTCTATTATAAACAGGAGTCAAATGCCGTTTACAGATCGAAAATCGGACCATTTGTTCAGACGTTATCGGTAAAGTAAATTCCTGCTGATGGTGCTGCGATCTATTGAATTTTCCTACAAGTTTTTTTCGGTACATTTAGCCTTAAACTGCAGCGCTCCGGCGAAAGGGAAATTGACCATGGACGGGAAGATGGGTGATTACGGGAATCCTTCGGTGCGTAGAAAATAGTAATAATGCGTTGGACTGGCTCAAGGATGTTCTATGTTAACGCGAGGGCCGAAGGACTGAGCCTCGTCCTGAACTTGGACACACGTGGCGAAGCGTCACAATTCCACGCTCTGAAAGAAACTAATAACACTTACCGATAGTCAACAATTTCCATACAGGTCACAAACTTACAGCCTCTTCTAAGGGCGTCGCACTTCTCTAAGGGTGTACCGCGTTCTCTACTTTAACCCAATATTTTTTAAGAACTTGCAATCGAGGAGACATATATTGAACTACGGCTTCTATTTTCATTGTTTGAAAATAACTTTCTCTTAATTTCTTCGTTTGTTTACGCCACAAAAACAAACTTCTACACACAAACTAATGTTCGCGTGATTATTCCTGCACTTAATGCACGAAAATATATTTCGAATACCTAAATCCAATTTTCTTACTGTAACAAACTTCTGATCAAATCAAACTCTACAAAAACACACGAAATGAAAAAACGCCATTGACAATTTCAAACAAGTTCAATTACAATATTATACTTTTAACATTATCCTTCCAGCGGGCGCGCGTAAAATTTTCACACCAGCAGGCGCATGTCGTAAATTTTACGTTATTCTATAACCTATGAATAAAACAAATAAATTGTAGAACATAGCAATTTTAAGTCGCATTATAATATCTAAGAATGCTATTTACTACCTAAGAACATATCATTTGATGAACATTCGTATTTAGTAACAGAAAGCGCTGGTTCCGATGAATATCGTGCTGATTCTCAGCAATGTTTTCAATACTCAGGTCACTGGCACTATCACTATCCAATACATGATATTCCTCCCGATCAGACAGCTTGTGTAGAATTTTTTGAATTTCATTCGCATTAATTCTTTCTCTGGACATTTTACACAAAATTTCGATTAGGCCAAATTACAATACAATATTTTAGAACAACACCAGGCGCGCAGCGTAAAGTTAACGTCACTATACACCTATCCCGAATAGAGCGTTACAAAAACTGAATATCGCCTGCAAACTAAACATTGGCTGCAGAAATGCATCACAAAAGATACCTGCAAGGAATACCAAGAACGCAGAAGTCTTTCCCAACAATGAGTTCACGGCAAATACAAATAATCTGCTATTGTCGTAAAATTTACGACAGCGCGCCCGTTGGAAGATTAATGTAGTAATTTCAACCACACGTCTGAACAACGAATTCCCTCGTTCGGTTGGTTCCCTTCTGCCCTTCATGGGTTTCGTTCACATATCTCGCGGGGTTGGGGTTAATTTGTGAACGGGAGTTTGATACCCCGAAATGTGTAACCTAGATTAGGTACCACAATTAAGAATTTTATAAAATTCCAGCTTTCTCAACAGCAAAATATTCGAAAGTGTTGGTTTCTTTTTTTATTGGACAACAATTATTGCACATTATTATTCAAACACTATTTCATTTCCTTCTCTGCATTGCATTGTACGCATGTTTTATTTTGTGACAATGACCATCCAAAAGCACAAATCCATCAACAAAGGACAATTAAATGTAATACGTAAAAATGACCGAAAAGCCGCTTCAAATAACTACGCCACTAGAATATCAAAACCTGAGTGATTGACCATTGCGAAAGAGATGTAGTGGAATTAACGTGTTCTAACTCACACTGTTAGACGTCAACAAATGCGATGTCCTTTTTTCTTGAACCTGAGAAACGTGAACTCAATAAATTCCCAAAATAAGAAATATTGTTCTGCTTCTCACAAGCCAATCACAGGGTCCATATATGCACCAATGAAACCGACCAGAGACCTCGACAAGTTGCCTCCAGCTAGTAATATCTAATCACATAAATACTACAAAATATTTACTTATTTCATTACATAAAACCTAATAACTTGAATATAATGAATTATTCATGTTTTTAATGTTGATACTTATTAAAGCTTAAGCAGTAAACAATTACCTTCTTTCGCTTTTATAGCTTGGATTATTAAAACATCAAATAAAATTGAAAAATAATAAATATAATTAAAAGTTAGAAGAAGAGACAAGTTTTTGAACGTATCACGATTTCAAAAAGCTATTGATCGTAATGGAAAGAGATCCGTCTCTCAAGGCCAGAACAATCAAAAGTCGATGAGGGACACAAACGACCCTCAAGTTAAGAAACCAATTCTGTTGAGTACCAATTTGACCCTCACGGCCAACCTGTTAAATACCATCTAATAAACTAATAAGTGAATACTTCTCAATCTTAAAAGAAAATACTTTCGTTAAAAAACTTACAAAGTTCGTCCACTTCTCCCATAGATATTAAGCAAAATTTAACTACTTTATTTATAATTTGTAATTTTGCAAGAAATACAAAACTATCTTTGTAGCTATTCCAAGATCGTCAATCTTTCGGAATCACTAAAACAACTGGAATGTTCTGAGATTTAGAATTTCAATTTCAATGCGTCACGTAATCAAATCGAAGTACAGAAAGTATTTAAACGATACTTACCTTTTAGACATTCCGGGAGCACGCGACGTTAGTCCACGATCCACATTCTCCAGAATCTCCGTTTCCCAACCACGCCTCACCGTGGCTCGCCGTCCACTAAAAGAATGGCCGCAGCCGTTTGACCGACAGAGGCCGTTCTCGGCACGTAATTGGCTGCAGCTATTATGCAGTGGGATCTCATTCTGAACTAAGGTTACGAAGTACGAAGTATAAAAGTCGTTTGAAAATAATAACAATATTTATTATTCCTGAACTTCAAATCCTTCTTCAATTCCTTCAATCCTTCAGTGGCCGCGTAGATTACAATAGTATAACATTCTTTCGAACTTTGTCTGATGAACGAAATAATATTTTCGTTAATATACTGTTAAGGCGGCGATATAGCTCCTTTTTTTCAGATTTGGGTTATTGTTCAATTTTTTGGGAGAGCGTTCATAATTTTGGTTACGGCGAGACGAACTGGTCTGCTATTTTCGTTCGCTCGGTCGATCTCTGAAAAGACACAGTATACCCTTCTTATTAGAAGATAGTATAATAAATAAGCAATCAGGGAATAAATCGTTCAACCCGTTACCTGAGTCTCACACGAAAGGCAATGACTTCTTTTAATCTGTATTACACAAATTTGCTCATCCAGAGGCACCGATTCCCGCGTAAATATGGCTTCTCTTTGAAAGTCTTTCCAATAAGGCGACAGGTATGCCAACCTTGCTAAGTTAAACGGAATGCGGTCATTGGTTAAAACGGAGCTTGAGTGTGTCTTTTATAATTTCCTCTGCGCCAGCGGGCCCGGGACAGGATCCCAGCCAGTGCTGCCCTCTGGCGGGGACCGATGAAACTTTTACGACCCGAGACTAGGTCGAATGCAATTTCGACAGAAAACAAAGGAATTTTATATACCCGCTCTTTTAGCGCCTTGCGCGCGGTTTTGGAGGGAATTTTTTTATAAGTCCGACGCGGTACGTTCAAAATGCAAATTCTGAGCTATCAATGAAGGGCCAAAGATGGTTATTAAAACCCAATCTCCCGCCACGGCGCCAAATATGAATGAACAATGTATGTGCCAACATATACAGACAGGTAAGAGGATATTTAAAACAGTGATCAGTTGCAAAATAGTATATGAAATATTAAAATGTTGATAAATTACAAATACTACGAAATGATACACAAAATTGCGTGTAAATTGCTTTTAAGCAAGTGTATTCATAAATGTACGTGAAGATGTGTGTTTTTGAATCGTCTTATATTCTAAACTTTTGCACAATTGAATAACTTTGCCTTATTTACAATAAATAAAATAATTTCTAAAATTATTGAAACATTTTGTGACTATACTGTTTTAGTATCCGTATAAGATCAGCATCTTATACAGATTTTGTATCCTTGACACATCAACAGTTTACATATTTCAGTTGAATGATCTTGTTTCATTACATGTATTATTTCAATCTATGTATTGTCAGTTTTCTAGATGCCTATTACGTTCTGTCTGAACGTAATACTACAGCAAGATATAGTATTCCGAGAAAAGTATTCAGTGCTAGTATATCGGTAAAATTTCTGTTCCATTTTCGGTAACGAGTTCTAATATTTTTTATGTACGCATTGGTAGACTGTAACATGATCCGTAAAACTCGTCCAAAAGCAATAAAGGATAAAGTCTTCGAATTTCTAGCACGGAGTTTAGAAAACAATTACTTGGTGATTCCGGGCCCATCAATACATTAGATAAAGCATATTTGGAGTGTTTTGAATTCTCCGTGTCCCCCTGTAACGCGCGCTTGAACCCTCCCTAAATAACTACGTAATTCTTGCGACCCCCCTCCATTTGCAATTAATAAAATTTAATTATAAAGAAGTAAGGAGTTGTATTAATTTTATTATTGTTGTGTATTAAATTTAATGATAATTCAAGTCAGAATTAGTTGGAGATGCGATCGATAGAGAATTAGTTGGTTGCACCAAGCAGTAAGCTTGGGGACAATTTTTAAATGAAGGACGCTTAGAAGAGAAAATTTCTGACAACAAGCCTACATACGCCGTCGTGAATGTCGCATGGGTCCCGAGTATACTGTGCCTATTTAATTGGATTCTAGAAAATATTATATGATACATCAGTTTTGAATATTTTCTTCGTAATCTAACAGATTCAGTGAATATCATTGATGAAAAAAATATTTTCATTTATTGAAACAATTTATGCATAAAAACATTTTCATTTATTTATATTTTAAATTGAATTTGTTAATATATAATTTTCAAGTATAAGGCTGAATAAGAGGAATTATTTCATGTGTTCATGTTCAAAAATTTTAAAAATAAATATCGCCATTGTGTAACACTATACTATGACCTACCCTACCCCTATGTAACGATACCTTAACCCTCCCTATTTAGCGTTACGTAACTTACGAATGTTCTTTAATTCTAATCAGTCTGCTTGCGACCACACTTTTCCCATAGTTTTGTCGCAGTCTACTGATTAATACTAGTTGAACGTGGCATTGCCGACGCTGTAAAATGTTTTCAAAGTATTTTCATGTGTGGAGAATTTGTTACCTTCTTAGGAGATATGAACTGGTAAAATATATATATATATATATATATATATATATATATATATATATATATATATATTTCAAAATTATTAACGCCGTAAAAAATACTTGCAGATATGAATGATGCTGAATAGTTCAAATTTAGTACAGCCACTTTTTTTTGTTTTTTTGCAAATATTCACATAAAAAGTACTGTAAGTTGCTCCTTAGCGGGTCTGCTCGGTTTGGCACCCGTGAACGCTGCCGATCCAGATTGAATTGATCGCATTATTGCGTCGTTAAGATTTCTCGAAGCGAGCGCTAATGAAACCCTCGCTGGAGAGAAGCTTCTGCTGACGGGCAGGCGGCCATGAGGACTTGAACGAAGGAAAAACCATTCATCTTCCGACGCACTCGGCGACGTGGCGACTCTTTAAATCACGATCTAATCGCGGAGCGTCAAGCGCACGCTGATGTAGAGAGCGGGGAGTTCCACGCACCGGGAGGCCCTAGAGCAGTGGTGTCAAGATCTGCTACTGGTGGCAGTGGCACGCCTCGCGGCACCGGGCCATGCCACGAGCTTCTCTGCACCACTAGTTTCGGGAAAGGAGACTTATTAGTAACCCCGCCGTTTTACAATAGGGATGGCGTTGTCTCTGGTGGCGGGGTAACGAACTGCGTGGTGGGGCGATTTCGTCGTGGCACTCGTGCTACGGACTCCCGCTCGTGGCATCGACCTTGGCAACACTGCCCTGGAGGTTGAGTCCCGACGGTAGTGGATTTTCTGTAATAACTAGATAGATCGAATTCAGCCACTGTCTGGAGGAAAATTCTAGCGTTTGCTCTGTTCGGTAGTTTACCGTAGCCCGAACAATATCAAGCGAATGTAGGAGCAGTCGAGGTAATCTCTTTAGCAAAATACAAATGTATTCTTCGCCCGATAACTAGCGCATGCCTTGGATGCATGGATTTCAGCTGCCCCAACCTCATTAGATAAATTATAAATCTTTCAAAACAAAATCTTAAGAATAACAGAAACGCCTATTGATTTATCAGCAATAGGAAACTCCACAACACCCCCCACGGGTTGCTCACTGGTCAGTGTGCATGACGCGACCCCGAGCTCGATTCTCGGCCGGAGCAAATTATAGTGTGCGCTTTCCTTGCAATACAATATAATTGAAGGAAAATTTTGTATGTTCTGTATTCATTAATTAAATGGACATATATTTAGAAATACAGTGAAACCTATTTAAGCCGACTGTTACGATGGGCATCGCAACACTATTCTGGTTTCATATGAAAGCTTTATTGTTTTGCATCATTACATTTCTTTGATCAACTGTATATATTAATTAATATGATTACATAAAGAATAGTACAGTGGACTTTAAGAATTGCCCTTCTTCGTTATTGACATAAGGTGATCTCCTAATTATCGTAATCCAGGGGCATTCATTTTGCTTCTGTGAAATTATCTTTCAATTTTATAAAGAGATAGAGAGTGTAGTTTCTTTAGTTTAAAGCTATAGTTTCTTTAAATTTCCTGGAAGGTCTCCTCTGCGGAGTTATCATGAAATCTCATGGGCCCGATAGCTGTTGCGTATCTGAGACACCGGAAATGGCTTAGTTAATAGTAATACGCGAACTCTTGGGTTTATTATTTCAGTGCGAGATTTTCTGGTCGTATTAACGGGAATGCGACGTTATTTTCCGACAAAAATTCGTGGTCGTTGGTCGGGAAGAAGGTTCGTCGTCTTTAAGGAGGTAAAATACATTGGCCTTATGGAATAATAATAATAACTTTTCATAGAAAACTGATCTCGAAAAAGAGTCGCCTTCTTCAAGAAGTCTTATCGAGACATAACAAAGGTATTTTGATTTTGAAAGTTTTCTGCACTTGCAGTCATTATTGCTAAATATTGGTTAAAATGAATCCAATTTTCAAGAACCCTGTGACTGGAATCAGAACCTTTCAAAATAAATATATGGGTTCCAAGAGGTTTCACAATTTTAGATTGAGGATTCATTGATTTTAGATATTTGGCAAGCAAAAATTATTTTGGGATATAAGGCATGCTTTATTCTAGAATTGTAGTCATAATTTAACAACACACTAGATGCACTACAACTCACATTTTCTGTTACAAGAATTGTGTACTTTCTTCAAAATTTATTGGAGGTTCTGTAAGTTACAAAAATAACATTTTAAAAATAAATAAATAAAAAAAAGTGGAACTCCCTTGATAATCCTGATGCTTGAAATAGCCTAATAACATTTATCAAATATCAGGGAGTGTGATTGGGGTTTCAAAAATGGATTGACTACTTTGTTAATGAGTTGAATAACATTTCAGCATGGCCTCAGCAATACTATTCATCTTATCTTACTTATTAAAAGGGCATAATTGTGAACTTAATTGGCAATTTCAGTGATTTGGTTCATAAGAATGAAGTAAATAAAATTCAAATGTAAATAAAAGCCATGTTAAATTTATTCATATTTTGTGAATAAGGAGAAAAGAGAGTTGTCCTCTTTTACCTCAGTTTTTTTAATATATAAATTAGGAATTCAGAATTTACAAAAAGCCTCAGAATAACAAGAATACAAGTCTAAAAATAATATGCAAAATTAGTTTCATGAACATAACTACAATTTCAGACACCATTAATATCATAATTTATTTATTATTGTCTGAAATCTCTAAACTTTACCTATTATTTGGTTTATCATTTCAAAATAACAAATTTATAATAATTACAAAATTCTTATGCTCAGTTCTTATGTTGTTTCAAAACATTTTGGTGGAATAATAAAACCACTTTCTCACATCAGAATTATATTTTTCTGTCATTTAAAAAAAGTTTGGAAAAACAATGTAACCTGATAATGTTTCATGAAAATTTATGTTTAAAAAATTAAATTTGAGATATTCTACTGGAATAAATATAGGGTTCTCTTGACGTTTTTGAAGATGCTCTACACTGAAAAGTGTATCCATATCATTTTAATATAATGTTTTAATTTCGTATGTACTGATTAAAATTAAGGAGCATTGAATAATATCTTACATTCTAGAACTTGTATTTATATATTTTACATCAGTTTGCCAAAAATATGACTCGAACTCTATAACTCATCGTAAAGTACACTAAATCAATTCTTTCCGACAATTACCAGTTCTTGACAAAGGATCAATTATACTACTTAATGTACAAAAAAAGAGTAAATTTCATGTACATGAAGTTGCTTGAGAACATAATTTGTATGAAAAAAATTCTTAAATAAAAAGGAGAAATTAAATTTATTCATTATACAATAATTATATAATTATGAATCTTTACAGAAGGTTGTACAAAGAAATGCACTATAATACACTTCTTAATTATTTCATATT
This sequence comes from Acheta domesticus, assembly GCA_031308135.1. Taxonomy (NCBI): domain Eukaryota; kingdom Metazoa; phylum Arthropoda; class Insecta; order Orthoptera; family Gryllidae; genus Acheta; species Acheta domesticus. Next base: position 102,787,742 of record JAHLJT010009355.1, on the reverse strand, counting down.
AGAGAGTTATACTACAACTTTCTAATAAATAGGGTGACTTTACAAGAATTATATCCCATGATAGTTTGTTGAATATACAAATATTCATCAAGACAGATTTGATTTTGAAATCTGTGGGGATGCACGTTTAACCTTCAAGGTACTGCCGAATAATAAAAAGAAATCATATTGTAAATAACAATGGTATTATTCATTTATTCCATGAATTCTATTGCAATCAACAAATAGGAATAACTACAATAAAATATTGAACATTTAAGTATATGATACTTAACACATTTTACAGCACTCTTACAACCAAGCATAATGTACATGACACTACATGTAAAATCACCACCACAGATACATACTTACATGTAATTATTAGGAGCACAGGAGCGGGCAGGCTGTAGGAAAAATTAAGATAAATCTATTCTAAATCTTTTGTCATGGCAGTGTGGTTGTGGTGTATAAGATCTGATGCAGATTCTATACACCAACACAACAAATCATAAAATAAACTTTAAATATAATAAAGTATTTCTGTGGGGTTCTGTAGTAAAATATATTTGCAATGAAAGTTGAAAGATGATCATGATACAAGGTGTTATGGATTATGGAGATTATTTCATAAGTTAAGGACAATCACTGGACTCATCACTGTTTTTTTTTTTTTCAATTGGGGAGGGTATTAACAACATCAATACAAGTTTTAAAGAAAGAATGTTCATGTCCTACGTTCTTGGTAAGTGCTAAGCAATATTCTAAGACTTTTAGGAAGCAATTACTGAATATTGAGAAGAACCTTGACAAATATTTCATTATTTCTGAGTATTTCTGCAATTCAAGTTGAACACATCGCTTTTAGTTGTGTTCACAACCGATTAACATGCCTTAAAACTGAAAGACCACGATGGGCTGAGAGTCTGACAGGCTACGTAAGTGTTCTGTCTATAGACAAAGCAGTATATTTTGGCACAAAAGCTAATTGGTTTTAAAGACCTTTAAAAGTAAATAGGTATATTTATAATACAAGAAACATTTAAACTGCATTTGTTTTTAAAACATCTCTGCACCTACATCTTACGTAATATTGAAGGGACAGTCACTAAAACACGCAGAGTTAACATTCAGTGGTCAAAGTCACAACAAAATGGGTTCACTTTCTCTCTGCTACTTCCTTTCTCTCACTCACTTTGTAAAAACTAATTGTAACTCCCTTCAAGGCTGAATATGGGGAGACAGTGTGGAAAATGTGGTATTTAAAAATAATAAAAGATAAATGCCAGAGTTCTGTTTCATACTCCAAATCTTGCGATTGACTAGTTACACAGTCCACCCATCTTACTCTCTTGTTTTGTCAACCCACTATGCGCAAGTGGGACAACATTCTCCGTTATGATGAACAGGAGACGCACATGCCAATTCAGCACATTTCATCATTGTGCATGTGATCTGCCTCTCCTGAAAAAATGGAATTAATTTGTAATCTTCAGAGACATTAAATATTTAGAATAAAAATCAACGAATCATCACAAATGTTCAATACTTACCTCTTCTGAGGCATAAAAAAGGGTTGTTATAGCAATAACACAAATCTTAAATTTCTAAATACTTTGATTATTTATCTCCCCTAACCCAAAATTTGAAATAACTAGACAATATTTTCATTCATATTTCATGTTTTGAAGTACTATGTATTATGTTTGTTTTGATTCAAGTATGTTTTGTATTTTAATTAAAGGTATACTTGTGAAACAAGAGAAAGAAGAATATTCCTAACATTCTCCAACCCTAAGCAGATTAAACCTGCAGTACTTGGCAAGAACAAGGGTTATAAAAAGAAAAAAAAAGTGAAACATTTAAAATTGTTAATTTGTGGAAAATAAACTTGTTGTTTTGAGCTACATATATAGTTTTGAAAACTTGTCAAAGCAGTAACAATATTGAAAAATCATTTCTGAAAATGAAACTAAATATTGAAAGATGTTTGAATATAAAATAAAATTTACTCAGCACTTCATTTACTACATTGAAAAGATCTAAATTATTTTAAAATCCTGTTCTTGTGGAACAAGAAAGCTTCTTAAAAAAGTTTTGTTAAAGAAAAATGTATATTTTGTTTCCTTTTGTGATAAATTCACAGGAAGCAAAATAATGAATGAATTTGAGTGTAGTGTAAGTGAGTTTTAAAACATACTCATTTTTAAAGAAAAAAAATATTTCTTACTGTACCTTGCATATGCAATCTGTGCAGTTGTCTTTCTTCCAAACTTCATTATTCTTTCTCCAGTTCCCATCTGCATCAACGCATTTATTGGAAGAGTTGTGCTTCCCATTACCTTGACAGTGGTGTTCCAACTTTCTGATTTTTCTTCGAAGTTGTTTGATAGTTTTCTGGAATTCTTCTAATGCTGTTTCAATTCCCTCTATTCTTTCCTCTTCTACTTCATCTTGATCAGCCCGTGAATTGCTTGATCCAGAAATTTCATTTTCTTTTGTAGTGACTGGAGATGGCTGTTGGGGCAGAGGTGTAGTCGAGATGGTTGAGTTGTCAACCATTGGTTCAGGAGTAGGTGTGAAAGTGGTAGGCTTTTCACTTGCATATGAAAAGTCAATAGCACGTCTTGTTCGTGTGGTTGAGAGTCTGGTAATACTGTTGAATTGCCCAGCATTGTTGCAATCTATTCAAAAGAAAATAATTTTTCAAAAAACTGTCTTGAAAACAACTGAGTAATCAAGGGCAGATCCAAAAAGTATTTCAGGAGGTGACCAATTTCTGTTCAGAGCCATGTCCTGATTTTTGTAATGACATTTATTTAATGTTATCTCGAACTAAAATACGTATTTTTGTACTGAAATACTCTTTTGTATGTGATCCTATCAATATGTCATATTTGTTTTGAATTGAGTAAAATTACAAAATATTTTGCCTTTGACAGAGGGGGGAGATACTCATTCCCCCTTGGATCTGCCCCTGTGATTAATTATGTTGCATTTTCTTTTGTAATGTGCTACTTCACAAGTTTTCTGATAATTACTGCCAGAGAATTTATGTTAAAAGGTGATATATTTACCATGACAACATTCTGTCCAGAATCTCAGATCCACCTGAGGAAGCTGGTTACAAGACAAGAAAGCTGGATTCTGATGTTTTGGTAGTACAAACACATTTCTTGTAACATCAGTAATATCATCACCATTATCACAGAGTACCCGAGCCAAAGACACTTGCTTAATCTGGGTTAATTGCTCAGGTTTGAATGTTGCCGGATTCTCGTACCAGAACCTTCAAATGCAGTGATAAAATGTAAAAATTCTACAATATTTAATTTTTTTTAGAAGTATCATTTTATGTATTTTAACAAACCTGTCACCCTCTCTCAAGCGTCTAAATTGCTCTACTAGGAGGCACCTAAATGTTGGTCCGACTTTAGCTCCTTCCGCTAGATCCTCAAGAATTCCACCAACCCATATATCAATGTTACCTGTGGGAAGAAATGCAAATTTCAATACGCATATATGAAGTACAGTACATGTGTTAGATAATATTTTTCAAATCATTTTATTAAATTATTGATTACTGTATTATTAGAAGACAGAAGATTTTTACGTTAATATGAATATTCCTACAGATTTGATTAAATGTCATAACTTCAAATTACATGTCCCTTCTATACTTCAACCTACTAATGCTTTTTATTAGTGCCTAAAATAGCCTTTTCAATGTACTTGGGCTTATTGTTTATGAGGAAAATTTCACTTATTCCTTCTGAGAGGAAAGCAATTTACCTCTCTAGCAAGTAATTTTTTTTTTATTTATTTATTTTTTTACTTGAGACAGTTAATGAAAGCATTCCTAGGCAGCAGAATTATTGTCTCCACATGCTACTTGAGAAAGTGTCAACAGTACTGAGAACATGGGAAACACTATTTCACAAGGGACCACCATAACCATCCTCTTGACATTCTTGTGATGCAAGTACCACCCTTTTGACATTCTTAATATCAAAATAATGCCCTTTTGACGTTATGGGTATAAATGCAACAACAAAGTGGTGGCAATAATGCCTTTTCCTTTATCAGAGATTGCAAACATTTATACTATATTCAGAAAGAAGATCCAAAAGAGACTGGAGATCAGACATAAATGCTTTAAACCCCTAACTTCACAACCTCTATACATCAATATAGAACAAGAAAATGCCTAATTTAGATTCAAAAGCATATACTATTCGAGATATTTTGACATCTTATTTTAGGCACATAAAATGAATACTTTTGATAACTGCATTCTCTAATCTAATTGTAATATTTTATCAGACTTTGCGATTATTAGAATACAATATTAAATTGTGTATTATTACATTTCAAATATAAAATATATTATTAGTGAATACTTAATTTATCAATAGGTTAGGAAACATAATACATAAAAAAAATGTATGTAAAACTTACCTGGGTGACCATACAATTTCTTCAAACCTTCTCGAACACCAGCATTACTAATCTCCCCTCGAAGATCCTCAAATGTTTGGGCTTCTGTTAAATTGCAGTATCGCCTCCAAGAATTGTATGAAGGTATTCCATGATCTCGACCTCTCTGGATGTTTATAGCCGCCAAATCAAGTGCAACAGCATGTGCCACTTCAAACAAATGTTCAGTCAGCTCTGTATTCAGATTCTGGTTCGGCATTTTCAACTTCGCTGGCACAGTAAAAGACCTCGAAGCAGAGGATCTACACCACCTTCTTCAACCAGTCTCCATGGGGAAAAGAAGGCTTTCTGAAGAGGAATATTACCCTCAGGTATTGGTTGAAAAGTTTTGTTCAATCTGTGAAGGACTGGGTTGATCAAAGAGTGGCCAAATCGCAGAGCAGCCGTAGCAAATACATTTGAAATTGATGGATCTAATGAAGGATCATATCCCTTGTATTCACCTAGCATTTCCATTCCTTTAGCACCAAGGATATTAGGTAACCATTCATGATATGTAATTCGTTGGACTTCAGCTCCTACAACTTTTCGAGCTTCGTGATACAGCATGTTACCATCCCAGTGTGGATTCAAGATCTTCAGTTCCCTTGCAATGCGATTGTGTTCTCTAAACCAAACAGTATGCATTGCTAGAAGTCCAAGCTGTTCATTAGATCGAATATCTCCTGCAATGAAACAGCCAATATCGCTTTCTGAAGGGTCACGTCTGCAGTCATTTGGCTGACTGTCTGCCAGAGGTAACAAAGCTTTACGGCCTGGAAGTTTAATTCCTTCTCGAAGAAGTCCTGTCTCTCGTGACAATTCACGAAGATCTTGTGCTACTTCATTCGAAAAACCATAAACCTGTAAACCAAATGTTAAAACCAGAAATTTATATTTGAAACAATATTAATTAAAGTATCAGAAGGCATAAAGTTGAAAGTTAGTTCTTATTAATAGTGATAGATAAAAACTAGATGTAGTAAATAATAATTAATGTAATAATTTGATTGTAAAGACATATTTTCTAAACTGCAGTTCATAATTGGTGAAGATCAATATATTAATTTCTCCTGAAATTTAATTCTTACATAGTTTCATCTTGAAACAAAATATCTCCTGTACTTTTTCAAGCATTTCTCATTCTAAATTCAGGTGATGTAAGTGATAATAATGTACATTGATATAAGCTGTATTGAATCTAAAGAAACATAAGTTACTAAACATCAAGATTGTTTTAGTTCTTGATAATGAAATAGGTTAAATGCTACTTTGCACTAGTATAGCACCTGTTTACCCCACACGCACTGCGGTCAATCAGAAAGTTAATACTGGGTAAAATAGTGGATACTGAAGTAAATATTTTTTTAGCCAAAAGTGAAGAAGAGGAACTCATAATTATGTTAAATAAGAATTGTCATTGAAGGAAAGCATCAGTTTTCTCCAGCCTTTTAGTCTCATTCAAAACATGGCTTTAATATGTCAGTTGTGAATTTTAATACCAATTCTGCAATTAACTGAATATTTCAATAATTTGCTCACCTGTGATGCATCGATAAAGGAAGTCAACTGATTAATTTGTTCTCTCGGAACAACTGTCTCAAAAAATACAGAAGTGTGTCCTGAACCACATATTGCACTGCTGCGCACAAAATCAATACATCGTCTATTTCTGACTCTTGGATCATTTGGAGGAACTTCAATTGGGTAGCAAGGAGCTGCGTAATCACATGATCTGTAAATGCAAAAATATATTAATTAAAATTACTATTTTTGTAGTAAAGGTATCCAAATACAATAAATATTTTCACATTATGTAATTATTTATAAATTAATTATCAGCAAGAAGTAAAATATCTTAGGAGATATTTCAAAGTATACCAAAAGTAACATGACTTAAGCGTGTTCCTTACTTTTTACAGTCAATGCCATCCCAACTTTCACTGCTCACAGCAGGCAAGGCATGGTCAAGATCATGATCCAGAAATTGACCCCACTGCATAAGCATATGTGTGAGTCGCTCATCAGGTGTAATTTCTTCTGTACTAATGAGTTCTGTTGATACAAGTCGAGCACTAGGCTTAGGATATCCAAATATTTCACATCTTTCTTCCAACCTAAAATATAAATCCGATAATAATTAATAGTCCAGTTAAAAAACAAATATAAAAATTATGAAGAGAGGGAAAGAAAATTATTTGGTGAACATTTCTAACACAATAACCTACTAGCTAAGCTATTTTTGTAATACATGACAAGTCCAAATTATAATTAGGGAAATATTCTTCAATCTCCAACAAAATATCAAGAAATGTAATGTAACAACATGAAACACAAGAATCAGGTGTCATACCTATTGGCATGCTAAATCCATTCTCATATTCAGGTTTGAGGACCCGCCTAAAACCAGTGAGAGAAGCTCCCCACATAGGATGCATCAGGTTGTTACAGGTTCCATCTATGCTCCTGTATTTGCTGTGGTAGCACATGTCAGAACAGTTAACATGTGGTCTGTGTGCCATACAACCAGATAAATTGGCTACAAGTTGAAGCTGTGTTGTTGACAGGAGATCTTTGTATGAGAAATCTGTGAAATTAAGAAAAGTAGTAATGATGAGTGTATATTAATGATAATTGCAAAGCATTTTAGTGAATATGCAGAAATGAATGTTAAGTAAAACTAAATTCAAATATGGTTTCTCACTAATCTGGATCTATGAGATTCAGTCAGAAATAAGTTAGATGTAAGTGAATTGAATTTTTGCTCACTCACTTCACTATCATTATTTTAGCTCAGCTTTCTCTTTCTGTTCTGGAATATTGCAGGAGCACATTTGATAGTTGTTTTTTGTACTTTATGTTTTATACTTAAAAAGCTTCACGGTGGCATTTTAAACAATTTATTGGCTTTAGGGCGATACATTTTGAAAAGTCAAGTCATTTTCAAAAGTTAAATCCAGAAAGTATTCAATAGAGGAGTTCTTTGTTTTAAATTTATCATATTATATTTTTTCAATATAGAGTTTGTTTAAGAATTTCATTTAATTCTATTCACAAATAATGTTTTTTTTATTTTCTTATTTTAAGTTCTACTGTTACCATTGCTTTCCTCACCCAACTGCAAAGTGCCAAAATACCTTTCTGAATCTATGAATATTACTACCTTTAAGTACAAAAGCATTTACTCAACAACTCTGATACCCAATCATTATTGAAAGCTAAACATTTTTCTCATCTCCACCAAAAAGCAACACTGAGCCCTTGTAATATGGAATGCAATGAAAACAATAATGTGGATGTTAAATTATTACCTGTGGTAAGATTTAACTTCATTCCAGCTTCAACATGTTTCCTAATATTAATAAGTGTTCTTTCATAAATATCAGCTGCTCGGGCCAAATCGCGAGCTTCTTGATTTGGAAACCGTAGTAATCTAAACAATTCATTTGGAGAAGCAGGCTTTGCAGCACGGTCTTGAGAAAACAATCTTGTAAGAGTGTCATTGACAGCCCGATCAATAGCTCGACTGGCTTCTTGGAATGCTTGTTGTACAAATCTGTCTCCTGGACCCATCACTGGCTCTTCTGTAGAACAATTCGGAATCAAAATTCAGAAGAGAGGGAGAAAAAAGAAAAGGAAATGATAGTTTGTTTGAGCAGGATTATTTATTCCAACTTTATAAAACAATAATAATAATCTGTTTTTATACCAACCTTTCACAGTGAGTCGTCCCTGGGCTCTTGAACGGCCATTTTCATTCTGTGCAGAACATTCATATACCCCAGCATCTTCATATGATACATTACTTATGTACAGACTTCCATATTTTGAAACCCTGAAAAATCACAAATACCAGAAAGAAATAAGAAGAAGGTTAAAAATAAAGGAATAGAATTAAATATACAGTCATCAAACTAAATAAAATATATAAATAAATCTATAAAATTAAAATAGTTGGGAATGTTTTGAAAAATTCACTTTTTTGAAAGGAACATCATCAAATTCCTTGAGAGCTTACATGAAGATATAGCTCATTAAAGCTTGGAAAAGATGTACAAATGTAAAAGAAGTTGTAAACATTAATTTATTGTTAACCATTGTATGTAAACAAGAATTTTTCTATTTGGAAATTTTAAAACAATTACTCACTTGTGACGCTTTGTGAGGTCCAGAGGTCTTCCATCCTTACTCCATGTTATTGTAGGCTTTGGATCACCAGCTGCTTTACATGGAATTTCAATGGTACTAAATGCCATTGCTTGCATGTTGTATGGAGAAGCAACAAGTCTAGGAGCCATACTTCCATTAATAACACTTCCAAAGACTTCCTTTTGAAGTACAAATGAAGTTGAACTTCGAACAACAGTGTCTCTCACAGTCAAATATGAACTTGTCTCTTTGTAGCCAGCTTGGTTTTGAGCACGGCACACATATTTTCCTGAATCGGTTTCCTTCACATACTGAATTCTTAAAACTTGTCCTAAGTGAAAGATAACATTTACATTTATCAATTATAATTTAAACTAGTTATTTTTTATATTTTATTGGGTAGTTAATCAAATTAATATCAGTAAATTGTAGGTGGAATTTTGATTACAAACAATTTACCATTGTTTAAAATGGAAATGCGTCCCCCAGAAGATACACTGCGCCCATCTTTAAACCAAAATATTTCTGGATTTGAATCAGCAACACAATGTAATTCAGCTAGACCACCACTCTTCAAGGTTAAATTGTCAGGTCGAGTGATAAAACTGGGTGCAACTGTGAAAAAAAAAGGGTCAATTAATCCACAGGACACACAATTTGAATAAATATTGACAGCTAAATGCTTTAGAATAGGGATGAGAAATTACTAAAGAAATAAAGAAAGAAAATATTTACCTACTTAAAGAAAAAGAAAAACAACACTGCAATATCATTCAAGCATTTGAATATACTATTCAAATCTATGAAGGACTTACTTGTAATAAGGCAAGTAATATTACATCAATGGTGTACATAAATAATTAAGTTGGTAGACCATCAGTCATTTAAACTTAATGTGTTACATTTATTTTATATTTAGGAAGGGAAGCAGACTCAACAATTACACATGAGAGCACAAGCTTTAACTACAATACTATAACAATTAAGTTTAATACAAAATGACAGTTTCAAATATTGATAAAAAGTATTATTGCTACTTTATTTTATATGCAGATATTTGTATTGAATTAGTAATTGTTTATATTGTATTTGATTTGTCTGTCATTTGAAACATGTAAGCAGGTGAAGTTAACACATTATGAAGAACATATGACTGAATTAGAAAACTTAAAAAAAATAATAAAGGTGGATCAAACTCAGGGTTGTTCTATGAAAGGAATCGTAACAAAAATGAAATTTATGACAACATTTAAAATTACATGCATTCATGCTATGTTTCTACAATACCCTAAATAATATTGGAGATAACTATTCAAATAATTTGAGAACAATGAATAATGTAGGCATGATTACCTTTTGCATGTGATTCAGTTTCTGAGTAAAAATGAAACAAACAAGACATAATTATATTAATGAAATGTTCTTATTCAGAATTTATTGAATATCTGAACAAGTTTTATTCTGCATGAAGGCTCTTTTATAAACCTAACAGCAACTTATTCATTCTGAATTTATAGCAATCACATCAATAAATTAGTACACCTTCATCCAATGTAAAGATATTTACAAAATTATCCCTTGTATGTTAAAGCTCAGAATGTTGAAATCTATTTTTTATACTATATGATTGTGTCTAAATGGTTAATAATAACAAGTTAAAAACAAAGCAAAGTAGGAAGCTTATGTTTTTTGTTAGCTGTTCAGAGAATACATATAATTTATTATCTAGCAGACTCCAGTAATCATTCATGTACCAGTAGGCAGTATACTTGATCAGCACCCTTCTTCAGCCAATTTAACTTTTATAATCATCTTATTAATTTCAGACCAGCCTAGAAAAAAAATGGCATTCCACTTACATGGAAAGCCAAATTATTAAGTACTATCTACCCAAAGAAAGAAAATCTGAAGAGACTTAATATAATGTAACTATCACATTTTTGCGTCAATGTAAAATCAACTCAAATGATTATAATCATCAAGATCCAATTGTCAGTGCTTTGGATCAATTTCTCAATGAGTCTGTATTACAGTACCAACCAGTGGTAGCAGCTCCTTAAGGGCTCTAGGGCACTGCTATGATGTAAATATATTTCTCTTGAGGATGAATTTAGTTTTGGCCTGCTTAAGCGAAAGATTAATGACTTTGGAATGGGTAGCATCGTAAACTATCACGGGTCTGTCCATAGCTGGTGATTGCGAGGCAATGGCAGCTTGAGGAAGAATGAGGGTACTGGGAGTTGGGTGGGAGCAGCATACTGCTAAGAAGGTTTTGCTTGGTAGAGCCCGCGCCTATTAACTAAGCTAAGAATACCAAACCTTTCATTTGTTTTCATAAATTACTGTTTTGTTTGCTGGAAATATTATTTTTTATCTCTCATTTTTGTGTGAGCACAATTGTATCATCAGTTGTCAATGTAAAAGTTGTCTGAGACAAGGATTAAAATCCTGACACACGCAAATCAGTTGTACACTACATGCTGTAGTTTTCCTCATCCAAGAAATATTTTGAAGAGGTAAAATATACGTGATAGTTTAGACATACATGCCACTCCTCCAAATTCACAACCTACTGGCCACCACAGATACCAACTGTATCGGTGCTAGAGAGATTAAATGTGGTCACAGAGTCTTATGAAATAAATTTTGTTTTTTAAAATTTTAGCCTCAATTAATGAAGCCACAATTCAGCCTAAATGGAACTAAATTACCTGACGTAGTTGTAACAGCTGCAAACAATTCATGTATATTTTAATTTTATTTTAAACAGACAGGAAAAAATATCCATGAAATAATGTTACAACTAATTGTCATCATTAATGATTCTTGTAATAAAAATTTGAAAACATTTTTTTTTACTTACCATTCACTTTCACTTGGGCAACTGATGTTATTCGACCTACAAAATTAGCTGCTGTACACTTGTATATTCCAGCGTCTTCATGTTGGACACTGGTAATTGTAAGTGTCCCGTCAGAGGAAATCTGTAGACAGGAATACAAACAATATTCGCAATACATATCTTCCTTGCAAGAAATTAATGAGTAGAAATATATACCAAAAAAGTTGCTGTGGGAAGGAAAATTTGAAACAATGAAAGGTTAAAAATGTAGGAGATGGATAAATAAGAGGTGGAAGAGCTTTGGTGTAGAAAAATAAAGAATGGATAAAAAGAGAAACAATGAGGAAGAAAACTTAATTTGATAAAAAAGACATTCAATTAGTGGAAAACTTTCAATATAAAATTTGAAATAAAAGTTAAAACTGTTGGGAATCCTGTGATAAATATATGTAAGTAGGTAAGTGTAAGAATGGTTGTAAACATATGATGATATTATTGCTAAATGTTCAATAATGATGATGATGACAATGATAATAAAAGGAATTCATTATAAACAAAATTTATTGTCAATATTAAAGAGAAATTCATCAGTAAAAAAGTCACATTTTCAAGAAACTAAGTGTTTTGAAGCAATCTTTATTTTTTTTAAGAAAACAATATTTTTATAAGAATCTCACCTGAACTCTGTCATTAGAGACAACAGGAATGTCATCATGACTCCAGCTAATGTCAGGTTGGGGCTGACCACTTGCAGCACAGTATAATTTAATTGTCCCTCCCTGGTATATCTCTTGGTCCAGAGGTGTCCGTCGAAAGTGAGGCTTTGCTGTAAGAACACATTACAATCAACTGAAAAATTATTGTCTTCACATATTTGCTACTTTCACTTCAGTGCAAGTATTGGTAAAAAGGGAAAAGAGGATCCAGGACATAGAGAAGACAAAATCCAGAAACTTTTTATAAAAGAACCGTAATCTAAGAAGAAAGAAATCTTTGTTTGCCTCTAAGAAACAAGCAATAATTCACAGTTTCAATCCTACAGTTTCTAAAACAATTTCTTACCTCTCGTTTTCTGGTAATTCATTTTTGCCTGTCGTGATTTTACTTCTCCTGCAGGATTCTTAGCCATACATTCATACACTCCAATGTCTGAATCAACTGCATTTTCAATCATTAAAGTTCCATCAGAGAGTTTAGAATAGCGGGGATCACCAAAATTAATTTCATTGCTAAAAAACAAGAGATATTAAATAAAAATGGTTTTAATACTAAATTATAATGAAGCAGCTATGACTCTTACAATAAAAGTAGATTAAAATAAACCAAAATACATTACATAATGCTAGAAAATGACTTACCTGTCCCTCATCCAAATAATGTCAGGAGCCGGATCTCCTTCCGCTTTGCAAGTGAAGAACACTGTGCCACCAAATGTCACTTCCACATCATGAGGATCTTCAGTAATTTTAGGTTTTCCTAAAACATTCCATATTATAACATGAAATAATGAAGGGTGGATTCGTGTAATAATAACCTGGGAATTAAATTTTTTTGTAATAAAGAAACAAAATAGTATGTATACATATACATGTAATAATTTTTTCCAAAATATGTAAGAAAAAAATGTGTAAAATAAAATTTCATTATTGTTTTTAAAATTGTTCTATATAAGCATTTTCCAAGTGCAGAATGTCGAACATTTCACAGCTGAGCAGATCTTAATATGGATTTAGAGTGGCTGAAAGGAAGTTCTACCTCTACAGAAGTGATTGTACACTAGTCTTCAATATACATAAGAGTTTAAGAGTTTTATTTGAAACATAAAATGCACTTGTAGTTAGTATAATGATGTTCATGAGGAGCCAGAGCTCAACTGTGTATTGTTGTGTGTAGCTAGTGATGGATATCAAAGGTGAGGGAGTCAAAGGGGACATCCTCGCAACACAATCTAACAATGCGTTAAGACAATTTGCAGACAATATTTCTAAGTTTTTGATTGGAACATTAGCTAGCTCATAGTTGAAATTACTTCTGCTTAAAAAAACCTTGACTCATAGTAGTATATCCTTGACTCATATGCACTTTCAAAGAAATGGGATGGTGATGGGGGTGACAATCCATGGCAAAAATATGATGGTCGTAGAAGCATTACATTGCTTCGTAAGAAAGATGGTTCCATAACATATACTACAAACGCTTCACCAAAATGTTCCATTTTGACTTATATCAAAATGTAATGAATTATGTAGTAATAGGTAAAATATGTAAAAGTATGTAAAATAAAAATTATGCTAATTCATTCACAATGACTTTTAAACTCTAAAAATTATTGAATGTAGGTATCTTGTTCCTGTAAAAACATGTAATTACAAGAAAAAATGACCAATGCTATTTAGATAGAGCACTTTTTGTCATTTAGACAAAACAAGTAACAAGTAAGTGGTCTTTTGATATTCTTTCATTGCTACCTACTGTCCTTTTTTCCATCAAAGTAATTTCATGCAGTAGGAGCATTTGTAGGGGTATTACTTAAATTGTGGGAAGTTTAAAATTTTAAATAATCAGAAAAATATTTGAGTATATAGAATTTGATTAGATATTGTGTTCATAAACCCCTGATGGTGGTTATCTTATCTACAATAATTATACATTTCATCATAGTATGAAAAATCATTACTCTTAGAATGGTCCACAGTCACAATAGCTGTGCAAGAGTTAATGTCTTGTGTATGGGTCAGAATCTCATTTGAGCTGAATAAGTTATTTAAAGGAAACAAAAGTTTTAATTACTTTTGGCTCTAGCCCCTGCAGAATAATGTTCAATAGAAAAGTTGAAAGCGAAAAATGTCTCATTTTCAGAATGCATTTGTGAAGTGAGCTTGTGAAGTGATTTGTGAAGTGATTTATAAAGTGATTTGAAAGAATGTGCAAAATTAATTAAAATTAACATTCAGCAATTTTTTTCGGAATGCAATCTTCTCTTTAATAATCTACAAAATTATACGGTCTCTGATTGACAAAATTTGATAAAGCAGCCTTATTAACTCTTGGTCTGACCGGAAACGTTAATTAACTGTCATTTCCTCTTTAAAATTCCAGATGAACTGTAGGAAATCGGATGAACAAGTAACTTCCGAAAAATTGCAGGGGAAATAATTAGAAATACTACTTCCGTTTTTTCATTGCTATTATTTTTGCAGCGTCGACAGAAAAACGTGAATAAATTTAAGCGACGCTGCGTACAATATTATTCCAATGTATGATCGGCAAAAGTGACACAAAGTAATAACATTTGCTGCAAGAAAATGCACAATTAACCTATAACGTTTACAATGCTAAAAAAGGATATTTTGAGAGAATTTACATTTAACGAATGAGATTGAACATTGAGTGAAGTTACGTGTAGAGAACAGGGCAGATTCAACCTTGATCAACTAATTTGAGTTTGTATATACCGAAAGTGTGGTGGAAGAAATCTTTCCATATTTCTTTCATTTTCAATTCTGAACAAATTGATTGCAATAAATGTAATATTTTTTTTTCAAAACTGCACAAAAATTTTTCTTCTTGTCCTTGCGCATGTCAAAATTTGAAGGCTCAGAATAGCTATCCACTTCATCGATTTTCGCTTCATGAACAAATCGCGAAAATTAAGTTGACATTATTCTGTTCCTTCATTAATGTAACTCATCGCGCTTTGAACATCTCCAGATACGAGGGTATTTTTTAACCTCCAATCGAGCCTTTAAACCGATCGACAAGCAGGAGGATTTGGGGATGTGCAGTGAGCAATGGCGGATCGTTTTTACTATAACCTCTGTCAATACCGACACCATATCGCCAATTCGAGCTGAACAGTAGGCACATGAAAAAGGCTGACACAATCGACTCCCCCACCAAGTGGGAGTTGCGGAGTGCTATCCAAGAAGAAAATAGTGCAGCAGAAATTCCTAAAAGAATGAGCAGAGTATGCTTTCAAACGAACGAGGAATGCTGACTTCTGGAGATGTCCTCATTCATGACAACACCGATCCTAACAGTGCTCCTGTAACCAAACAACATCTGCGGCAGATGAGTGTCGTGATTGATGCGTTTAGCAGAACTTAGCGGCAAGTGATTTTCAACTTTTCCTCGAATTGGAGAAATGACTACAAGGCTAAAGCATCCAGACCAATGAAGAGCTTCGAAGCTAAGTTCACGCCCATCTTATATCAGCCCCTGACCTAAGAGATAAAAGGTACAGACTGTTTGCGACGTGACGAGACTTGATAAAGATAGTAAGGGAGGATTGGAAAACGCTCAACGCCAAACAAGAGTTCAAGAGACGCGTTAGGTCAACCACAAGGAAATAACAACAACAACAACAACAATAATAATAATAATAATAATAATAATAATAATAATAATAATAATAAATAAAAGTGAACGCTTGTCGAAGAGGAGATCGAAAAGGTTGTTGACCGATAAAACTAATGCCTAAATCTTCACGGCGATTATGTAGAAAAGTAACTATGTTTGTACACAACTATTGGTAATAAATTCATTTTTTCGTTACACTCGTTTTTTTGTTACGGTCCATCGGAGATTGAAAAAATCGGAAGTTTGTCCTAGGAAAAGGGTGGTCACCCTGTTTTTCTTGAAAGTGTGTAATGTAATTTATCTTGATCTATTTAGTTTTTTACTCTATGTACTATTTCTTAGTTATATGATTTACTTGAACTGCTGTATAGATGTGTAAAAATAAACAATTCGCTCTGAAATATGTTTCGGGTGTCCCGAATCCCACTGTTATCCTTACGGCAACCCTACGTGTACCTTCGCGTGCTGCGCCGGCCGTCGCGGCGGCTGCCGTGGCAGTACTCACTGCAGTGGAAGTCGCTCTCGGTCATGGTGGCGAGGTTCTTGCCCTGCATGTTGGCGGGCGACTGGCAGGTGGCGGCCGCCTGCGTCTTCTGCAGCTTGTCGCGCAGCATCTTCACCAGCCACATCATCTCGCAGTCGCACACGAGCGCGTTGCTGTCCAAGCGCCTGCGCACCCAAGGCCACGTCACCACACACGGCGCCGATGCAGTAATGTAACATGAAAGTGTCGTATGAAAGGCTTTCTAGGAAAATGAGTGGAAAGAAATAGCCAGCGCCGACCTGTAACCTTTCGGTTGATTATTTTCTTTCGTCTAGGCCAGTGTTGTCAAGGTCGATGCCACGAGCGGAATTCCGTGGCACGAATGCCACGACGAAATCGCGTCTCCGTCATCACCCCCCGCAAGAGACATTATTGTAAAACGGCGGGGTTACTAATAGTTTCCTCTCTCGACGGTAGTGACGCAGAGAAGCCCGTGGCATGGCACGGTGCCGCGAGGCGTGCCACTGCCACCAGTAGAAGACCTTGACACCACTGGTCTAGGCTACCCGGGACAAGCCGCGTCTCTGTCGTGGTGGCTAACGTTTTGGCCAACATGTTATAGCCTTCCTCAGAGCGTACTGCTAAGGCAGGCACGGCCGAAACATCAGCCACCACGTCAGAGACGCGGCTTATCCCGGATAGCCTTGACAATACAGTCTCTGGCCGCGAAAGCCTACGCAACCTTGATTATTTCGTGTTTCTGAGTGTGTCAACTGCTACTGCAACGGTTCACTTAGTCCCGTAAGTGAACTGCATGTTTTTTATCACGAGAAATGGCGGTGCTCTTCCCCTTCTGCATTGCGAGAACACGTTGGCTTAAGGCCTATTGACAATGCAAACATAAACAAAAGCATGGCGTTAACATAAAAGTTAGGACTACTTCCATGAGCGGTCTCATTCACAATGCCTTTGCAAAAGCATAACACCTAAGACGTTAACTTAATAGATTACAAGCTTCAAAGCTTCTGTGCTTATGCTTACGTAAGAAATAAGAAATGACCCAATCACATTATGTTAACTCAAAATCGAGTATCGAAACAGCCGATAGATCGAACAAAAGACTGGTTTCCCAGATTGCGTGGTTGATTTTCGGAGTTTTTTAAAGTTGTTTTGTAGTGTACTATCTCTTTGCTTTAGGAGTTATAATATCGATTCTCACATCCAACCAATAGTAATTAGAATGACCCACAGACTCGACCACAGTCAGAAAATCTTATTTTGCTTACGCT
Source organism: Acheta domesticus (assembly GCA_031308135.1). NCBI lineage: Eukaryota > Metazoa > Arthropoda > Insecta > Orthoptera > Gryllidae > Acheta > Acheta domesticus. The sequence goes on along the minus strand of JAHLJT010009355.1, from coordinate 102,770,164 downwards.
TACGTTGGATATTGTGAAAACTTCAGTCTATCACTTATGTTAAAGTTTATGTCAATGCGTTACGTTGATCTTTACGTTTGCATTGTCAATGGGCCTTTATGGGGTTTTCCCCTTCAAAGGATCTCCCAGTAGCGGGGCGCCGCTCTATCCGGGACAAGCTCTAAGCTCCCGATATGTTTGGTGGTGTAATGCAGGTAAGTTTAAGGGGTAAGATTAGGGCAAGGAAGAGGAAGGAAAGATCGCCGTTGCTCGATTGTTGAGATACTGCTCCGACATTCGCCTGGTATTGATCGGAAAAAACACTGATCAGAGCAGTCGACCGCTCGCCGATTCTCTTCCAGACAGCAGATGAATTCGAGCCAGCCATGTAGCCAGTGTGAAAAATTATGCCACTAAGAGGTTATGTCGGGATTGGCTTCTATCACCATTACGTGTCTCAATCGAACATCCTACTATTCATAATCAATTATCTGACATCATCAAGCTACATTCACCTCATCAAGATCATTTCACCTCATTATTCTTCAGATAGTGGGCAATGGCAAACCATCACTCTGGTGACATACCCATGAGAGTAAATGACGTAAATGAGTATGTCTCCTCCCTCGCCTACACTCACTTATGAATATGCCACTAGCCAACATCACTGATCATTGAAAAGAAATTTTTCAATTAATTTACTCTCATCGTGTGATTTTTGTTTTGGAGATAGCGACTCAAATCAATACGACACTTATTAAAACCTTTGCTATGTGTATTAAGAGTAAAGGAATATATAAAGACAAATGCAGTAAAATTGAGTTTTGAAAAACCCGGTTTTTCATTTCGCAATTCCCTGACGGGTGATGTAAAAATGTTATAAAAGACTCAAACCGACGTCCTACACCACCAAATACTTCCGACCAAGGTTGGTAAACTTCGAACTTCTGAAAGAAATGATTTAGAAGCAATCCCCCAGTGGCTTACCAAAGTCGCAAAATTAATACCTTCGAGACCAGTTAATTCTGCAGCTCCAAGTATAATCTGCAATTAGTTGAGAAGAGGGGAATTATAATTAATTTTAGAGAAGACAGGAAAGAAACTTAATTGCAATTCGTCGGTACAAGACGCCGACCCAAGAGAAGTAATTAAAATACACCCCTGAGGACCGCAGATTGACAGGGGGTGGTTGCCAGCCACCGAACGGAAACTTTGCTGTTACACTGCCAGTGAGAACTCTGGTATCTGGGGGGCCGTTTTTCGAAATGCCACCAGAGCTTGGATTTTCCACGTTTCAAATGGGAATTACATCTTATTCACTTCTTCCCAAGTGTTTTTAAATTCATGGCCATAATTGCACAGTACCCTTCGTTGTGTTTGGTTTTCGTAATGTTTCTACAGTGTTGACAAGTTATGCTAATAGGCCTTGTCTGGTACATGTTACACCTTTATTATATTATTTAAAGAAATTATTTTACAAGTTTTTCCCAATATAACTCAAATACAATATTCTTTCTAAAGTATTCAAAGAGTGCTTGTTGTATTACGTTATAGAAGAAATGTTATGAATAGTATAAAGATTCTAGTTGATAACTCGGCGTTGTCTCGATACTTAATTGTCACAATCATCTACTAAGTAGCGTCGCCTCTCCCGTCTGCCTTTTGCTCTCTATCCATTCTGCTATTACCGTCTTGTTCACACCTTCCGCCTCGTCCGTCCTGCCCCTTCTCTCTCTCTCTGATCCTCTCTGTCATCACGCTCCTTCCATCTCTCCATGCTCTGCTCGCATCTTCGGCTGTTTCCGCTACGCCCATTCCTTCCGCTCGGCCCGCATTTTCGCTCCACCTTTTCCCTATCTTTTCGCTTCTTTTCCTTCTTCCTTCTAGCTTCTCCCGCTTCTTTCCCTTCTTCCTTTCATAGTGATTCACCTACTCTTTGCTCTCCTTCCGCCCCACACGTGCTCTGCCGCTCCATCCCGTTCTGCTCAGTCCCGCCCCGCATCATCTTTCACCCGGCTACAATACTGCTCAGATGTAGATGTATTGATTGAATTTAACCGCCCAGATGGGGACTGAATTTAACTAAATAGTATAAGTAACATTTTGGGGTAGCATTTTGAATTGCAAATACGCAACTTCTTGTTCTTTAACGCTGAAAAGTATTCGTGCCGAATTTGGGAGCAATCATTCTATTGGTTCTGAAGTTTCTTCTGTTAGGGGAGGGGAAGGAATTCTGGTATTGTACGGGAAGGGGTTCTGTATTGTATCTCGAAGATGTAGTACGGACACCTGTCGAAACCGATAGTATTAGTATTGTCAGATGTTTAACTCCATGAAAACTCTAAATGCTCTCTGCAATACTTTTAGATAATCATCAAAAGAAGATTTTCAAAATCATTTTTTCTAATATAAATTGTTATTGATTTTGTGCATAAAACACATATTTTTACATAAATTAAACAATCTTTCCACGTATTATTGTATATCCTGTTGATAAATTATATTCTAATAAAAAATCGTAATTTGACTAAAATATAAATAAATTATCTAAATCAATTAATTATATAATTTAAGAAAGTAAACTATTTACGTTAACTAAATACGATATTCATTAACATAATGTTACGTTTTAAATTAATATAACTACATATTAAAAAAATCATCGCCTTTTCAAATACATACACTAAAGAATTATTCTGTCCTGAGGCTTCTTCAGAATGTTTTTATCATTCTCGCGAGGAATAAAGAAATTAAAAATAATTAAATTTATTGTATGATGAACTGGAAAGGGGGTTCCAAATTTGTGGGGAAAGGTGAAGTGAATTTGACCAAGATTATTTGTTTATTATACATTATTTAATAAATTAACTTAGTAAGAGAAGTAGGGGTAAGGAATATGGAGTTGAAAAACAAACAGCGCTTGTCATACTTACAGCCGCTTGAGTGTCTCGAGATTCTTGAACGCGCCCACCGGGATCCGTTGTAGCTTGTTGTTGTGAAGGAACCTGCAACCGACGCGAGGGGGATTTCCGAACGCGCTCGCGCCTAGAGGCGAGCGCGCCCTGGCTGCAAGCGTGAATAAACACGCTCTCACCCCAACTCACATTCGCACACCCACACACATACGCACGATACTCAAGCGCAACGCACTTCGTGAAGCACGGAACAATTAAAACGCAGTCCAACCTACACGCTCAAGTCTACTGAGAAATTCGTCGTGCACAAAAAAAGGTAAACACACAGCTAGCTACGAATTTATGCAGCCGGACAACAAATTAAGGCAGAATATATTATAAGTTTCCACAAAGGCCGAACTAAACTACGCATTCGGGGCCACAATGTAGTACGTATAATCAAGAGCAGGGGGAGAGAGTTGAAAGTAATTACCTAGTTTTGCAATCCACGTATCACAAATAATTAAACAGACTAAATTACAGTGCATTAATAAATGAAATGTCTTTTCTCAAAGCGCAAGAGAAGGGGGGAGGGGAAATCGTTAGTCTAATTGCTCCGAGCAGAAGCAAACTTTCTTTCCAGTCAAAAAAATGCAAACGAGGGGCAGAACCGAGAATGTCTGTCTGCTGCATGCCATAATACGTAATGGGAGATCTATGCACAGAACAAAACTTTCATGGGCTCGTCAGGCACTAAATCTACGTCTAGGACACACACAAGTTTGGGGAACGATTCATGACATTGCGACAGTTTCACTGATCCATTATCTAGATGAAATAATATTTGCATTGAAAAATGTATACGAAACTGTCGCATTGTCCTGAGCGGTTCCACAAACAAAACTTGAACATACATTTCGAACTCTCTGAAACATTGTATGTGAGTGGGAGATAGTCCATACACCCAAGTTAAAGTGGAAATAATAATATGAAAAAACAGGGATATTAATAAGAGATGAAATGGCCCAATAAAACCACCCTTCCTTCAAAAATAACACGGGATTATGGGCAGCGGTATTATTTATTAACAGGATCTCTCTTTACGATCTCATTTATTTTTCATGGATGACCGTAAAAGCCCGAAAGTTTGAAAGCGCTCACTGAAACATCATTAAGTCAGGATTTTGGCCCGAGTTGAGGCCAAGAGAAAAGATGGACGAGTTGCAAACTTAAAGTTGGTGGACGCTAGAATGAACTGGTCGTTTGCAGTAAAACGTAGGCCTTTTGAGAGATCGCTTAATTTCCCTGCAACGCCTTCAAATTGTGCCTTTGAAAAACACAACTCTTCCGAATTGCATGAAATGAAGCTCTTGTCAAGCCGTTTGTGTGAATGTGCTGTCATTTACACGTAAATATTGCAAGTAAAACATGAATTATCAGATTACTTCAATACCCAATAATGGCGCCATCTGATAATACAATTCCTCCTAATGTTAACTAAGATTAACCAAATGCATCAAGGTAATTTGTAGATTTAAAAATTGCTTGCAATACATCAAATTTATGTTCATGTTTGAAGATCATCTGACATTTTTTGTGATTCAACTTATTTACTAAAACATGATTCCCTCGGTGATATAAATGCAGAATTTTCATCAATTCAGTTTTTAGAACTCATTTCAGAAAATAAGACAAAAACACAAAGCACATTCGACATAATCCCATGTCTGTTCAACTAACCGCTGAATTAATAACTGGAGAGATTTCTCTAGAATATTAACCCTAGGCATAGCCCGCTAGTATGCCTAAGCATACTAGCGGCAATACTAGCTTGCTTATGAATACTAGCGGACTCTGCCCTAGCAATATCTAGGTTTAAATGATCCCTTGCATTACCAAGAGACCCCGAAGCCCAGCTCCTAGATTTTGATTTTATTGATTTTTACTGATGATTCTGATAAATTAATATAGAGATATAGCTAATAATACACATGTGTATTCATTTAACGAAGAAAGTAATCAATTATTGGCTCTGGAAATTAAATAAAGTAGCGAGTATTTCGCATTAATATTTGCATCTAATGGCAAAACCAATAATTTTTTGTCAAATAAAGTCCGATTTAGTTTCATAACATAGTAAAAGTATGAAATGTACTCTATTTAGATTTAAAATACTAGAATTATTTCAAAAATGTATATTGAATGTACAGTTTTTCACGTAAATACTAATACCTATTTTTATCCAAAATCAAAAACGCTGCAATGAATCCAATTGTAACAAACCCATGTGATTAATTGCACCACCTTTCGATCAAAAAGCACATGATAAAGAATATCAGTGATTTTCAGCTTCCAAAAAGAATTCAAACCTATAAAAAACTCTTCGGAGAGCTTTAGAGCCATCCTCCTTAGTAATGATAGGGTTAAATTTAGAAAAGGGACTCGCATAAGTTTGTGAACTGCTGTACAGAAGTAGCAGTATTGAGAGCTACACCACTACGGCATTTCCCTTTCACAATAACACTTTCCTTTTCTACATTTTTATTATCTATGTCCGGTTTTGTTATGCTGTTCGATTATTTCTTTTAGATTGAGATTTTGATATATTTATTCAACTCGAATTTGAAAAGGGAAAGTTACGAACTACGGAGGTAGTTTTAATTTGCCAACTTCGAAGAGTCAAGTTTTTGACTGTGCTATCAATAGTATTATATTTTTTGTGACTTGTGAATTCAATTATTTATTTTATTATTGGTAAAGTTCTTAAGAAAAATTACTGCAAACTTCGATCTTATTTTCATTTTTAACAGATACATATCTTCAAAGTGTAATATATAATATCTTTTAAAGGAATTTCAGAATTTCGCTTCAAATTATAATAAATCATTCAATAATTACTTAATGGATTCTGTATTATACTAATTAAACCAAAAATATCTTTATACATAAAAACAGCTCATTTTTTGTAAAGTCACTCTAAGATCTATATTCACTCACGATACTTAACTTTTTTACATATTTTTGAAAGAGAAAAACACTTATAACATCTCAGTTCTTTCGCGTAAATACTTCTCTTGGTCAACTTTTTAGAGACCTTTACCCTCTGCAGAGAGTAGAAAGTTGGCGCGAACTTTTTTCATTAATAAGAAATAGAAGTTACTCAGTACCTTGGGATTATGACTAGGCAGGCATTAAGCTAATAGGTAGTGTTTGAGGACAGAGCCCGTAAAAGTAATTTAATTAGCGTACGATACGGAGGAAGGAATATCCCCCAAAATTACGATAATGCCCTTTTCCTCCAGGGAGCAGTGTTTTCTGGAGAGGTTCCAGAAACAAAAGACGCTCGATTACAGAATGGTTGCAGGCGTTGACTTCTGATCGAAGTACTCTCCACTTTGGACTTCAAAAGGAAGATAATATTGCAAGTGGAATTATATTGTTTGATATTTTTAAATGTCTAATAAATGATATTATTGTTAAAAGATCGCATTAAATTTGAAGTCAGTTAATTATTAAAATCTTTTTATATTTTCATTTGATCATACCGTACGTTTCGATGATATTTCTCGTCATTTTCAAGTACTGAACAAATATTTTTATAAATATTTATCAGAATAAGTTACAATTCACAAGGTAATTCAATATCTTTGAAGCTTACCTAGAGCAAATTGATAATAATTCTAGATTGAATTGTACATCAACTTATAATACGATGTTTATACTTATATGCATTAAGAAGTAAGAATGTGAGTTTCCGAAAAGAATAGATAAAGATGATTAAAAACAGGCCAACTTTTCAATTACATGTTAATATATTAACTTCAATACAAATAACATACACGTCTATGAGCCATAAAACTCAAACTCTTTTGTAGATGCCTTATACATACATTTCTTTGATTTAGTTTCTTTTACTGAAAACGAACGCTCTTTTAATACTTGTACGATGTGATGTTGAACAAAAAAAAATAATGATATTTCGCTGCAAAATGCTCTTCAAGTAATGAACAGAAGTAATATTTAGACCACTTAATTGTTCACATGTTCATTATTTTAAAATGGCTCACAGTAATATTAATACTCACTACCCATAATCCATTTCAAATTTCGGCGAGTTCTTGCTAACTACCAGACAGAGAGCGTGCAACTGAGGCCCTTTTCCCAGGAGTAAACACAAAAGAACCAACACAAACAAGAACTGCTGCCCAACAGGGAATGATTAAGTCATTGACTTGCAGGGCTTCTAGAGTACTTTCCACTTTACTTACAGCCGTTCAAGCCTCCTTAAATCGCTAAAAACACCTGGCCCTAACTTTTCAATCTTGTTGAAATGGAGGTATCTGAAAAGTGGTGTAACATAGAAACAATTCTGAATTAGCCAAAAAATCGTTACATATTCAACGTATCTCGCCACCACACACAGAGTATCAATTTCTCTTTCTCACGGCCTCGAGCACACATAGCACTATGGACAAAGACATTTGTTAGTAGAGTACCAGCACCCATGGCATCCATTGTGTCGATATTTAAAAAAAATAATCAAATTCAAACAGATTTCAAGAATAATTCCCAAAAATAACAGAAATATTTAAAATTGTGGAATGAATGTTGTGAGATGTTTACTAGACTTTTGCGTATAACAATTTGAAATTTTGAACTTAGCTCGCTTGGTAGGTATAACCATGGTAACAAGTCTAGTGAAGTTATTATTTGAATGTGAATTCGATTAATGTTAATGGATTCAAAAATCATTCATTTCATTTATAGAAACATTTTCTGAAAATTTCAATAACAGGAATAAAGCTTGAGAAGAAACTGTTGATGAAACTGGTGAAATTATGATTTGCTAATGTTGCAATTTCTAAAATCTTACCCATAACATTCTAGATAAAAACTGCGAATGTTTTCGGAATTTTGCCAAAAAGTATTTATGAGTTATATGTTGGAAAGTAGGATTCAATAAAATTTCACAAGATCATTTAATTCTGTTTATGGAGAATCTCAGATATCTCGCATCCTTTCCCCATTAATTTACTTTCCTCCGCGTGTGATAGAGGATTTCGTGGGATGAAGGAAAAGGGAAGGTTATGATGGTCATGTTTTATTAAGCAACTGTGTTGGTTTTGTCGTCATGATTTTTCAAAAGGCGTGAAGTGTTATTAAGGAACATGATACAAAGACGAAATCATATTATAATGGGCGGATGATGGAATTAATATTTTCGCAAGTTTTTACTAAATCTAGGAAATGAGCAAAGTGTGTAAATGATTAATTGATGTACCAGACTGATCCCATAAGACCAGAAACCTCAAGTCAATTCAAATGACATCTCGATAAGAACTCAACAGGTAAGATGAATCGGAATGTGAAAGTTTAATTATATAGTATAACAGCTTGTGAAATGATTAATTTGAATAGCAAGCAAGGATTTAATCTAAAACCATTAAAAAAATAACAATCAGATATTGAAGCCAATTTTTTTAAATATATGGGGAGTCATTTCAGATAAAAAATGCAAGCCAGAATATTCATAATAATAACAAAGAAAAACTTATTTTACCGGTTTGGCTTCAGAACTCCTGTATAAAGTGTTTTTTGTAATTTTTAGAATTCTTCGCCACCTGTGTACCGCATTTTTATGCCACATTTATTTTGTGGTATATCACCGCAGTTCTAGAACTACAAACACTGGTGTAGATCCTAATGCTGGTCATCAGCGCTATTTGTGAACAGCGAGTGCAATGCAATTCTTACAGCCGGCTGGACGAGGTTAAGGTCCGAACCTAAGATCTGTGACCTCAGATTTAAAATTGGGCGCGATCGAAGGACCGCAAGCGATTCAGATTTGTCGTAATTTTCGCCGGAATTCCGTCAATTCACAAATTTGCGTACGCTGTAACATTTGTTCATCTAATTGAGGAGAAGGCGGTAGTGAAAGTTTTTTTCCATACATAATGACTCATTCTGTATAACGTAAGTAACGAAACGTAAACGAATGACCCGATTCCAGCTTTTAAAAGTTCTTCATAATTTACATCTTTGTTTTCTGGGTTCACGTGTGTAGACACAAGGCGTAATGTTAATTTGACATTTATTAGCAACTAAGCTAATAAATAACTAAAATTTACTACAAAATCCGATTTAGGCGGATCTCGGGATAGTGAGAAAACCGTTTAGAAAAGATGTAGAAAAACTAGTACCAATTTAAGAAACGCAACCACAAACGTCTGTTTTCAAAAACCAAAATTGAAACCGAATCCGAAATATACCATCAAATGTAACCCAAAAAATAATATCCGTACTTTGGTGTAATGATTTGAGTAAAATCGAATAGTTCGTCTTATTCTATTTACAAATACTTTTTTAGAGCTAACACGCGTCATGTAATCTGTGATTACTTAGAGGCTGCACTGCTGGAAAATGCTTTAAGTGGAATGGTACATCGTTCCCACTGTTTCATGAAATGGATGTAACTGTATCTGTTGCGGTTAAAATTTGTCGCGATATCTCAACTAATCTAACAATAATCGACCAATAAGTCGCTGGATCGAGACCTCAAGACGAGTATCGAATCTCAGCACGGAGCTTTACATTGCATCAGCATAAGCCTCTCGGCTTTAAAAGCCTCGCAAGACCTCCAGGATTACTCTATTCACCGACTAACGTAAATGAAATTACCACTAGGAGAGGGGCAAAGAAATTCAACGCAAAGAAAAGATCCACCTACAAACCACGGGGGAGGGGAAGGGAATCTCGTTCTGAGAAGTAATGATATGCCGAAGACAAATCGGAGGCAGGGATGCCAACTTGGAGATAGTCTTATCGATCACAAGCCGTCGACAAGACCAGGCGGAAAGAAACTTCCGCAGGTCGCGGTTTCGTCTCAGCTACTGCGGAGGAAATAATGAAGACGAAGATTCTGCTCTGGGGGTATGATATCTTTGCGTGGGAGGGAAATAAAATCAGGGACTGTTGTCGCAAAGAACGTCGTGAGGAAGAAAAGGAGATCCGAGAAGGATGTAACTCAAGAGCGAAAGAAAAAAAAACGCTCACGGAAGGTCGCAGGAAGTAAAGAAAACGAAAAAAAGGAGAAAAAAAAAGTATCGAGGTGACAATGAGAGCCGTCGCGAGAACCTCGCTTGCAAAGGGACGTCATCATTTTGCATTCTCGCGAGCCCACCCAGACCCTAGTCGGAGACGCACAGTGATCCAGAATAGGCTACAACCGTGGTGAAAATATTTGGGTGAGCTATTGAGCATCGTTTACGACTTCAGCCAATGAGCTTCAGACACGAGATTGCGTCACAATAATAGCGAAAATTTTAAATGCAGCCAGATACCAATATTATCACCTTCTTATAAGTCATCAAAACTGATATATGAAGCATTTAAAAAATATTATTTTACCTTTTATTTCAATTACACCTTCATCATGTAATTTTTCACCGAAAATTGTCACTTAATGCCACTTTCAAAATGTTTCTCAACACTTCTCGCTCTCCATGAAACATATGGTCTGGCTTTTCAAATGAAGTTCCTGCGGTGGGTAAAGTAATTCGTGACATAAAATGATGGTGCGTAGAGCAAGCAACTGCCCCACACCACACTAGCCCCACTGGCGGAACCCGGCGGGGGGGTGGCTTGGGGGCCATGCTCCCATCCCAAAAGCCCTAGTTTTCGTTTACCTTCCTTTATTTGGCACAATAGATTTAAATATTTTTTTATATTCGAATTATGTAATTATTAAACAATAACATTGTATAGTATATCTACCGTACATAAATAAAATGCAATGTAATAACAAATATGTTTATTATTTAACAAAATCTACGACCCCCCCCATGATCGGCTGGATCTGCTCCTGACTAGCAAACCCATGTATCGATCGTAGTTACAGCAGTAATGTACAATTTGTCAGCTTTAAATTTTACAACGGAAGAAAAAATAAACTACTGTTGTGTAGGTCATCGCCCTCTAGATACTCGACTCTCACGCCGATATACTCTGAGAAGGAAGCAACTTCACAAGAAACAAATAGCATTACTTTTGTTTTGAAAGTATACGTACGAAAAAAGCTGGATCTCGTGGACATGGCCAACATTACTATTATTATTATTATTATTATTATTATTATTATTATTATTATTATTATTATTATTATTATTTTAATTTTCCACCTCGATTTTTATGCTATTTGTTCCATTGGTAGTTTACTACAAGTGTTTTCTTTTTATTCCAGGCATGCAAGAGATACAAAAATCCAGATGGGCACAATTGGGAGTCAAAGTTTGTGTGTGTCAAGATAAACATTCATTTAATTGTATAAATCTGAAGTAAAATATTAATTTCAAAATTCTTATACTATTATTATTGTTATTATTACTATTATTATTGCTTATTCTGTTCCCACGCGCGCTTCCTCTCCATCTCACAATTAACAGTTAATCGTCAGCTGCTGACAGCTCTAAGCGCTACATATAGAAAGAGAGTTATCACCCAGGACGTGAGTGCTGCTGTAACCTCTGAGCGAAACACTAATTTGAGCTCAACAGTTGCCGCCCACGAGTGGGAACCCTCGCAACTGCGTAGCCCTCGCTCTCATTGTGCAGAGTCTGTTTTGGCTTCTGAGGTAATATGTTCGAAAATAATTCACTGGAATAGAAAGGGAACCTTTTTCGAATTATTCTATTTATTTCTCACAAATTAAAATCTATTCGTAACAAAAAACAAATGTTTTAAAAGGTGTTGGACATTTTATTCCATTTTTAAAGGTTTGATTAAAAAAATCCAATAAAAATCGAAATATGAGGGAAGTGGTCAAACTGCTGACCTTGTCCTGTGGTGAAACCTGACATAAACGGGCAGTAGCACTTCCGTCAGCATCGACAAACTTTATTGCGAACAAGTAATAAGTAACAAGGTAAATCACTATTGAGGATACGTAATAGCTATTAATCAAATTTGTACCAAAATATCAATTCAAAATGGCGAACGCGCATTCTGTTTGCAACTGTGTGAAAAGTTTGCTATGGGTTTTGATACATATATATTCAAATGATAATTTTTTCGTGTGTTTAATAAGGAGATATTGGAGAAAGTAGATTAGTGTAGCCTATGAATTTTGGGGGTTCGAGAAACACCGCAATAAACTCCTGTTTTGTAATTTTTATAAGTCAGAGGGTAAACATGTTCTTACATATATAGATAATTCTAAAAATGTTTTGCTCCTGGGTGTACACATATTTCTTTGAACACATTGTACACAATTTGAATCATAACGTTTGTATGGGGGGAAATTAAGTTATTCATTGCAATAGGTGAAACGACGGTTGTCATTGTAACGCCACAATCCCTTCAATGAGTTTATTACGTTATTTGTATTTTTTAAAATGACCATAATAAAACTCAAAGTGTAATGCAATTTGAATTTAGCGGTAAAAATGAATTCAAACACTACGTACTTGTTCGTGATTTCAATATGGTAACGACATTAGCGGCCCTTTACTGTTTTTTCTTCCATCAAGCTTTTTTCAAACTTTTAGAACAGTGTATTCCTAGGGAGTCGGGGTACAGACCCCCTGGGGGCCAAAAAATTATAAAGGGGGTCATTGGTAATCAAGGGGTTGATAATCGAATATGTACCGACAAGTGATATATGTAATCAAGATCCTATTGAATACAAGTATTATGAAGTTTTCTTACAATAAGGTTCACAACATCTAATAATATTTGTTCACATTACGAAAAATTAACAATGATAATAGTAGAAAAATAATAAAAGTATTCAAACTAAGAATAAAAATAAATCTAATAAACCATTTTTTCAAACCTTTTGTTCATATTCTTTATCTCTGTAATTGTTACAGTAATTTATGTGCAGTTACTTGTGTTATGATTATTTTGTGAGCTGTATATTATAGAAAAAAATCAAGGGTCGTGCTTGAAATCTTTCTTTCAAAAGGGGTCATGCAAAGAAAATGTTGGGAATCCTTGTTTTAGACTATTCACTTGTTTTCGCATATCGGGCCACTGTGCGACGGGGGATTTCCCTCCACGAAGGGCGGGATGCAGGAGGGGGCCAAGGCGAGGGAGAATCTTCGAGCAAGGGGCGCCCGCGCCACCCCCGCTGCAGACCTCTCTGCGAGCGCGCCTGCAGCGAAAAGCCCCCTGAGGAAGAAAGAGAAAGAAAAGAAAAGAGAGAAAAAAACGCAGGCCGCATAATGTGAGCGGCGGTGCGAAAACGCAATCAGAACCGGGGATTGTTTTTGAGGCGGCGATAAGGGCGGTGAGACAAGAGGGAGAGGTGAACGAGATTTTATAACTCGTATGTGTACGTGTGTGTGTGTGTGTGTGTGTGTGAGAGAGAGAGAGAGAGAGAGAGAGAGAGAGAGAGTGAGTGGTGCATACGATATCCGAGCCACGATGAAAACCAAAGAATTCCTGATATACCCATACGTATGCGAACACAATTTGAAAGAAGTGAACCAAGATACGTGTGGTCAAAGTTGAACTAAATGGAATTCAATGTTTAATGATAACGGTGGTGAGCCAAGAGGGAATGGAAGAAGACTTCTCCCTGTACGTCGTAAGCAGATACTTGCTCCCGATAAAAAAAGGCGATGATGCCTGAAGTCGTTCGTTTACGATATTGAGAAAACTCTTCTAAAGAATTGGCCTAAGACGAATAGGGCCAACTCCCATCTAAATTTGAATTAAAATCAAAGCATAATTCTATCACCGTACTCGATTGAACTTGATCTGTGAACTTCCGCATTCAGACATTTCAAATTGTTTCATTTGCAACAAAATGTTTACAATGATTCTAGCAAATAAGCCCGAACATCATTAATTTGTTCGGGAATTTATAATTCGTGCCATGGTAGATGATGTAACATAGTATAATTAGTGCAACTGATACTAACTTTTTGACTCATCTATTCTTGCAAGTGGGTCATTCGACACAAAGGATGCCAAGAGAGCTCGTTATATGACTGCATTCCCGTCCTCGGGACGGCCGTCCAGCTACTTACAATCGCTCTAGTGAGGGTAAATGAGTAAAAGTATCAGGCGCAATGTCGTCGAGCTCATTAAAGTGCAGATACCTGTAAGCAAATAAGAACAAAACAGAAAACATAGAGCACACATAAATGGTAAAAACTACACTTTCTCATATGTTCCTGCGAACAAATTCAGCTGCTGAAAGAGAAAATGTTATTATTGACAATGAGTTCATTTGCGTGGTATCGATTCTTTTGAAAAAATCCAATAATTATTTTTTTCCGTACTGATACATATGTATTCATTTTTGAGATAGAAATATTTTTAATTATTTCATTTTTAAAATGTAGTTTATTAAAAAGAAATAAGATATTCGGATTTTGTAAATAGAAATGTAATATCAAGAATTTTGTACTGAAAGAGTAATGAGCACACTAAACTGCTTGACAAACTGTGATTAAAATTAAAAATACGAAAGTAGTTTTAAAACACTCTAAACCGCCGGAATAGCCGCACTCGATTACGGTATATTTTATTTTGCATTCATTTTTAACGGTATCATAGTTATACTAAAATTTAATCTGCGCACTAACAAGTAATACCCTTCCTCTTTTAGCTGTGCGTCTACCCCATCACATCACATATCTCTCCTCAAACTTTTAAATAAATCTTACGCAAATATCGTCACTATTCGAATTCACGCTGTGCAGAAACCCAATCCACAATATAAGACTTAAAAACAAATAACCATTTCACGTATTTCTCCAATTGTTCTTCGAAAAGAAATAAACAAAGGAGCTTCAATTGCTTTCCTCAACCCTTTTTATTTTTATTTATTTTCGGTCGCGGTGCAACTGCATGCTCATAAGCGATCAAAATCACATTTATAACTTTACATTACAACCTTTCTCATATATTGAAAGTAAATAATTAGTTATAATATATTTTTAAGCCACCAATGCGTGTGACAAAGTTGTAAAAACTGAACCATAAAATTCTCTTGAAATGTAACAATCAAAAATTAAAAAAGCTCCGCACCGAACTCCTCTCAGCCCCCGTACGTCGTCCTTGGGCGGCGGCGTCTCTCGTCCGGGCCGCGGCGTCGCGACGCCCAACGCCGCCGGGCGCCCGGCCGCCCGGCCGCCGCTGACCGTATACGGCGCGCGCCGCGCTCTTCAGCTGTTAGTGTCAACATTCGTCAGCGCGTAATTACACGGGGGCGGCGCCGCGCCGTGACGATAAATAATTGAGCGTCGCGGCGCCCGCCTCCTCGTCCCGCCCCGCCCCCCTTAGGCGACACCTCGCGCCGCCCGTGACCTCCGAAGCTGCCTACTGGGCGGGGTTCCTAGGTAAATGGAAGACACACACGTACTGCAGGCCTATCTGTACAAATAGTTATTGCCTATTGTGAGGTGCTCGTACGTAAATGGTTGTTCTGTACAAATAGTTATTGCTTTCTAATAGTTATTGGCTGCTGTGCGGGGCTCGTAGTTAAATGGAAGATATATGTACACGTATTGTATCTGTACAAATAGTTATTGCCTTCTGTGTGGGGTTCGTAGGTAAATGAAAGATTCACACTTACTGTATCAGTAGAAATGGTCATTGCCTTCTAATAGTTATCGCCTATTGAGCTCGTAGGTAAATGGAAGATACACAATATTTAAATGGGAAATGAAAGAAAAGTGACTGACAATAGATAGTAAGATATAGGTTAGGAAATGAAACTAGAGCGAGTGGATATTGGCTATGTAGTGTGGGGAAAAATGTAGGATGCCAATTCCAGAGAGGCGATCATTTTGAAACGCATGATATTTTGTCTTGAATTAATACACTTTGATATCTTGCCTCGTTTATGCCCTCAATTTACCCTTAAGGGTAAATTTACCTTTACCTTTAAGGGTAATTTACCCTTAAGGGACGCGAATACCAATTTTCCTCGAATTCCTGTTCTCCAAAAGACACAACACAAAACAAAATAAAATTTACTGTTTTCTTGGTTTATGCGTGAGTTTTAACAATTCCTCCGTGGATATAGACAAAATGAGAACGAGAAGTACTGATAAAATATATCTTAATAAATTATTGCACAATTTCTGCATTTTGGGAAATGGTTCTATAAAGAACAATTGGAGGTAAATTTAATCTTCGGAAATTATAACATGCTCGGTCAATCAGGAACTTGATCGATTCCTAGAGAATCACTAAATGTTGCATATTGTTGAGTGTTTTTAAATAGCATTCGTAACCGTAGTAAGAAACATCTTCTATCCCCTCGTCGAGAATGTCACATCGTGGTTTACTACAACAATAATTTATTCTAATAAGAACCTCTGGAAAAATAGAGTGACTTGCCTCAAAAACTCTGCAACAGTTCATTACTTGGTGAACTGAAGGGCAAAAATTTAATATCTGTCAGTATATCAGACATATAGTAATGAACTTTTAAACATATGGCGCGCACTGATGTAATGTACTAAAATGGAAATTAAAAATTCTGCACCGGGAAAGAAAGAAAAAATGTAGGATTCGAAAAAATATTCTCTACAAATCTTAATGGTAAAGAATTTCGGCATATTGTAAAATGGAAAAAGACTGTACTGTATAAAAGTAAGTTGTAAATAACTTTTATAATTATTAAAGTCCAAAGAAATATTTTACTATACATAAATTGACTGGTCTTTTAACCCGTAAATTGTGTGTTCCCAATGTGCTTTCAGGAAGTTTATATCCCATAATAATTATTTTTAGGTAACCTCCTTTTTAGTGATTATTGTCAGGTTATTGCACAACACAGTTATTCTTTCAATGAAATATGTATCTGGCTACTTATTGGAAATTGGTTCACCCCAAAAATAATTGTAGGAAGAAATTTAATTCAGAACACAAAAAGAAACAAGGCTCCTTAGAAGTAGTGCGACATACATAATTCCTTCAGTGAAATTATGCCGCAAAATGCCGTAACTGAAACATACAAATATTCTTAAATTACTGTTTTTGAATTAAATAGTATCAATCTTAAGTGGCGAAACTCACATAAGTTCGCGGAACATAAAATTACAAAATGTTAACTTATTACTCTTAATAATAAGTCACACCATTAGTTTAAATGTTTATGTATCACTTATAAAGAAATTAGAAAAAATAAAATAGTAACAAACAAAAATTTAATTTATTTAATATTAATATCAATAGTATAGATAAAATATTTATGATCCTTGAATTTGTAGAAAAATCAACACCATTCAAACCGGAAATCGTGCGGCCCAAGAACTAAGATGGATCGACTATATCTAACTACAATTTTCATAGTCTCCAATCTTCAATATTTTGTCCTTTCAGACGAAAAACATCTTTTTTGGAACTATTCCAACCATCTTTTAGATGAAGAAGAAATTAAAACTTTAGTGTTGTTGACATTAACCCTTTCACTGCTAACGACGCACCGGTGCGTCGCGCTGCTCTTCCGGGTTCTCGTGTCTGTTGTTAGTTCGCGTTCAAAATTAGGCAATTGCCAAAACATGGGTTCTGTTCTTTACACTTTGAAGTTTATTTTGGTGCCTTCTAGACAGCGTTTCATAGCTTTTGTTGCGAGATTTTTCAAGTGTTGTGGAAGTCATTGGTTCTGGAAGGCGCGCAACTCCAGCCAAGAGCGCGCAGGTCAAAATATTATTGCAGTATTCTTATAAATCCTTTTGTACATTCCATGTTTCCATTCCTCTATGTTTACTTCAACCATATAGTAAAGATGTATACCTCTTCAGTTTGTGCTTCAACGAATTTCAATTAGCGCAAAATCTGGCATTCAAGAATGAAAAATCTTGCATATATGTTTCGGTTAGGATGTCTACGTTTACTGAAGAAGTGTTGTGGGGTTGAATACTTTCAACTTCGTCAGTGCCAGTATAAAGCCTGGATCTAAAACAATGACGCAAAGTAAATATGCACCTTAGTAAATATATATAATAACTAACAACAACTGAGAGCGCGCGAGAGAGGAGTATTCAGAAAGTATTCAGCACGAAAAAGTATTCAGCACTGCCGAGCGGCCAGCGCCCCTAATGCGTAGCAGTGAAAGGGTTAATAATTCAAGTGTTATGCTAATATATTTGAAGAAAAATATATAGTTATATACATCCACCAGTCAATGAAAATATATTTTTTGTCTAACAAGTATTGGTCTGCTATAACAGGTACAGGCCTTTCTTAGTCTAATAATTATAGGTCTTTATCTATCATTCTAGAATTAACAAACAATGTACAATGACAATTAGATCAATGAACTAAAGCCAAAATATTTAAAGACAGTCAAAACGAGACAAAACTAATACCAACAGATGACGGAAAACATTTTTTATCTAACAAGTATACGCCTCTTCTATTTTTTTTTATCTAAGAAGTGCACGACTGTTCTAACAAGTAAGTCCTTTAACTTAACACTCTAAACTTAACAAACTACATTGTAAGTCCAAGAAGTGTTAGCCTAAACCTGGCAAGCCACCGCCCCACATCCGTCCGTCCGTCCGCCGGCCCGGCCTGGCGCCGCGACGCCCAGCGCCAACCTTTCGAAACGCGTCGTCCCCGCCCCCTCTCCTCTCCGCTGGGCTGCGCGCTACGCGGCGCCGCGCCGCCGGCCGGCTCCATCCGTCACTGCCACGCGACGCGACGCCTCTTCCGCCGCGCGCCGCAGGTAACAAGTGGCCGTTCGCCCCGCCCCCTCCGCCCCGCCCCGCCCCGCCTCCCTCGCCGCGCCCCGCCCTGCCCCGCCCGCCTCCCTTGCCCTGCCCGGCCCGGCCCCACCCCGCCGCGCCCTGCCCAGCCCCGCCTCTCTCGCCCTGCCCGGCCCCGCCCCGCCTCCCTCGCCTCGCCCCGTCCCGCCCCACCCCGCCTCGCCTCGCCCTGCCCCGACCCACTCGCCCCGCCCTGCCCCGCCCCGCCTCGCCTCGCCGCGCCCCGCCCCGACCCACCCGCCCCGCCCCGCCCTGCCCCTCCTCGCCCCGCAGCCACTCCCCCCAGCACGCCTCCGCCACCACGCAGTGGGCCGCGCCCACTTTTCATTTTAAACAGCACTTTTGTTATTTTTACTTTATTTTATTTTGTATCGTTCATCTTCATTAAAATGTGTGACATGTAGGTAACACGTAGAGCTAGGTGGATTTCGTGAGACGCAAAACTACTTTACTGTGCGGATGCATATAAATTACCGTTGGTATGATACGCGTAAATGTATTAACCTAACACTCTAGAATTAATAAACAATATACACTGTCAATTAGACCTAAAAATTGAAGGTACAACACTTTTGTTGTTTTTACATTATTTTATTTTGTATCGTTTATCTTCATTATAAAGTGTGAATGTAGGTAAACACGTAGAGCAATGCGAATTTCGTGAAATGCAAGACTACTTCACTGTACAGATGCAAACAAATTAACTGAGAGAAAAATTTAGAGAAAAATTCTACTGTGCATGCTCTAAAATTCTGATTGACACCTGTAGCCCCATCAATCCCATCCGTTGCTGCTCCCTACGTTGTTCGTCCTGCCACTGCTTGTTTCACATCGGTGACAACTGATGCTTTACGAGGAGAATTGAGTCCTACGTGCAGGTCGCCAATTGTGTGCCATCATTGAACGTTGTAAAGCCCACAGAAGCCTTGTAAGTCGTAAACACCAGGCACGTAAGTAGTGCTAAAGCACCGGCTGGTACCGGTGGGGCTCGAGGCATATGACCCCAAGTATTCGTAACGCCACAGCTGCGGAGTTGGAATTCCGCGTAAGAAATGGATGTTTTTAGTTGCGTTATTCCATAGGTTGCATTCTCAGTCCTCAATATATAGGTCGTGAAGCTGAATCCCTTCCCTAAATTCCCAAGATTACCCGATAAAGTTTGTGACTGAGTCTGACGCAATGTACCTCCGGTCTACTGTGCTTAGCACCAATTAGAAGTCTTGCTCATTGTACCTCAGAATCAGTTCAAGAGCCAACATGGACTGAAGAGCTACATCGGGCAACAAAATAAGTATTAGATGCATATGGCATCATGAGTCACTTCGATGGGATAGTTGGAAGAACTTGCTCTGGAGGCGCCAAGACTAAGCCAGAGTAGGATGTCCGCCAAGGACGAAACCGAGGAAATAGGTACTTTACTACATTAAATACCGAAATGAAGTTTCTCAGTTATGCGGTAGGGTACAATTTCGAAGATAGGATAAGAAACTACTACGACCAGAACTAAATGTCATAATTTACATCAATCCAAAGCTATCGTCTAAATTGGATAAAACATAGATAAATGGGAAAAGTGTCTCATCCCAAAACAAATTACAAATCTAAACTTACATGCAAAAGGAATGTGGGGCACCCAAGACGCAATGGCGGGATCAGTTTATATCCGAGAACCCAAATGTCCGACACCGGAGCAAACCAATTGATGAAATATCTGACGTCAGCTATGGTGAAGCTTCTCATCTTTTTAAGAGAAAACGTGCAAGGATATATAAAGATCTTCTGACGAATGAACTTCCTCCTCTTCGCGAAGAGCCCAGGTGGTCAGGGCTCATAAAAAACACTCATCGCCCATTGTGCTCGTGTTTGCGCTCGCCGTCGTTACGTCAGAGCGCGCGCCACCGTCGCGACGCGACGCGTCGGGCGCCGGGGCCCATCCCTCATCTGGCGACAGGACGCCGCCGCAGCTTGTGCCGATAGCTGGCAGTGGCGACGACAGCGGATACGGGGTCACGCAGAACTGCGCATGTGGCGCCCGAGAGATAGACTTCAACGAGGAATGAGTGGAGAGAAGGAAGTGTTCCGGTCGGCTCCGTCTAGAGTGGGAGAACATCCTATGCGACGCACATGTAACATCTGAGTACAGACTCGTTGCGGGACGGGGTTGATTGTGCGTTTTTTAAGGTAGTAGAGGGACGGGGGTAAGAGCAGGGCACAGTAGAAAAGGGCGGGGTGATGAAGGGCGAGGAAGGACAGAACAGGGAGAGCGGGGAAGGGCAAGTTGGGGAAGGGCAAGTTGGGGAATGGCAAGTTAGGGAAGAGCGGAGAAGGGAAGGATAGGAAATAGCAGGACGAGTAATGGCAGGGCGAATAGAATGACATGACGCGAAATGGCATGACGTGGCACATAATGGCAGGATGTGGAATTGAAGGACGCGGAATGGCATGATGTAGAATGGCAGGTCGTTTAATGGAAGAACGTGGAATGGCAGAACGTGTAATGACAGGTCGTGAAATGGCAGGACTTGAAACGGCAGGATGGGGAATGGTAGGGAGGAGAATGGAAAGGGGAGGAAAATGGGAAGGACAGGACGCGAGTGGATAGGATGGGGCAGTGCCGACAAGGGCGGTGCGGATAAGGGCAGGGTATGGAATGGCAGGGTGGAGAAGGACAGGGCGTGAAATGACAAGGTAGAATGGCAGAGCGGGAATGGCAGAACGTGAAATGGCATTGCATATAACGGTAGGGAGGGGAATGGCAGGGCGAGGAATTGCAAAGCGCGGAAGGGCAGGGTGGGGCAGTGCGGCCAAGGGGGGGGGGGTCCGGAGAAGGGAACGTCAAGACTGCGCGTGGCGAACAGGGGGAAGGTAGGGTAATGAGTGCGGCATGAGATGATGTAGGAAGTAAAAGGAAGGAATGTGGGTTCACGCACAACCGCGATGTGGCGAGGAAGCCATTCCACCAACACAAACAACTGAAAACCATGAAACTTCGCTCGAACCTGAAGAGGAAAGTGCAATTCTTTCTTAATATTATTTCGAAACACGAAATGGCTAATACGTGACTACTGAATTCCGATAAAAATTTCTGATCCTGAATTAAAGCCTAAGAGTGTCATTATCTTGGCAAGCACAAATTATTACAATACATTCTACATATTATATCATCCTATTGTACCTTGTTTCTTCGCAGTAGTTACACCTGTTGCTAATATGATTATCATTCATCTCTATAATAATTACTCAAATATAAAAAATCACTACACGAACGGAAAAAAGAATGGCAGTTTATTTAGCATCAAAGAAAGACTTTTCGAGAAACTTAACATTAATTGGAACATAACATTGGAATATTTATTATTCATATTCAAATCAACAAAAATCTGTAAAAGTGACGAGAGTCTTTCCTCTCACCTGGAATGAACATAAACGTACAAAATTGCTCGTAGGCATTCTTCATCAAGAAAAATCTCACACGGCTCGTCAAATAATTTTTAACATTTTAATCACACGACATAATTAGGAAAAGGACGAGTTCAAACACCGCGTAATTTCTATTCACTTGAGCCGACGCAGAACGCCGCTCCACCCTGCCCCTTAATGACGTCTGACATTTCATCGTCCCTTTTGTTCCTTTGAAGCACTCATTTCGCCTCATTAACATCGGGCGTCGGCGGCGGGGCTCAGGACACTCGCTCACTGACCGCACCGCCGCGCCGCGCCGCGCCGCGCGGCTCTTTCTCTTGCGCAGCGCCGCCGTATAAACAGGCCGCGGGCGGCACCCAGCCACACAAAGAGCCGGTTGCTCTTCCGAGGGGCCGAAATTATTCCTGGAGCGCCCACGCGAATACCGTCGACTCCTGTTATAGTGAACTTCTGGGAACTAACATTTTTTGGTTCGCTATATCCGAAGATAGATAGATATTTATTATTTCCGCAAGTAGGTTTAGGCAACCTGGTGGCGGAACACTAAAATTTACATATTATATTTACACATTATAATTATGAATTATGTACAATGCAACTTAAAATTATTTAAAGACAATAACAACAACAATAATAATAATATTAAGATATCAATGTTAACAATAAATGTATACAATAACCGCATTAATTCTACAATTATAGTAGTCCTGTACAGATAATACTAACATATACTACTTTTATACACTGCACCCCACCTCACTTCACAACACGTCACCACACTTCAATACGAATACTATAAACCAATGCATATAATAATTATCACAATACTAATAATGGTAACAATAATTAATAATAATAATAAAAATAATAAAACAACCATTCTAATAAACCTAACTTACTAACTAATAAAATTTACAAATACCGTTAGTTAATTTACTTTTCATGATGTCAAAATTAAATGGAATTTATCCACAAAGATTAATTTTATTAATGTAGAGATATAGTAAAACACATTTACAGGCCGAACTGAAAATTTTGATATCTTTATTTGTTCTTCAATAAGCAATTAGTTTCAGTTGTTTGCTTAGTACAATTTTTATTAGTAATTTCTCTAGATCCTTCTCCGGAGTTCGTGCACTCTCCATACTTGATATTGCATTCTTCACATTCTGTTAGTATTGTAATGCTGTCTTAAGACCCTTCAATGCCTCTTGCACTTTTGAAAGTTCCACGCTTCCCTAATATGACCTTTGGTCGATATTTTTTTCAAACTGTCTAGTGTTGGAATTTGTGGGACTGAGGCGATATATTCTTTTCCTGAAGGGAATTAATTTCCAGGTCGTATTTCCTATAACTGATCTTCACTATAACCGAATCTTTTTATGCTTCTTGGCATTGTAAGTGAAATGGGACCAGTGACTCAAATCCACTATAACCGAGGATTCACTACATTTCAGTTCACTATTACCGGAGTCGACTGTATGATGATTGCCGCGTTCGCTTCCCAAGCGTGTAAATGTAAGTGTGTAAGTAAGGGGTGAGGATAGGACAAGGAAGGGAAAGGAAAGATCGCGCGCGGTCCGTGCCCATTTGTTAGGGTACTGCTCCGGCATTCGCTTGATATTGATGGGAGAAACCACTGGAAACTACCGATCAGAGCCGCCGGCCGCTAGAATTCTCCTTCAGACAGCGACTGAACTCGACCTCGTTATAGTCGAAAGCTATAGTAGCTAGTGCGGAAAATTCTGCCCCAGTCGGGACTCGAACCCTAGAGCCTCCCGGTCAGGGCCACTGCAGAGACATCAGTTAATGCCCTCAGCCACTTATCCCTGTACGCCACTGGAAATATGAGTTCCCTAGCGTCCCGAGCGTACGCGGGGGAGCTTAGGCACTTACGCCCTCTTTTCTAGTAGATCATATATTTGCAGTGGTGTTGTGATACTGCCTGCCTCTTCATAGAAGACGCAAGGAATGTCGAGAGATGTGAATGATGACAGACCAATGACTATGGATGAGATGATGTTCAGCCAGGATGCGTGTCGCTATGGGAAAACCACTGAAGCAACTATCGTACTGCGAAAAACACGGGCTTCACACGGAATTCTTAACCTTTTGGTCATAATGCAGTTAATAGTCTGAATTAACTTATAAAAAACTTTTGCATTATTAATGCACAATTATAATTTGATAACTTATGGAAAACTGATCAAGAATTTTGAAAACTTATGAACAAATAAGTCATTGGTGCAAATCTAAACATAAAAGAAAGACGATTATTTGTCTTTAAAAACAATTCCTATTACTATTAATTTTTGTCAACATTAGGTTCGAAAAACCAACAGTTTTTAATGAGTGACTAAATATTACGTTTTAATTTATTTAGTTATTATATCATAATAAAAGAACTGCTGAAAATGTGGAATATTAACATTTTTCAAATCTATGTTTCCAGTTAATATAAAACCAAAGTTCCTCTCTTACAAAGCATAAAAGAGACATTTTCATTCAAAATGGTACTATTGTAAGATATAACATAAAATGGAAAAATATGGAAGAGAAAGAGCCATCTGACGCAACTATAAGCTCAAATTTATAATTAATAAAGAGTCTTTGGAGGAAATGCAGAGAAGACATTCACTTGCGAAACGTGTGGTAGTTCGCTTGCACAACTTCAAGTAGCATGTTTTATAACGATTTTCGATTTGAAATTCATTGTATTCAGGATCTCTTCTTCTCGAAGTTTTTATTATTATTGATAAAATACAAATATCATTAGTATTTTTGTTGAAAGCTGCCGTCTTGGTTGTAAAATAAAATAATAAAATGTACTGCCTTTTATTTTTCATCTCAACTAGTGCGGTATTCTATGTAACAAAGGCAACCTTTGGTTCTACCCCAACCCTTTCTTCCATACGACGCAGCCCACCGTGCGTCCACAGAGCGCAGCCAAGCGCAGAGCGTGTTAACTAGAGAACGAGCACCGGTGGCGATGCTCCGGGCATAAACCCGCGCGGCTGCGCCCGACAGCCCCGCCCCCACCACCAAACCCCGCCCCCGCCCTCCCCGCCTACGCCCGGGCCATAACCGACGGCTGGCATGGCGCGGCCTCGTCTCCGCCCCTGCTTCGACCCCGCGTCCGCCCAGCCTCTCACCGCCTCAGCCCCGCCACGGTCCCGCCAACTCCTCTTCTACCCCTCCAATTCTTCCTCTGTCGCCGCACCCGTCCGGCCTCTCGCTGCCTCAGCCTCGGTCCCGCCTCTACCCCGCCAACTCCACCTCCACCCCGCCAACACGGCCTCCACCCCGCCAACGCCGCCTCCACCCCGCCAATTCTTCCTCCGTCCTACCAACCCCGCCTTCTCCCAGCCTCTCCCCGCATCAGCCCCACCTCTGCCTCGCATACGCCCAGCCTCTCCTCGCTTCGCCTCAGCCCCACCTCGGCCCCCGCCTCCACTCCGCCCCTCGCCGTCTCAGCCCCATCTCGGCCTTGCCTCCGCCCCACCTCCTCCCACTCTTCGCCCTGCCTCTACCTTGTCTCTTCCCTGCCCCATCTTTTCCTCGCCTATGCTCCGACACCACCCCGGCTGCGCTTCACCACCACCCTGTCTCCACCCTGTATCCGTCCCGTCTCTTCCACGCCTCCGCCACAACCTCCGTCCCCCTGATGCTCCGCGACCACCCCGCCTCCGCTCCGTCCCCACCCTGCCTCCGCCCCGTCTCTACCCCGCCTTCACCCCGCTACGGCCCCGCCTCTACCCTGGCTTTGCTCCCGGCTCGGCCCGCACCTCCGTCCCTACCTTCATTCCCAATCGCCCCCGCCTCCCTTCCACCTCCCCGCTTCCACCCCGCCTCCACCCCAAGTACTCCTCGCGTTCTCTCTGTCTCCGCTCCGCCTTTTCACTGCCCTTGCCAACAGCGCATCCGCCCGCTCTCTCCAGCACCGCCCCGCCCCGCCTACGCCAACCCCGCGTCCGCCGCCGGCCGGCGCAACGCGGCCCGGTCAGCCACCGGCGCTTAATTTTGCATAAGAATGCTGCCGCTGCCGAGCCGACCGTGAACGCCACCGCTGCCACCTCCAGCCGTTCTCTCCCCCGCCCCCTCTCTCTTCTGTGGGTTAAGGGACCCATACACGCTCGCGATGCGTTCCAGCAAGGGAATACTTAACCGGCAACCAAGTAGTCTCCACACCCTCAGGATTCTTGCCAGAGACGGCTTAGGTGGCTCAGAGGCATCAACTGATGTCACTGCAGTGCCTCTGAACGGGACGTCCTACGGTTCGAGTTTCGACAATGGCAAAATTTCCGTCACTAGCTAGACAGCTAGGTCGAATTCGGCCGCTGTCTGGAGGAGAATTCTAGCGGCTGGATGTTCTGATCATTACCTTAACAAACGGGCTATGGAACTGCACGCGATCTTTTCTTCCTATTCCTTGTTCTCTCCTCACCCCATACTTACATATTCACTTCCATTTCATGCACTACGTTACCACTCAGACCGGAAGACTAGTAAGGAGCTTAGAGTTCGTCCTGGCTGGGGCGGTGCCCCGCTGCTGAGAGATACCTGGTTGGTTAAAACACAGCTAGCCGACGTATAGGTCGGAGCCAGAACCACCCAGTGGGGAAAGATATAGTAACCCCCGAGGAATATATGCACTACCCTTAAGGGACTAACGACTTTAGCAGTTGACGCGTCCGGAAACACGAAAATATCAGTTGACCGAAGTAGTCTCCACTGTAATAACCAGGAAAGAAGTCAACGAGAACACAGTTTTTTATTCAACATAGACAATTTTTCGTACAAACAGTACTTCTCCGATAACTGCAAGAATATCCAGAAACAATGCCAAGTTACCATTTTACCAGATCTACCAAGACAAGCACAGCTCTACAGTAATCCACAAGAAAATCCTACATACACTCTGCCGGATCAACACTATCGCTCAATCTTAATCACCACTATAAACACAAGGAACTTCACACTAATTCTGTCTGTCTGTCCGGTGGCGGTGCCCGTTTTTATTTCCCCTGGCGACGTAGCTTCTTTGCCGCAGCTCCGCTGGCTGGCTGCTTATTCCTCATAGGCCCGCCCTTTCGCCGGTTCGCCGCCCCGAATACCCTCGTGACTGCCGCTGCGCGCCACTGATTAGGCGCGTTGTTTGAAGTGTCGTATATTGCCGCAACATCCACATCCTCAGAGTTCTTGCCAGAATTACCCCTATGGGTAGATCCATCTCGTCCTTTGTCCAATTGCGAAGTAGGAGTTTAACCTACTATGATTTCAGGATTTAGAAACACAAGTAGACCACACTCGCTCAGAATTTGCTTCCTTTTTAATCGTACGGGTTACCATTTCTCAGAAATAACCGAACATCTTCGGTTATGCCTGATATGGTAACCCGGGAATTGAGTTCAAGCACGAAATTGACGCTTCTCATGCTTGAACTCAATACCCAAGTTTTACCTCGTTAAGTCTAATATTATGAAACAAGATGCTGGAAAAATATTACAGAAAATGCGAAGTCCTTTAACTCTGATTCTCTAATACCACGATTTTATTTTGCATTTTCCCTGAAGAGGATAAGACCAATTATGAACAAATATTCGAATTTCTCGAGGAGTCACAATTTTTTATTTCCCTCCACTTTCAAATATCACGTCCGTGTTACTTTAGCCCAATTAGTCGAATGTTGAAAGAAAGTTGTTAACCTAGAATTATCGGTATTGCTGGACGTGACACTTGATCTTTGCAATATATTTTACTATTTCAGGAGATTTACATACGTGTCGACACGAATTGCAGTCTCTTTATATTTTTTAATAAAATATGATAACTGTGATGATATTATGAGTACGGTACTTTGATACCGAGGATACAAGTAGAAGAAGGCATTATCATACTCTCTCCTTTCCTGGGCAGATAATGATAGTGGTCTACCATTGTTTCCATTGCATAATTCTTTTGCAGGAGTGATGATAAGGAATGAAAGTTGATGAAAGATGAATGATTACGTATTAGACAATGTTTCATAAGTGTTCTGTGACGGTATGAGATGCCAACATCACCGCAGTCTTACACCGCACCGTGGGAAAAAACAATGCCTCACTGGCAACTCGAACGATTGGGTCCGCGTACTTGGATCCAAACTCCGTGGCCTAGCGGCAGGCGAATAAAATATGAATCACTCCAACTCTGCATTTCTCTCTTTTTATCCGGAACAATAGAGGAGAAATAGAAAGTTTCCGTTTTGTAGTTAAACTGGTCAAAAGCGTGCTCTACCACCATAGACCCTTTAGACCCTAAAGTAACTTTCAAATAGGGTCACACCGAGTTTCTCCTTTGGCGCTGCCTCCGGGCACTGCTAGACTATTCCTCAACCAACTGCCTTTCGCCCGCCTGCTTCCCCGGAGGTTCTGAGGGTTTTTGCGTGTGTGGGTGGACCATCTCCTGAAATCTACAACCCAAATTAGGCGTACTCTCTGGTCTGCACCGTACGAACCGGCTGTGGTGCACAGAAGCTCCTAGGGCACAGTGTGCGAACGCGTTTTATTTGGGATAATAAACTGTCCGTATCAGTCATCTCGACTTCCCTCGACGCACACTTGCTTCACGTCACGCGCAGAAAAATGCAGTTTTCTTATTACAACGATGGTCATTTGGAAATTTTTATGTAATTGAGTAAAGTAGTTCGTGTGAATTATTAAATGCAGTACTCATAATTCAAAATTTCTAGCTTTTTGTTGTGTTATTCTAAGTATAATATTTTGCATTTTTTACTCCTTGTGCATCAAATCTAAGCTTACAGAAATAGAATATGCGTATGCATTTAGTTGGAACTATATCATTGACGTGAAGGCAAATATTAATATATAATCGGATTTTCTTCTATTGTTTTGATAACAGAATTACGATATATTTAATAAACGTCACGACTTTCCATGTTTTGCCCTGCGACCTTCGATATTAGTGTAAAACATACATTTTCATACAATTGCTCTTTTCTGAGACCTGTTGGAACCTTCTCTAAAGATAATTCCAATCTCATGTGGACTCACTGTACTGCGTCACCAGCTACCGTCATACCGCTGCCGTGGATGGGAGCGTGGGGGACGAAAATAGAGAGAAGGGTGTGTGGGGGCTAAGTGTGGAAGGGAGCGTGGGGGACGAGGATAGAGCGACGGGTGCGTGGGGACGGTGGAGAAACAGGGAGGGAACGAGGCGGTGGGAGAGACAAAGGAGGGAATACTCGTGTTTGTGTTGGTAAGAGTGGCAACATTGAAGGTGTCGGGAGGGGGGGCGGAAGCGCCAGAGGCGGCGGGGTTGGAGGAGGTGTGAAGTGAGACCGGAGCAGAGGCGCGAGGGATAAAAACAGCGGCCAGGGCATGGAGGGAGAGGGGCAAAGGTAAGAATGGGAACAGCGTCAGCGCGAAGCTGGCCACAGAGGAGACGGGTATATGGTAACGGGATCAGGGAGGGAGCAGGGATAGGAAAAGGGGTGAGAGAAGGGCGGGGAGGAAGGGTATGGTCGATTGATTGGTTGATTAAGAGCATCCTGGAGTGTCAATTGCACCGGTCACTTGTCCCGTAAGTGTAGCGCATGCTTCACCGTTGTTGCCTCCGCCGCAACAGGAGGAGGTGGTGGTGATCTTGACCCGCTGGATGGCGAGATCTGGTGCAGATCTATGTCGGCTTGCGTGATTTTCCCCAAGCAGGTATCTCGGAGCAACGTTCCAGCCGGAACAAGTCCTAATACCCCGTTCGGTGTCTCGCCAGGTGTGGAAGTGCAGTGCATGCTAGTGAAAGTGTGTAAATAAGGGGTAAAGATTGGAGAAGAAAGAGGAAGGAAACATTGGGCGCGATCCGTGGCCCATTTTTCAGGGTACTGCTCCGGCATTCATCTGATATAGATCGGAGACACCACGGAAAACTACCGATCAGACCTGCCGTTCGCCAGAATTCCTCTCCACACTGCGGCTGAATTCGACCCAGCTTTCTATCTAGTATCGAAAACCCTGCCACCGTTGGGACTCGAACCTTAGAACCTCGCAATCGGAAGCACTGCAGTGAAGACAGTCGATGCCCTGAGGCACGACTCTCGGTCGGTGGATGGCCACAGAGGAGGCTGGGATGAACACGGGTGTCGGGGATGGAAGGGGGACAGAAAAAGATGTCAGGGAAGACGCGGCTAGGCCGGGCATGAGCGATGATGGAAGCTGCGGTCAGGTCGGAGAGAATTGGGGAGGGGCGGCAGAGGTAGAGGAGGGACGATATGGAAACGCTCTCAGGACAGGGGGCGGGGCGAGGAGACGGATGCCTAGAGCGGGAACGGCGATGGAGACGAGCGCGGAGGGCGGGACGAGACCGCTACATCCAGAAAACGCGCCGACCGCACCGTCAGAAGAACGAGGGAGCTTCGTGCGGAATAGCCTTTCGTGCTAATGAGCCTGCGGTGTCCACTTTGTGCCGTCAAAAGAAAGCGGGCAGGTGCGCTTGTAAAATTCATACCGCGCCTCCCAGTTTTGCCGGTCGGACGAATCAGAAATTCTGCAGCGAACTTTTTTTTTTTCGGCAAGAGGGAGGTTCCTTTGTCTTCGCGGTTGGCTCTGAAGAGCATCGCTTCTGCTCGCGTTCATTACGGAGATACTGTAGCTTTGAGTCTGTAGAGCAAGTCCATCTTTCTCGAAAGTGAGTAAATGTGTTTGGAAATTATATTGTGTTAAGTACTGCAGGTTGTGGTAGAATCATTATTCTCTTTTTTTATTCGCAAAATTCGAATACGGTGTTACATTGCAATGTCTCAAATTATTTAATGATCCGAAAACACAATTTATTTTCCACTATGACTGCAAGTAAAGTGGCTGTTTTTGTCTTGACCAGCTAGAACTCATTAAAGCTGTAACACTTTTTACTGTAAATATTATGTAAAATCAAATTGCATCATAAGAAAAAAACTAATTACTTTAAATCAACACAATGGTTAATTAATTACATCGAGCTGCAATTTTAACATGTGCAACATTAAAATAAAGATTGTACTACTCACGTTAGAATAACACAAACTTCAATTGAAATTTGAATTATTCACTGAAGTTTGTGTTATTCAGAGTATTGCGCCGACTTCACCTGAGAAAGAAGGACATGTCAGAACAGCTGGAGTTTGACATTCTCATCCAGAAAAGAACAGATTCAACTCAGATACTTCTCACGAGTAAAAAATCAGCAACTTTCAGGAGTCGAATCCACGTCATGTCAGTCAACGATGTTTAATTTGCAAATTCACTACTACTACCGGTATCTCGAAATCCTCGAGGCCCGGTCTATAAACCCGGAACCCAAGAATGAAAACTCCTCGCTACATCTCGTCCATTTGCTCGAGAGGAAAATCTTACAATTCGGACCGATCTTTCAAGGGTTGCTGATCCGCTGTGTGGGCGACAGGACGAAGGAGGCTGCGAAAACAACGCTCCTTCAGCAAAGCAAACATCGCAGGCCACGCCCACCGCTCGGAGAAAATCCAATGGAAACTTCGAAGATGCTCGAAAAATTCTTGGAGTTTCATGTCAAAATAGTGGCCTTTAAAGGAACCGTTGGAGGAGCTTAGTAAAATGTAAGTTCTCCGTTCCGTTCTAAAGATCCCACGCTATACACCAATCAGTTTTATTACATTACTATATAAATCATTCTTTAAGTGACACCTGGCGAGGAAAGTGAGAGACAAATTGAGCCTCCAATTTCCAACTGATATTTCAGTCGTTTGGAGTTAACTGATATCAAATTTTCATATCACCACCAATTCAGACATTACTTCACCCAAGGTAATGATTTTTACTATAGCTATTTGCCCACATATTGTAGCAAGAAAATGTTATACGAGTATTTGTATAAGAAGTTAACTTAAAAGAAGAATCACACTAAAATCCTCATTTTCTTCGATTTTATCAAATGGAATCTTATCATTCCAAAGGGTCGAAATCCCAAGAGGTTTCAGAGACGTGTATACGACATATGCTTACCCAAAACATTCAGCAGACACACGATCGGATTAGGCCTCGAGGGAGTGAAGGCAGAGATGCTGATGCGTAAGCCTGCCGATAACATTGTCCCTAGGCTCTATCCTCCAGGACAGCCAATGGCCACCGTTGCCACACGCAGTACTTCGAGACCACTTCTGGGAAGTCGAGGTTTGAAGGCACGCATAACGCTGCTGTCACGATCTATCTAACGCAGGTATGCCAAACCGCGTCCGCGCGAACTATTTGCCTGCCTGGGAAGACCAGCGCTCCTATGAGCACAAGCAACTTCGCTCTCATTTCCTCTCCACTTGCAAATATGGGTACACGCACAAGCTGTAGCGAGAAAACAAAGTGCACCCGAGATATCACGAAGAATGTTTGCTTGATACGAATGTATGTTAGTTTGTTTTCTATCAAATAAGCGAGATTTGAATTATGGTTACTACTTATAATTTTATTTCATGTTTATTTTTTATTCTAGATTGTACGAACATTTTTGCCAAGGGGCAGGAAAACGTTTGAACGGTGAATTGCTTGGCAGTTTTATTTGTGTGTTGTTTTCTTACATCATTATGTTAAATGTTGTTGACAGTTATAACGAGACTTTATAAATATTAAGTCTCTTTTACGGGTGGAGAGCTCTTTTGACAGACACAAATGTTGGATCTCCCAACCTAAATGTACGAATTTAAAGCTATTTTTAGACTCTAAAGGAAGCGCGAAATCAAAAAACTTTCTATTCAAAATGCTCAATTTTACTTACATTTGATACGTTCAGATATGAGTGACGCATTTTATTTCATTGGATACTTTCTATACTTTAGTACAGAAAATGGAAATTAATATCGTTAAATTTGAGTAAATAACGGTCAACTAGCTTCTCCAAAATACTGTCATGAATTAGATGTCCAGTGATGTACAGTCATCTTGGAGCAATTTGTACAACCCACACTTTTAAATCTCGCGCGTTCCTCAGTACTCGCGAATTCTATTACGCTAGTTACCGTGCTTTTGACCTTAACATGCCTGGTTAACGTAACGCGCTAGTTTGAGTCTTTTTTGTCCGTCTCCTACCCTTCAGAATTTTTGCTTTACCTATATTGCCACAAAATGAGCGTGAGCAGATTAATATTTGTATTAAAAACTTCCTCTTTTTTCCGCTCGTGTTTTAGATTGATTTTCTTTTCCAAAAGTTCCAAAATTCAGTGCGTTGTGAGTGAACTCTGTAAATAAAGAACTGAATCTATTGCTGAGACTTGATTATATCCTAATGCTCATCTGCTGAGAGTAAGCAATTAATTTGACACACCTGAAACGTCTGCAGTCTAATTTTTGAGGTTATATTTCAGAACACTCTCAGAATTCCTCGGAAATACATTCTTACAGAGGAAGAAATCTTTATAACTATATTTCATTTTTTCTTTTGAGCTCTAATCAACGAGGCAAGAACTAAAATATTTTAGTGTTTTTTTAGTTTTATAATTAATTTACATTTACATACTTATACATAAAACTTATTAGTAATAAAATGTGAGTGTCAACTTTTCCATTATATTGACAATCGATAATTCTTACTGGAAGGTATTTAATACATCCACATATCTGTGAAATGCATTTATAGATAGTTTTTTGCAAACAGGTAATCTGGTTATGAGAGATTTTTCTTTATTTTTTTTCAATCCTTGCTGTCAGATTTCTAGAATATTGATTTATTCTCTTTTCAAAGGCATTTTATTGAACTGAAATTGCCCTTCTTGCTTTGTAATTTTCAATGCCCGTCTGCCCGTCTAAAGATCGCCTTCTCGTCGAATCTCAAGACGAATCGATGGCAGTTGAAATTACTTTCTGCGATTCCTTTGCAGGCGACCGTTCGCGAGTTCCGTTTTGCTTTCGGGGCATTGTGCGCACGCAAATTGAATTGAGTGGCCGTCGGCAGTGACGTCTGCGACTTCATCAGGCAGCGCATTTCTCGTCCACCGAAGAAACTTCCTCGTGGATTCCACAATACCTTGTCGAGTGCTTCGCCACTGATACCTTTGAATTATATGGAGCGTATGAAGTCAGTATTGAAATCCTGTACATGTGTAAAGTGTTCGTTAGTTGTAGTAATATTATTACCAATAGTGTACTTATACAAAGTTAGTAAATATACCAATTTTCTAGTGATCTACAGCAACAAAAATGATGTTGAACAAAACCACACAAAACGGGTTTCCAGAAGTAGCGCTCATACCGTTCGACAACATATAAAATACTTTCGTCAGTATAACACTGCAATAAATTAAATATTTTAACAAAAATAGTCTCTACATATACTAAAAATAACATAGTACTGTACACAAAGAGTTCAAAGGTTCTTTAGGTAAAAATATATCAAAAAGGTTACTGCTCCATATCGTAACACGTGAATAGCAAATATTTCATGATGGGCGGCCTGTTACTTGTAGCTCTGTTGTCGCGTGAAGTTGAAAACTGTGACGTGCTGAGTATAAGAATTCAGTAGGTACGCCTAGTATAAACATAGAATTGAATGGCCGTCGGCAGTCACGGCTGGGACTTCATCAGGCAGCCGTTCAGTTTCTCGTTCAGAAAAGAAACTTCCTCGTGGATTAGGCAATACCCTGTGGAAAATTTCGCGACTGACACCTTGGGATTATGCGGAGCGGATTAGGTCAGAATTTAAATCCTGTACATACGTAAAGCGTTCGTTGCTGCAGTAATATTATTACCAATCGCGTACTTATAAAAAGTTACTAAATATAATAATTTACTAATGGTCTACAGCAACAAAAATGATGTTGAACAAGACCACGCAAAATTATTTTCCAGACGTAGCGCGCAGTATGCGCGTAAAAACTACATCCTTAAAATACTTTCATCTGTATAACACTGAAATAAATTAAATATTTTAACAAAAACCTATCTCTATAAATACTGGAGTAACATAGTACAGTACACACAGAGTACAACAGTTCCTTACGGAAAAATATCAAAAATGTTACTATTTCATATCGCAACACGTAAATAGCAAATAGTAAATATATATTTAATGATGGGCGGTCTCTTACTCGCAGCTGTTGTCGCATGAAGACAGCTTAGTTGAAAACAGTGACACGTTGACAAAGAGAATGCAGTTGGTAGGCGTAGTATAAACACAGGCAGAATAACACATTTTTATTTTCCAATCAATGTTAAAACTGTTTTTTGGATTTTCCGGAGTTCCTGAGTATGTAACTAAATCATAGACACTTCTTACATGAGCAGAGGCTGCATAGTTTTCTTTCAATTTCTGCACGCATTGAAATTAGTGATAAAGAAAATGATATTAAAACACATTTTGCTTCATTTAACTCTTATCAAAATATTGATCTGTTAAAATTCTAAAATATATTTGATGCTATATTAATTAATTTAGACCAAATTGTCACGGCAATCTTGGTTTCCACTGCGTTGAACTTTCACTTACTACGCGACGATGCAGATACGTTCCCCATTCCCGTCCGCTAGCCACAGCATTATCGAACATAAGAGATTCGAGCAAATAGTTTCGGCATTCTTATTCCTGTGACAGCCCATCGCTCGCGTCTAATACTAAAAGTATAAACAGAATGAGGAAAGAAGGGCAAGACACGGTTCGTGAGTCGTTTTTAAAGAACTTCTCCAGCTTAGGCTAAGAACTAAACAAGGGGAACCTCATAAAGTAACAGCAAATCAGTCACTTAGTAGTATTCTTACTTACACTATTGCGCATCCCTCGACCCAAATACTTACCCAGTATCGAAAATACAATGGGAATCGATAATTCAGATTAATTGAGACACGACCCCTTCGAAATTATCATTTCCTTGAAATTTCGAAAAAAAAATCACTAAAACGGCCAATGGACATCTTTAGTATAAAAAAAGTTATTATAGGTCATAATTCATTGATGGTAATAGAACTGAAAAGGTTGAATAAAACCATTAATGCAGTAAACTTTTAAATCGACACTTTTAAACAAATAGATTTTCGTATCACAGTTTTTTCCTTGCTAATCTGGATTATCAACGATCTCTGTCTTTGACGTCCAAATTATTGACGATGTAACTTACGTTTTCTTTGAAACTCGAACCTGAACATGTATATGTCTGTTATCTTTCCGCCAAGCACGAAAATTACTGCACAGATACGAGCACCATGACGCAGCAGTTCACAACAAAGCACCGAACGCGTGTATACGCGGGTGAAACGAGGTGGCCCGTTTGACAGCACAGAGAGGCACTTGCAGTAATTTCTAGGGCAATTAGAACCTGCACAGAACCTGCACGCAACAGAATCGCTTCTGAGTGACACTTACTGGCAAAACATTCGTTTAAATTGAAGTACGAGTGTTCACACGAGCAGCGAGGTAGAGCTTCTGTGTCGGTTATTGATGCACTCTTGTCACTAGCAGCGCAGACGCCCTTCCGCGGCACTGCAAATAGAACATTTAAACGGCAGCCTTCATCCGAGGCCACTTGGAGGCGCCACTGAGCTCAATGGTTATCACTTGCCCGACAGGGTACAGCCGCTCATGCCGTTCAGAGCAAGCTTCACACTCGCAGCGTTTATCGTCTAGATCACTGGCGTCAAGGTCTTCTACTGGTGGCTGTAGCACGAGTCGTGGCACCGTAGCATGCCACGAACGTCTCTGCGCAACTAGCGTCGGGAAAGGGAACTATTACGAGTATTAGTGACCCCACTGTTTACAATAGAGATGGCGTTGTCTCTGGTGGCGGGGTAATGAACTGCGTGGAGGGACATTTTCGTCGTGGCACTGGTGCCACGGACTCCCGCTCGTGGCATCGACCTTGACAACACTGGTCTAGATCTCTCCGTGACTCAACCTAACCGCCTCGCCTTCCGAAACTTGCCTGCCACCAATTCTCAATCCTCTATGTGAATTCACTTGCTGGTGGCTCCTCCTAACAAGCCAACAAACATGGTTTCCTCGTCCGTTCACTAAAGGCGCACCGGTGAAGCTTTACAACATACCCCAGACCCTTTGCTAGGGCAGCAACATGTGTCAGTATCGTGAATGGTTTGCGTCGGATATGGGCGCCGCTTTGCGAGATACTCCAGTTGCCAGCCCAAGTTATCAGGTAATCCATCACTACTCTACCCCAAAACAATGACCATTAGTGCGACATATACATTCTCCTTTTCTAGAATCTACGGAGGCCATTTCATAAATAATGCACAGTTTGGCAACATCGCCAGCTGAGAACGTGAGGAAACTGATTTTTGCGTCACTTGTAGTTCAAAGTTTCAGGATAAAGCACGTGTCACGGTTTCATCAATAACTTGTTTCCTTATTTAATAACAGGTCTTAGGAATGGTGCCTGCACTATGCTCAGGTACTGGGAGTTTTGAGGATCAAAGATCGCACGTTAAGATTATAATATAAGATAATAGAAGATCAAAAGAAGGAAAGGAAAGTTTGCGCGAACTCTTGACCCATTATTGAGAGTAACTATTCCGGCATCCCTTTGGAATTGAATAGGAGGAAATCACAGAATACTGATCAGAACAGTCACCCTCAGTACAACCCTCATCGATACAACTGCATCGAGCATCTCCGCTATTTATTCAAAAAACAAAAACAAAAAACAAACTCGAAACGAAAATACGCCACCGCCTCGAGTCTCGAACCTAGCACCTCTCGGTTTCCAAAACTTCAGGAACCGCGGACTCCCAACAACACACGCCGACACACCCGGTAAAAATCCCATTCTGACTTCTCATTTCCGCCCGCGCCAGCCGCAACTCCATCCAATACGCGGAACGCACTCCCAGCAAACGCCAACCTCACTCGTAACTCACCGCGCGCGGAAAATCTTCGCGCGGACGGAAAGAGAAAGAGAGCGCCGTGGAGTCGCGCGGCGTGCAGCCCGGCTGCCCTGGACCGCGTTCCGGCTTCGGAATGCCATTAAAATCGCGCGCTCTATCTCCTATATTAAAATTCCGCTCTCGAACGCGGCAGGTGACTGCTGTTGTGGTAAACGGGTTTTTGAGGTCTCGCGGTCGAAGCTCGAATGGATTTGGGGGCCGAGCCTGAATCGATCGGAGTTGAAAAATGTATTAATACGAAAACGTAGAAAATAATTTATATACGCTGATATTGCGTTTTAGCGCCAGGGCAAAAGAGAATGATGCGGTTACTTTTTCGCGTAGTTCAAGTATACTGGATAGTACTGCATCCAGAAAATTATAAGCATATATGAGAAGAAAGGGAATTTTAATACGATGGACAACTGATACAATATCTAAAGGATGCCGTAAAACGAAATTTTTGCCGAATTCGCACACAACCGCATGCGTCAGTCGCAAGAAAATTCGGCTTCATATGGACGTAAAGCACTTCGCCAATAACAAATTTAATGAAGAAATGGATAAATAAGAAAAAATGTGCTATATAAGAAACTACCGCTTAAAATAATGCAAAAAATGTAACCTTTAACAGTTACAATGACCGCATAATCAAGCTCAGAGTTCCATGTTAAAATTGCCTCTCGTCCAGGGCCAATAGCGCGTCCTGTGTTCTCACTAACTGCATTTCGTGCACGCGTAATATTGTATTATTTTGCTTATATGACTCTAGCCTCAACCTATGCAAGACTAGAGAGAGTTATATTGTGGTAGACGTATAATATTTGCAATTTGCAATTAGATTCAAACATATTGTTGTTTTAAAAGTATTCCGAAGAAAAGAAAAAAATGGTTCTCTTTCAGTTACGTATTACCATCTCACAGATGCTTATCTCTATACTTGTTACTGTGCTGCTTAAATGAATGATTAGCATGAAAACGCGAACGAATGTGCAAATGAATATGCGAATAAATGTACGAACACGAAAATGAATGCATAAATATATGTATGATTGGATTGGTATAAGAATGAATGAATAATTAAAACAATGAAAATATAAATAAATTGTGAAATGTGTGAATTAATGACTGTAGAAAGAAATTAAGAATGAATAAATGAATGAGCATGAATGCATAAATGTAATATTGATGCAATGCGTGTAGCACGAACACGCATGTGTGTGAATGAATGCAAAAATCAAGGAGTGAGTGAACAAGCGAACTAGGGAGAATATATGTGAGAGATTAAGAGAGTAAGAAAAAATGAATTGATAAGAGATATATTGAATGAATGAACGGACGAATGAATGAATTAATGCGCGAGTGAATAATTAAATAAGCAAATAAACCGCTTATCGGCCTGAAGTGCATCGGCTACATTCTAGACATACACCATTCATACAGAACGAATGCATTAATATTGGAATGAATGTATGAAAAAATAATTGAGCGAATGAGTAAGCAACCAAATGAGAAAATAAGAGAGTAAGTGAATAAGTGAACAAGCCAATAAATGGACAAGTCAAAGATTGAATGAATGAATGGACGCATAAGTAATTAATCAGGGAGCAAGTGAATAATTAAATAAGAAAATACTATACCGCTATCAGTCACAAGTGCGCTGGCTACATTTAAGACAAGCAGCATTCTTACAGCACGAATACATTAGTGTGAGAATGAATGCATTAAATCATGAATAACTGAATGATCGAGTGAATGAGTGAGTAAATGAATGATAAAAAAGGAGAGTAAGCGAATAATGAACAAAACAATAAACGGACACGTGAATTATTAAATGAATGAACGGACGAATGAAACAATTAACGAGTGAGCGAAAAACAATTACATAAGCAAATACACCGTGCGCCGGCCTCGCGGTTGTGCAGCACGCTCAGTACGGGCGGGCTGCGCAGCGCGGCTGCCCCCGCCGCCGGCCGAAATCCGGCCTGACTTATCGCGCGCGCCGTAATCTGATGTGCACGCCGCCCCGGAACATTCAATCAATCTCCGGGACACTCCGGTTGCGGCCGCGGCCCGCCAGGGGCGACCCC
Source organism: Acheta domesticus (assembly GCA_031308135.1). Taxonomy (NCBI): domain Eukaryota; kingdom Metazoa; phylum Arthropoda; class Insecta; order Orthoptera; family Gryllidae; genus Acheta; species Acheta domesticus. Next base: position 102,730,193 of record JAHLJT010009355.1, on the reverse strand, counting down.
GCGGGCGGCAATCTGCTCTCGCCCCCTTCTCTTCCCCCTCCACCCCCTCTTCGGCCACGCGTTGGTTATTGCCTGGCCGCTTCGCGCTCGTTGATATGTTCGCAGCCGCGCGAGCCGTACGGGGGAAAGCCACAGCTTGGAATCGGTGGCACGAGAGAAACGTGTTTAGATCTGTTTCCTTGTCTCGTGTTCTTTCCTCTTCTTCTTCTTATCTCTTTGAAAGTTGGCTCTTCTACATGTTTTTTCACCCACAAGGTTTATGTGCTGTTAATTTTGTTGTAACTCCACTATATGGCGCTGTAGAACAAAACTAAATATTCACGTCAAATGCAACCCGCAACACACTCAAAAGTATTTTGAATCTATATGGTTAAATAACTCCTAAACGAGGCGTTCTAGGGCCTTAAAAACTAAAATTTGTAGTACGAATGCCTCAAAGAAACGTTCCTCACACCGTAATCTACAGAGTGAGGTTTTCTTGAACATTCTATTACTTTTTTGTTGGTCCGGCGCTTCCCGATATTACCTGAGCTGCCCAGAGATGTATAGAATCTGCAATTAAATGTGAATGAGAAGGACAGAGAGCGGCATAAACAGACAGGGACAGGGAGGGGGAGGGAGGGAGGTAGAGACAGTGAGAAGATGAAGGGAGGGGAAAGAAGAAGATGAAGGGTAGAACAATGTCTGCCGGGTTTTCCTCGTTCTATTTATTTTTTGTCATCTTTTCCTTCTTCTTCATTTTCCTCTTCTGGATTTTTCTGCTCTTTTATTTTCTATAGTCTCTTATGGTTTTCTCTTATAACAAACTGGTATCTTCTTCTTCCCCTCTCTCAACCTTTTCACACTCTTTTCTCTCCTATCGATCTCACATTTTCTATCTCTTCCTCGCGCTGATACAGGACGCGTACGGGAGAATGGCATTGAGCGAAAACTATAGCACAACTGAAGAGGAACCTGTTTACATCACTGTTGATGTGGCAGTTTTTCATTCTTCCCATGAACGATTTGTTTTGTAAGTTTTATTTACAATTCTGATTGATATTCAAAACCATTTTATTCAGCCATCTAGAAGAAAAATCGACTTACATGTCGTTCTTGGTAGCGCAATAGGTAGGTCACCAGACTGCTGTTGCCATGATGCGGAAACCGATTAACTTTTTTGAATAAGAAAATAGATGGTACGCATGTTATTTGACTTAACGGCATGTACAATAGCCTTTTTGATTAACTAGTTCATTGGTGAGTCGCGCGTATTGTAGATATTGATTGTTTTATATTGTGTTTTAGTAAAAGCACAACAAATATCATATTATCTACCTGCCTGTCAAGAATAAATGAGTTGGAAAAGTTCAATAAGTAAAACAGTGACTAATGTCGCCGCTATAACTGCCAAGACTGACACCTTCGGTGACAAGTAAATATTTCAATTACATAATTCTTTGCCTACAATGCATTAATCGATGTTCTTTCTACTTTTATAATAAAATAGTGGAATTTGATCAGTATGAATTTAAAAAAGAATCATATTTAAAACACAAAAGCAGAGCAAGAAAATTCTGTCAACCAACCAACACCAACCAACTCCATTGTGGCGAGATGCATTAAATACCATCTGATTAATTTACTTCTGTTTTCTTAGTATTATCGTAACTTTTTGATTTTACAGCCTAAACCTTTACTGCCATTCTCTGACACTCCTTATGACTGAACCCAATAAGCAAATAAGCGTCTCACATGTGTTCCAACACGTTTTGAAACACATTTTAATACCCCAACACATTATTACTCATTTCCACAATCCAATCTCTCTCTCTCTCTCTCTCTCTCACACACACACACACACACACACAGACTGTCCTTCGCAGATCTCGCCACCAAAATCTCCGCCACCGCAGCCACTGCAATAGAATCGCATTAAACCTCTTTTTTTTCGCTTTCTGCTCGCATCCACGCCCTTCTTCATTCCGAGCAACTGCGCCCGCGCCCGGTTTGGCAACAGGGCACGAAAAAGGGTCCGAAACCCAAACAGCGCGTCGGAATCTGCACGCGTATATGTAGTGTTATTGTGTCGATGGAATCTATGGTCATGTGTTTCCAATATTTTCGATAAGGACTCGGTTTCGACGCGATACCAGGTTGGTTCCCATGTGCTATTGATTTCGCGTATCTCGGACGTTTATGTTGGTAGTGAGTAATGGCAGTCGGCCCCACAATCGCACCTTACTGAATGCAAAAAGGGTCGTATTGACATCTCCACCAGAGTTGGAATCATTCTGCATTTAAAATCAGTTTCGTGACCGACCTTGAATTTAAAATTCATTTTCCCCTAGCCGTTGGTTAATGCCTGCATTCAATTCCGTGTATGGACTTAGGAATAAAAGCATTCTCTGGCATCGGAAAGGATATAAAGATGCTCGTAAGTTTTCAAAGCCGTTTAAAATCATCGGAGATTCGTACGCGGGCAACGATATAAATTCAGATTATACTGTTTCATACGAGATATTTCCATATCCCCGAACCAATTACTATCTGCGCAGTTTTTTCTGCGATTCTGTTTGGAAATCAATGAAAACGCACCCGAAAACGAAAGCAGAGGGCCAAAGGTTTTGCATTGAAAGCCAAATTGAATCGTGAGGTGGAGAACGTCTGAATTTCGACGACGATTGTTATTTTTCAACCAATTGAAGGTCTGGGCCGCAGGATAACTGAAAGACACATTGTCTTTCACGTATTGAGTGATGGAGATTAATGAAAATCATCATTCAACAATATTGGTTAGGGTTTAAATAGGTTATATCGTTCTTACATAGAACATTCACATTATTTTACTAGTTAATGTAATTTTACGGCTTAAAATTAAGGGAAGATTATTGCATGCGCATATTGTCTAAAACATATGGAAGTGCTTTTAATCACAAAATAAAGTCTCAAGCCATTCTAGGAGCCTACTAGATTGCATTTTGTTTAACCTCATAAGCGAAAGGTACCGACAATTGAGTACTAATTTATTTTTACAGCCCCTTGTTTGCTTGTGAGGTAACTTTCGCAAGTAGATAAAGTATATTTATCCACTTTGTTTATCTAACGTCAAATTATAAGATAATGATCTCAATTTTGTAATAAGACTTACTAGAACACAAGAGTTTAAATAATCTAAGGCTCACTACTAACAACTGTAAACATTTCGATACCCATATGAGTAGTTACATTCTTTTTATCTCTCGCATTTTATTAAGATGTGTTGCAGAAGCACATTACTAACCAATAAAACGAGTTTTAACTTTCCAAATAAAATAAATATATATTTTTGCTTGAAAAGCTTAGTTGTTTCAAGAGTATTTTGTCTGACACCAAACTTTCTGGATACTCCTGAATATTTTTGAAGAATCAATACGCTTGATTCTGAAGAAAAACCGACGTTTTTTACGTAGGTTTATCGAGAGTTTATCGTAGGTTTATCGTTTTTATATTTATAACCAATATCCCATTCTCAGAGGTACATTAGTATTAACTTCAGACGTTTGTTGTGTAAAAGGTCTTTCACACAAGTGTTTGTCTTTGCACATATTTCTCTCTTCAACACAACATATAATAATTGCACTTAACATCCAATGTATTTCAAAGGAACTAAGAGTCAATGGAGCCATTATAATAAGAAATACTTTAAAATAGTTAACAAACTAGAAATAAAATGAACGATTGGAAGTATCTTCTCGTCCGGTGCAGAGGACGTTCAATGACACTGTGTAACTGAAAACTGCATCAAAATATTTATATTCATTCGCAAATCATGCGTTTTCTAAAAATAGAAATGAATTTCATCATTTGCTTGGCTGACATAATTGTTATTTTGGCAGAGTGACTCGGTAACACTGATTCTATTTTTCAATAAAACGACAATATAATATTCCCCGTGAAAACAAGACCAAATTGCTTCTTTGACAGTTATTACAAACACAGCATTTAAAGATGTTCGTAAGATAGGGTGGTTGCAGTTGACCTGATTCTGTTCGAGCATATTGGAGCTTGTCAATAAATGTTCCAATACGACGCTCTTTTCTACTCTCATTAAACGGGATATTGCCTCGTATTCCTGGATGCTGTTTTGATTCTCTCGCAACAAAAAAGGCAAGTTGCTATTTTCCGCAACGACCTCAATCTCTCTGTAGAGTTTAGAATTCGTTATAAAGTTTTCATTTCCGAGTTATGAAAAGAGTAATTGAGGTTTTGTGGTTTTACTTGTGTTTTTAACGTGTAAATGTTGTTTTACTACCGTTTGTAAAATGCATGAGAAATTTCAAGTACATCTTAGCATTGTTTAAATATGAATTATTTTTAAATAGTATATTGCGACACTATATTATAATCCAACCCTTACATAAAAGTTAATTTATTTTTCAATTTTTTAAGTATTTTATATTTTTGTTTTAACTATTTAGCCAAAAGCGACTCAGAGTATAAGGCAATTCTGGAAAATCTTAAACAGATATTTCTGAATTGTGTACTTTGGGTAATTTATGTAAGTTTTTATGAAAAATATTTTAATAAGTATCGTAGGTCTAAGATAACTTCATTTTTAACACATTTAATTGTGTCTTTGATGTTTCTTTATTTCCTTTTCGAATCTTTTGAATTTTTTTTTGTCTTCACACATGTAAATTATAAATTGTGAAAAATCAACAATTATCATTTCATTTATTTAACAACATCCAGATCACCAATAAAGTGTACAAAATGATTGAGAACTGCATGAACAAGATTATAAACATCATGATTAAATGTTTGAACACTTTATTCACGATTTATTATTCCATGAATTGTTCTCGACTGTCAAGTAATCAACACAGATAGCTTAAATTTATCATCATCACTATGGTAAACATTATAACAAAAATACATCAAGTTGTTTTAGACAAATAGTGTACTCATATAAAATCTCTTTAGCAGTATTATATTACACATCTACATAATGATATACTATTCAATATAAAATAGAAATACAAATGAACTGTGAACAGAAAAGCACACGTCATAATCAACACAATGTGTAGAGAATCGATACCACACAAACATTCGCACAAAACTCCAATACGACCAAAAAAGGCAAACAAAATAACCAGTCGCAAATGGCGCGTGGCGTCCTCCCGCGCGCGAGCCGTGCGCGCGAGAGGTCTGGGGCGCCCCCAGCGGTGATGAGTGGTGATGAGAAAGCAAAGCCAGCACATGCACGCACCGCGCAGCTGGCGCCCCCCTCTTCGTCCCCCCCCTCCACCCACCCGGCGCCACCCGTTTCTCACCCCCCCCCCACCGCCACCGCGCCCACCTCCTCTTCAGTTTAACTTCTCCTCGCACGTTAGGATCCCGCGGAGCGGGAGAGAGGAGAGAACAACAAAGTTTTCTGCCGCCCGCGAGGAGCTCTAGCGGCGAATGAAACAAGTGAAAAGCCGTTACGGTCGGTGTCACGTAAAAGAGAATAGTTGCCAGAGAAAATATCGATTTTATTAACAATTAGTATGGAGTTAATACCTGTAATGCATCTGTTGATCTACATAATACAGGATGACCGATGGGAATCGGATGTTTTTAGAATGGAATTGATGGTTTTTAGAATTAATATGAGGCTGCTCTTGGAGGTAGGGTGGGAAACCAGCTATCAAAACCCTCGCTCTATAATGCCATTTCAGTAGCTACCAGTGGACGGTAGAACATTGTATATTTGTGCATGTTTGAAATGATGAACATGCCTCAACCGGTTCAACGGCTACGTCAAATGAGGACAGAAAGTAGCAAAAATGTTCTTGAAATGTTGGACTGCACTTTGAGGAAAGACTTTGAGAATCGACTTTGAGGAAAGGCATGGTATCTACATTGAAGGGAGTAGTTTCCACATGTAACATTATCTTTCATTTAGAATATTCAATTCAAACATCTAATAACAACGATTTATTTCAATAAGTTGACTTTTTCATTAAAAACAAGTGAGTACTGAACATTTGAAAAATAACTTCCTTTTTCCATTGGTCACCCTTTATTTACAAGAACCTATAAGCAAAATGAGAATGAGATTCTTACGATTGTTCCACTGTTAATACAAATAGCGATCTTGTTATTCTACTGTTCAACGTTACGTGGCAGCGACCGTACGGAAGTCACCAGAGGTGGTCTGGTGGTGACGGGGTAGTGATGGAAGTTGCGACGTGTGTGCTGAGAGGTAGTTGAGTGGAGGGAGGGGAGGGAGACGGAGTTGCTGGTGGTAAGGGGGTGGGTGTGGGGAGACAAGACTGAGAACGGGGCGCCAACTTGCACGCACATCACGTAAAGCAGACGAAAACACACGAAAGCGAAAACACATTCAGGCAAGCGGCGGACACACACAAGGGCGCTGCTGGCTCAGGCTGGGAGAGAGGCGGTGACACTCAGAGAGAGAAAGAAAGAAAGAGAGAGAGAGCGCGGGAGAGAGAAACAGAAATATACACAAACACGTGAGAGGCGAACACAAAGTAAAATACAGACGGGAGGTATGTGCGAGAGAAAAAGACAAAACGACTGTGAGTGTAAATAGTTAAAAAAGAGAGAAAAAGAAAAAAAGAGAGCAAGAGCGAGAAGAAAGACAAATCGCAGGGTGAGTAAGTCAGCGAGTGAAAATGCGAAGAGAGGCGATTACTTACAGCTGTTCCAGCTTGGGCAGCCCTTGGAACACCTTGCTCTCGATCTCTCGCATCCTGTTCTTGTACAGGTACCTGCGGGCCCCCCATCAAATACTTTGGTTTGAATTTGGACACAAGACCACATTTAAACACAAATATTAGGCAAACTATTTAAAATCAGTTCTCAATCACGTCTCATTCCAAAATAAAATATTTTTTAAAAACAGATTTTCAAAATCGAATGTATAATTGAAAGTGTGTTATTAGCATTATGTTTCTTAGCTCCTTGTTTTGGTTGTACAGGTACCTGGAGACTTCCCCTTATATACTTTTGTTTGAACTTGCACAAAAGACAAACATGGATTGTTGGCATTAATACTAAGTAAATGATACAAAAATTTGTGTTTATTCTGAATCACGTATCAATCCGAAACATCTTTAAAAATTCTAATTTTATTTATATTGAAACCCGTGCTCCTTTAAGCTCCTTGCTTTCTACGAATCCTATTCAAAATTTCCAAAACCTGTTCTGTGATTGTTTACGAATCAATTCACATTCAAGGAATATCATAAAACACTTCCCTCGTCGAGCATATACTACAAACCAAACGCCTGGATTTTCAAGCGTTTATTTATTGTTTATTACATATGGGTTTCCTATAAACTTTGGATTGAATTTATATATAAGACATGTATGAAATGATCATTTTAAAATCAAAAATCTCTTTTTATCACGTATAATTCTAAAAATATTCTTTTTTGTTTTTATCGACAGTCCAATATTTTTCTTAGCATTTTGCATCCATCGCCTTCTCATTTTGAAGAGACAATTAAATACGAATTCAATTTATATAATATCAAAATTACTAAAAAAATACATTTTTATAATGCGACAATAACAAAAACAAAGGTTGTAGATCTTTGTCAACAAATTTTTAAACATGTGTTTCAAAAACTCCTACTTGAAAATACATTATGTTTCCTCATTCTTCTGTATCTATCCACCATGGTGCATTCAGGATGAAAATATAACAGAGGAATGAAAACAGTGTGGAATATCCGGAATTCCATAGTCTGATTTACTTGAAATGAAGTACAACTTAGAAACAAGAAATCGCTTACAAATGAGATTATTATTTTTAATATCGGCAACCGACATGCTATCAGATTGCATATTTTTCTGTGCATTTTGTGAACATCTTTTTAATTGATTAAAATACCGCTGTAAAGTTCTGATAATTAATGGATATAGCTACAAGCCCACTTTATCACACTAGGTTGATGTACGACCAGTTAGGAACGTGTTACAGACAGCTGACGTACAAATGTTTTTAATTGTTCATTTTTAAGTGCGGTCAATCAATCATTTTTATAATTACTTTAGTGAGACGTTCGGTATTCACATTTTTGTAATTGACTGATTTATGGGTACATGACCTACCAATAATGAACATATTCAAAATTACCTATTTTGTCGTCGTCGTACATATTCAATATATTTATGAATATTGAAATAATTTATGCTATTTCACCATTAACAGTGTGTGCGGTTAATTAAAAATTCACAGAGGCTTCATTATACTTCACAGGCGCATTCCCACAGAACGATACAAAATATATTAAAATGAACTGAGTTAAATAGAAATATGAGCATATGATGCTAACACATACATTAAATTCTACGATTTAACCATAGATAGGTACCTTAGCGGTCGAAAGTTGGTTTAATGAGTGAGGTAAATTGGAAATAAATGATATTTTTTATAAAAGAAACATTACGAATAATATTTGTCGAAAACAATAACCAAAGGTTTTCTGCGAATCGGACTGGAATAATTTGATGAACATTCTTAAAAAGAGAAGGGAAGTACGAAGATTATATAGTATGTGTACAATAACCATTTATTATTATTATTATTATTATTATTATTATTATTATTATTATTATTATTAAATTACATAGTGCTAACAACTCTCCAGTCACCGAAAAAACGAGAATCTCTCACTCAGACCCTTAACCGTGTAGAGATTCGGCATACTTTGCATTTAACTTATCTGAGTGAAGAAACTAAAAGTAGTGCATTCTTGACACTTCCATAACGTTTTGATTTACTCTTTGATACAAATCTCGCTGGATTATGGCGACTTTCAGCTCAGCAGAGCGTCGACGCTCTTCCTCCGAATAATAATTTCCTGCGAATAGCCCTACCTGATCTTTCAAGGTGCCCAGAGTAAAAAGCAACAAGTAGTTAGATCTGGGAGACCATAATCCATGACTAATAATTCGATCGTCATTCTATCACTGCTTAAAAATTAAAGAATGGCAATATATCGAATGAGTGTGCTCTCTAGAAAAACATTTCTGTTCCAAATTAAATAATAATAATTAAGAAATGCGCACAAGTGTGCATGGAGTTTGTTCCAAATTAAATTTCATTACGTTTGCACAGATCAAACTCTCTCAAGACACTGCGTTCGAGTGATCACGACTTCGCGAATGACACGCAGACCGAAAAGTATTGGCATCAATTTGCCACGTTCCCGGCAATGTGGGCTCACCTCGTCAAGGAGGCGGTTCGTTATCTTCGGCAAAAAATAGATTGCCTGACCTGTAAATTATGTCAAGAGAGTGGGAAGAGTATGGAGCTAACATCTTTCCCATAAATTAGAGTGAAAATCTGGGTATTAAAATTCAGAAATTTTTCATGAAATAAACTTTATCTGCATTTATCATTGTAACAGTGTTTAAAGAACTCAAAGAGGTGATAATCAAATATTCTCAAGCACCCATGTTCATTAAATTGGAATATAACTGTACCAACTGACTATTACGAATTGATCAGTTGGGGCTACTCGTAAGTGACAGTTAACCCTGTATATAAAGCTTGAGAGTAATGTAATAGTTAATGGTATTTATAATTGATTTTTAGTTTACAAGAAGGTTTACTTGAACAGCTTGGGCAAAATAAATTCCCCAGAAGATTGCGTACAAATTAGACAGTGCATTCTTATCTGAACGTATCCTTACATAAATTTCCTTATTTGCTTCCAACCCCTTCCCTGTCGCCAGGTTGATTATTGAAAATTCCTCCCGGGACTCTCTGTTACGTGTCTAGCGCTGTGAGAACCACCAGGCATGAAGCACGTGATCCTCTGAGATGAGGGGTGGAGCCGTAGAGCTCTGGAAAATCCCACAGGGCCCATGAAGTCAACCGCAACACAATTGGTGTCTGTACTGAGCAGCGCTGTGCATTAATCAACCGTCGTGTTGTCATTTGTATCAAGTTACACCGTGCATCTTAAAACAGCAGTTTCAATTACAGAATAATGAACTGTTTTAGAAAAATATGACTTGTAATATTTTATAGGTACGTTAATAATAATAATAATAATAATAATAATAATAATAATAACAATACAAAATAATTTCGTACGTAATAATAATACCATGTATGGCTCTTGTACCTATAACAAAAATACACACACGTTTCTAACAAGAATGAGTGAAATGTGTGAATATGTGAATGTTTTTTCCCTCATTTTCTACAACAATCCACGTAATAACAAAAACGACTAAAAGGTTATAAACACGAGAATATCTCCTTCAAAATAATTTAATAATATTTTTCTTATTATGGTTTTAAAAATTGTTGGCGAGAAATCGAAATGCCTGCAACTATTCTTATTTCTATCAAGAAATACTATAGTTATTACTACTCAGACAGTGCATTAGGCGTTAAGGAGTATTTCGTTCAAATTTTAAATATTTACAAAAGGGAAATGCCTGTGAAATAAACTTGGTGACCAAGCGCCCACATCTGCAATGAACGTATAAAATATGAAAAATTGTGACATGCAAGATTCGTCGTTAACTAGACACAATTTTGATTACGATGTGAAAGTTACAAAAAAAATCGAAGAAAATTGATATCCTAATTCAAGAAACCTTTGAACTTTAAAATGTTTCCAATGTCTCAAGACTTAAAAATAGAAGTGTGCCTTCCACATTCATTAAAAAATTGTCGGCGTTGTCTTTATTCCATAAGGTATAAAACTCATGAGAACATACGAGATTCTAAATTTTAAAAAAATGGGGGAGCTGATGGTAGGGTTCGGATTATCACAAATTGAAATCCGAACTCAAGGAAAAAAATACTGACTGCAAATTTCTGGTAATAACGAGTCATAATTACGTGTAATATATTTAGTTCGTAATTAAAATATCTGCTTTTTATTCTCTACTCCAATTTCCTAAATAACATGGAGCGAAAGTTATACTGGGGTTGAGCGTGTCGATAGAGATTGACACACCCCTGAACGTTATTTTTCTACGTAAATATACTAGACATACAGAATGCGAGAGCATATATTATCTTTGATATTTACATTCCTGACGTAAGAACGAAAAACTACAAAGCGAAAGATCTTATGAAAACAACAAATACCGTATGTTACATAAATGAATTGAAACAATACCTGAGACTAACATCATCATCTCAATACTATGAAATTCACAGAACTGGATGTATGTAAGCCATTTTTATAAACGATTCTTATTAATCTACTAACATCTTGAATATTTAATTTTTATAAAATTAGATTTAAACAAAACTCAATGAAGTTTGTCAATACTCAAACTGTTTTTACGCAGAACACTCTAAGACATGATCAGATATATGTTTGACAATAGCTCAACATCCAAATGTAATCAGTTTATGATATGTGAACAACTACTTGGTAAGAATTGAAAACGCATTAATAAGCTCGGAACTAGACTTGATTTTAGAAATTTAATGTTAAATTCTATTAATAAATAAAGTAATTAATTAGAAACACAAAACTAAACCTTCAACGACAATGGACACTTTATTTTCTGGAAATGTATTTAATCTTGTCAATAAGATATCAAAGCGACATCATATTTTTTTTCGCAAGACTGAAATATTAAATCGGTCCAGGCCGTTAAGAACATTCAAGTGTCTCTCAGTAAAACTTTGATGATTCCTACGGTGGCTGAAGATTTGTTTCGATTGGCTGTAGTATATCGTCTAAAAATGTGAATTAAGATTCATTTGCCACCACAAATATGAAACCTTCGCAACTTCAGAGACAACTCATACATAACTGAAATGAATGAATGAGTGAAGCTGAAATAAAATACATTGATTACTTTTATTATTTACATATTGACAATCGTGCAATATTAATCAACCAAGCATTGCGCAAGTTAGTAAATACGTTAGAAAGGTAGCTTAAAGCTATAAGGAGACAATATCAGTGCATAGCCATACAAAGTGTTAAACAGAAACAAAGAGCTCTTAAAATCGCAGTTATGGATAGCAAGAAACACGTATTCGTATTCTGTATTCTTAATCATAAATATAATATATTTTATTATATGTCTTTGACTTTCTTCGTAATGAAAATGCTATGATACTACGCGTCAATCGTTTCTAATGATGAAAAATGAAAAATTTACCTATGCTGTATTTCACGACCATCGTGTTGATAATTCATAAGTTGTTAATGGGAAATTGGCCAGTAAATGAAAACTGGGCAGGTTTACCAATATTTTGAAATTTATTATTCCCTCCTCAGAACTTACTATACTTCAACCAAAAAAGTTTACTCATGGTACTGCGCAAGAGGATAAAATATATATTTTAAATATTTTATATAACATGCTACAAAGTGCATTGTTTGTGTTCTGGAGTCTTCTCCCTTTAGTTATGAATGTTGTAAGGCCGATATAGAAAAAAATAACTGACGTTGAAGTTTGTAAAACCAGGAGTCAGGCGACATATATAACCAACCAAGATCACTGAGAATGTAATACATTATTTGTGATATCGGCCGTGTGTTATTCAATATCAGACCACTTTCTTGTAAGAAATAATATAAGTAAAAAATACCTTTTCTCGGAGAAAAGGTACTCATACGCCATTGTTAGCTCGGCTCCTACGTATTGATTGTTTTTAACGTCCGCCGGCTGTAAAGCCGGTTTCTCGGTCCTCTGAGTGATTGAGTTGATATAACAGAGCACTAATACGAAAACATTATTTAACTGTAGGTACGCGATTGCTGAAGGGTTATATTCAGGTACGTTTGCTTGCCAAGCATCATTGACACCTTCGAAGTTTGTAAATCCGCGCGTTAGCCGATGTTTATAACTAACCAAGCTATTATTTGTGATATCGGCAATACGCCATTTAATACTTTTCGTAAGACTACTTTTTTATAAGAAAAGTAATATAAGTAAGAAATGTATTTTCTTTGGATAAGCTCAGCTCCTTTCTATTGATTGTGCTTAAGGTAGCTGGCCATGGAAACCTGTTTTCCGTTCTTCTGAGTATTGTGTTCAGTCCGTATTGATTGATTGGCTAGTGACTCCGGGAGCGTTAACTGCAAAGGTCATGAGTACCGTAAGTGAAGTGCATGTTTTTTCCTTGGGAGATGGTGGTGATATTCCGTCGCTGGATGACGAGATCCGGCGCCGACCTTCCCGTCGGCTAGCGGGATTTTCTCCAACCAGGTATCTCCCACCACCAGCGGTGGACCGCCCTCGCTGGGAGAATCTCTATGCTCCCGACCGGTCTCCCGGCATGTGTGAAAATGTAGTGCAATGCATAATGTAGTGCAAATACATTCTAAGTGTAAGTGCTCGTAAGTAAGGGGACGATAGGACAAAGAAGACAAAGGAAAGATCGCGCGCGGTCCATGGGCCGTTTGTTTGGGCACTACTTCGGCATTCGCATGTAACTGATCGGGGAAACCACGGGAAATTACCGATCAGAGCAGCCGGCCGCTGAAATTCTCCTCCAGAGAGCGACTGATTTCGTCCTTGCTCTCTAACTAGGGTCGGAAATCTTGCCTCCGTTCGGATTTCGAACCTAGGGCCTCCCGATCACATACCCTGCAGTGCCATAATAGTCGATATAACAGAGCAGTATTATGAAGATATAATGCATTTGTAGCTACGCGATTGCAAAAGGGTTACATTCAGGCAAGTTTGCCTGCCAAGCTGCACGTCTCTGGCCGCGGCTGCGTCTCTAACGCGCGTCCTGGGCCCGGCCGCTTTTTTTCGATGCCCCTCCCCCCTCCCTTCAACTCGGGGTGTAATGGGGCAGCCCAAAGAGCGTCACCAGCGAGGTGAATCTGCTCCCCCCCCGCGTTTCGCGAAAAGTTCTTCGCGAGGCGGCCGGAAACAAAAGAAAGAAGAAAAAAATCCGTGGGAGGCGTCGAAAAGGAAATAAAAAGAAAGTCCTTGCAAAACTGCGAACTCGCTGGAATAGGGTGGAGGAGGATTTAGCAATGAATATTCAAGCCCCACTTCGCCCGCACCGCCACAGTACGAGATTGTGAATGCCGGAGTCGCGCGGTTGCTGGCGGAGGGGGAGGCTTCAATCAATCCGCGGCCACGGAGTGGTTGGAGGGGGAACTTCAGGGTTCATTAACTGAAAATAGGGCAAAGTGAGATTTAGGTGTTGAGTTTAGAACGAATCAGAGGAAATAAGAAATAAGAAATGGTTGCTTCTTGCAATTCGTAGTTGGTGCAAATATATATCTATAACGATTTGTAAACATCGTTTTTCCTAGTTATGTGTAATTATTTAGAGTTTGCATGCTATTTCAACTCAAAAGCTATGCCAAGTTCTATTATGATTGCCTTATAAATATGTTCTGATCTAACCTAAATGCGAACTTGATAGCCGAATAAATTAATATGCTTCGAGGACTGAATTATAGAAAGCTGAAATAAAAAATCGTAACTTTTGAATAAAAATAGAATACTTCTTCGCAAAGCAGTTTTAAATACAGTGACAAGACAGTATTTAGCAATGAAATATGGATTTAATTCCTTAGAAAACTGCCGACAAAAATGCTTCTGTCCTATACGGGGCTTTTTGGTAAAAAAAGAAATGATTACGTTATATTGAATATTCCATTATTATATAAAATTACTGAAAGGACTAAAACTTATCGAGAATAGTTTCAGATGTCTGGTGTCTAAGAAAATCCTATCTTTACATAAAATACATTCTAAATTTGGCAATTCAGGACACAACTGAGAAGACTATGGGAATATCCACAAATTAACTTTTGTGGAGAGAGTACAAAAGTACATGAGAGTACTCTTATTTTTATTTTAATAAAAACAAAGACTACGTAGGTTAATATGTTACAAGATCATCTTCGTTACTTGGCAGAGCTTTAAATTAAAAAAGTATTAATTAAACATTATTAATTGAATATTTTGCAAACATTCTCTACGAAGTCCAGAGTATCGTCTTTAAATTCATGAATCCTCGATTATCTATACAGTTTCTTTCTCTAAGAAAAATTCCAAAAATAACTATACGTAGAATATAAAATATATTTCAAGAGCTCTGTGGCATGCGTCAATATTATTGAAATGCTTTGAAAATTTGTAGTTTAAATATGAGAAGGGAGATAGGAAATTTTTGCTTTGGGAAAGTCACGACCACACGAGTGCGTACGCAATAACCAGGAACAGTGTTGGAGAGAATTCTCGGGAGATCCAAACGCAGTTGGCACTGACGATCCAGGCGGCAGAGACGGGAGACGAGCGTCGGA
Source organism: Acheta domesticus (assembly GCA_031308135.1). Classification (NCBI taxonomy): domain Eukaryota; kingdom Metazoa; phylum Arthropoda; class Insecta; order Orthoptera; family Gryllidae; genus Acheta; species Acheta domesticus. The sequence goes on along the minus strand of JAHLJT010009355.1, from coordinate 102,714,951 downwards.
GAGCGACGGCGCGGGAGTAGAAAATCTCGCTAATGTGTATTTGCATGGCACCGAATTAGTACATCTGCCAGTCGTTAGAGCGCGCCGACGCGAAGCCCTGCGTCGACGCCTGCCGCTCGCAGATAAGCCCGGAGCTGGGCTCTCTCCCTTCGCGCACACCCCCTCACGCCCCTCGCCCGCCGGCATCTCCACCCTCCCGCATCCCCTCGCTTCCGGAACTCTCTGGATTATCCTAGGCACACCCCACCGCCCGTATTTTCTCACTTTCCCCACCTTCGAATCTTAAGCAGTTCTCACGTCTCCGGTATTCTGGCACTCCACAGCCCGAAACTTGTAACCACACGCATCTTCTCATTTCTCGAACGCTGTAAGCTCCTGTGGCACCCCTTCTTCCTCATTGCATCTCCTACTCGCACCCCGTATATCGGCCAGGCGACAACGCTCACCCACCCTAACCGCTCGCATCTCCTCACCCATGCACGCCCTCACCATACACATCTCCATACCTATCACATTTCCGATATTCCGACATCTCACCTCTTGTAACTTCTAACACCCCAAACATATCCTAATATATTGGAAAACTCCTTCGGCACCACTCTCACCCTGGTACTCATCACAACTCATTTTTCTAGTCTCCCGCGAACACACATCTTTCACCTCGCTGACCTACCCTCACGCCGCCCTTATCTCCTCGCCTCCTACTTCTTGTCGTTTGCAGAACTTTTTCGCTCACCTTAGACGTCTCTAGCCCTCGCAAATCCTCAGTCTCTGCTCATCGTCCCCTCATCCCGCTGCTCACCTTTGCCCTCTTACTCTCACTCTCACCTCGCTCCCTGCAGCCCCTCATTTCCAGTATTGACTTATATTTCAGTCTTCTCTCACATTCAGTACCTTCTCACTTTCCGCTTCCCAATTATCCGTTGCCTTATATCTCTGGCACCCCATCTCCAGCAAATGCTAATCTCATGCATCCGCTCATTTCTCGAACTCCATCACCTACCCTGAAATCACTCTCGAAACCGCATTCCCTGCATCTGCTAGTTCACCTCAACCCCTCACTTCCCGCCCTCTCACCCCGCAGTCACTCATACTGCACGCATCTCCTCGCCCCTTAGATATTCCCGTTTGCAGAACTCTCTCGCTTACCAGAGACACCTCTAGCCCTCGCATTCCCTCAGCCCCTACATCATTTAATAGTTAGCACACGCCACTGTCCACTGTCAACCCGCCGCTGGCGCTTCCCTCTCCTCGTTTCCTGCATCTTCTCAACTTCATAACTCCTGTTTACTCTAGGTACCTCTCACGCCGGATTATCTTCTTACTTTTCGTTTCTTCCAGTAATTCATTCCCTCACTTCTTTGGCATTCTGATACCTCATCTTCCGGAGTGTATAAATGCACTAATTTACAAATTCCATTCCTCTAATCCCTCGCCGCTCACAGGAAATCCCTCACCACTAGCATCTTATAATTCCCCGCACCTCTTCACATAACCGGCACTCACGCCTTGTTGACATCTTCTAACTCGGCGCATCTCCTCATCGCTTCGTTTTCATAACTCCCTCTTCTCCTCATCTCCACATTTTCTCCTTCCGCTCCTTGTACAACCGTAACCCCCTTTCATTCCGCTATCCATCATCTCATTAACTCCCCTCATACTTTCCCTCTTCATTTTCCCCATACCCTGACTGTTTTCCCAGAAACATATTCTAAGCCCATCCCCTTCCCTTCGTACCTCGTCAGTCTCTGAATCTTCTAAACCCCCGCATCAACTCAACTTCCCAAAACCCTTCGAATTTCCTTTCACCTCTCTCGTCTTCTTTCTCCTTCTCGTTTTCTCTTACACAATTCAACCCGACTTTTCTTACTCGTCTCTCCCCAGCCCCAGACTGATCCTTTCCCTCGTCTGAGTAATCGCATCTAATGTGAATTCTTAGCAATCGTTCGATTTTTTAAATGCAATTCGGGACGGTGCAAGGGAGCTGTCCATTGAGCTAATTTAATTAGGAAAATCATTTCGTCGTAGATAATGTTCTTGTACAGTCGTAAATGTCTCAGAAAAGATCTCAATAAGTCGTAAATGTCTCAATAAGTATGTACCGATAGATTAATACATCGCATTTATGCACTACAACAAATGCAACTTGTTTGCATTACATTTGTAATTGCTGCCGTGATCAGTCAGTTTTTGTCATTTGTGATTGCAGACAAAGTCATTGCAGGCTTTGAGTAATTATGATCATGCTGCATTTTTGAGACCTGTGCGCGATGAAGCTCATTGAAAACGGTCTCAAAAATTTGTATTTTCGCCGTTGAAATGTGAAGGACAGAAGACTGATGGAAAGGATGGTGGCGGAGAGAATGTGTCGTACAAGAGTAGCAGAGAAGAATGGTGTCGGGAAAAGTGTGTGTCGGGAAAGGTAGGTGGGATGGAAGGTGAGTGAAGGGAAGGTGAATGAAGGGAAGGTGGATGAAGGGAAGGTGGGTATCGGGGTAGGCGGGTATCGTGAAGGTGGGCGTTAGATAAGATGGGTGAAGGAAAGATGGGTGTCGAGTAAGATGGGTGAAGGGAAAGTGGGTAATGGAGAACGTTAGTGACAGAGAATGTGGGTGGCGGGGGGGTTGGATTTCGCGGGTGGTGGGTGTCGGGGAAGGAGGGTGTCAAGGAAGGCGGGTGGCGTGGGAGGTGGGTGGTAGGGAAGGTAGGTGATAGGGAAGAGAGTGACAGGCAAGGAGGGTGGCTAGGAAAGGGAATGGACACCGCTGTTGGGAGAGGGCGGGAACTGAGCGCGGGCGAGGCGCCTGCGAGGCCTCCGGGCGGCCACCGAAAGCAGAGAGGCCCGGGGGCGCCTATCTCCTCACAACGCTCGCTCAGGAGGGTAGTTAAGCTGCCGGCTAATGACGCTAATAGATGGAGCGCCCGCGGGTCTGGGGGCGGGGGCGAGGCGAGGCGAGGCGGGGAGGGGTATTAAGGGGCCTTATCGGGGGCCGTGGCGGGGAGGGGCGCGGAGAGGAGAGGAGGGGCGGGGCGAGCTGTCCACGGAGCTGCGATTGCCGGTTTCCCAGAAGCAATTAGCCTGCGCGCAGCCTCCCACTCGCAGCCCTCTCCACAGCCACGCATCGTTGTGCGCGGGCAATTAGGATACAATGAAATAGTCATCACGACGGCGAAGAACTCAGGCCATCAGACGCTGAGAACCATTCGTTTGCACCCTGAATGGTGAATGCGTCAGAAGATACTTCATCGAGGTCGTAGAAAACGCTGGTACAGTGTAAACCAATTGTAATTACAATTATTAAGGTGATATTAAAGCAAACTATGTCTCTCATAACAAGTACCATTACTGATAGTTGTTGTCTGAAAAAAGTAAGTTCATATCATTTACTGAAATCTCATTTTAGCTTTGAACTTTTAATTAATTCGATGAGAGAGGTTTCCACAAAGTTTTCATTTTTACTGCACTAGAGGACTGCATGCTTCAATAAGCGTATATTACAAATTCTTTGGCCAAGTACGATTTTATTGGAAAACGAATTTTAATTCGTTGGGTAAAGTTATAACATTATATTTTTAAATTCCTGGAAATGTATCTATGAAGTGGGAATGCACTGCAAAAAAATTTACTAAAACTAACAATGCGATCATTCAACTACTTTCTATACCATTGTTTCTTGTTCCTGTAACATTGGCCGTGGTATTATCGGGAGTAAAGTAATTCGAAAATCAATATGAAATTACTGGGGTTGATGCTACGTAACGCCTCATCCTACCTAACGAAAGTATATAAACAGAAAATATTTTTAAACTTAGCCCTCGTGACTAATTACTCTCCACCCCAAACGAATAGCACCCACGTGAAAAGGACCTCTGTTTGAAGGGTAATTTGACGTCTGCACTTCCTGCCTTTGGAACTCAATATCCGGTGATTTGCAATTAACAGATGGTGTAACGGTCTGCCTGTAACGGTCTGCCCCCGAGAATGCCTAAAATTTAGGATGAGCGAGTCTCACTCTGGTGGTGCGCCGGTGCACTGGAATTGGGGTGGAGGAAGGGTGCAAGGGACAGCAGAGGGGAGCGGTAAGCGAAAGGGGCGAGCGTTGAACGCTAAATGCAATAGTTTCTGGCGCGTGATATTCCATCGTATGCGATATTCACTGAGTGCCTGGAATTCTTGCGATGTGGTTCTGGGAAAATTCGTATTCAATGAACTATCGTTAGATGGTTGCGAAAGGATTACCGTGAAATTAAATACCCGGAAATATATTGGGACATCTTCAAAACTACGAAATATGTTAATTTATGTTGTGATAAGTGTCTTCTAAACCAGCTAACAAACAGATTTTCCCCAACATTCTTCGCCAGTTATTACAATGTTTGTTGGGTGTAAATCTACTTTTGAATCTTCCAAGAAAAGGACATATAATGGGGATATTTTAATGTACTACAAAGTCTTTTTTATGTTCTTATTATTTTATATATTTTATTTCTATATCTTATATATATATATATATATATATATATATATATATATATATATATTCGTTATTGGACACATTGTGCAAGATGTACATAGAGTAACGTTGTAATAATAAGTATTATTATTATTATTATTATTATTATTATTATTGATACTTTCATTGTTACAGTTATTCTAAGTTTTGTTCCACATAAATTATTAAGTCACGGTTAAGCCTGTCCTCGACATTTAACAAACATTTATAATTATAAGAAAGAACACTATTTGTGTGATGGATACAAATATTTTCATTTCATTAAGCCGCCAAAAATAAATAAACATTTTACTATTATCGTGTCCCTGCTCCCGGCTCGTGTCTGAGACATTTCACAGAAGTTTTAAACGTTTTTAGGTAAATTATTCACATTCCATATCGTCCAAAATAATTAAATAGTTCTGGGAATATCGTTTTTTTAGGTATCATTGTATAGCGAATATATATTATTTCTAATTTACTCTTTCTAGAGCTCGCTCTTAAGATATTTAAGTTTGTTTTAAAATGGATTGCCGCTCTCAAAGATTGTTCTTAATTCAAGTGACTATTCTAAACAATGACAACCAAAATGAAATTCTGTACTATATACTTTCAACAGTTTTTGAAGCAATTCAAACAACCTCTTTCAGCTTCGGTTCACTGTAATCCATACTCTGGTATGATAAAAAATTTAATTCCGTTAGCAAATAATTATTCTCATATATATTTTTTACAAAAATATATATGAGAAGAAACGATAGATTTACGAACGAAAATCAAGCCACCAGTCTGTTACTTTGTATGCTGATTCATGCCATCTATATGCGCGAATATTTGTTCAACTGTGCATTAATGCCAATATGTATTATATTCAATTTTGCCTGAATGGATTTCGAAATGGTACAAAGCTATAGAATTGAGGTAATGCATTCACGAGCTCGCTACATTAGAGTACTCATACATAATTATTTTAGGTGGCTGAATAGCGAGGGTTATTTAACATTCCGCGGTTGCGCAATAAAATAATAACAAAACCCTTCCAAAAAACCTCTGCGGTAGCCCACACGCTGGAAACAGACAAATGTAAATGTTTTAACTTCGCATTTATGCTGCTCTAATTGTCTATATTAGCCCTCAAATCTCGCCAAAAGGGACACGAAGACACAATGAAAAAAACCACAACAATTTCAACTAATTGCATACGAAAATATTCAAGATAAGTGTGCCTCCTTTTCCACTGGAAGCGCCAAAATCAAGACGTAATTGGCCCACCACGGAGTTTATGTTTGGGAACGTCTGAGTGATGAAAGGCGAGTGATTTAATTTAAACTCCGGAGGAAGTAATAGCGGCCTCCAAGTTTCCGCAGCCATTTTATTGGAAATACAATTACACGTCCGAATTCCACCAGAGCAGACCAACCCATCTCGCAGAGGCGCGCAGTCGAAAAGGGGCCGTCACGGGGAACGCGAAAGGGGCAGCATCGGCAACCCGCAGCCAGTTAATACAGCTGCGCGAAGCGGGTTGTATACCCACAGCGGCGCAGGGGCGCGCCGCACGGCGCCGCTGGCTGTTGCGAGGGTCGAGTAGTGTGTTGGGAAGCACACGCAGTCAACGAGCCGTCGACACGAGCACGCTTCCCTCTGGCGGACACGCCGACGCACGCGTCGCGCACGCGCCAGCGACACGCTCCGCCGGACGCCCTCCCTCGCCCGTCACGCGTTCGCGCTGGCTAAACACGTCTCGCGGACGTGTCGGTCCCAGTCGTAACGATGAAGCTGTCAGCTTGGCGTCGCCGCGGTCGCTGCCCTAAACGCTGTGTGCAAGCGTGGCAAACGATCTACGAGTCTAGTTTACGGGGTTTATCAACGTAAGCACAACACTCGTCTTCTGAAGTAAATAAAATAGCTTTTTTTAAAATATCGTGTTTGACACGAATTTCTTGAAGTACTTTTCGTAGCTGCAACAGAATTTCGTCGAATTTGAAACTGCTCTAGACACAGAATAAACCCAGAAGGTATCGGACTTCACCATGAGATCCATTCTTTCATAAAGAATTATCCAGTCCATTCAAGGCGATTATTAACTTCAATTAAAAGATAATTAAGGGGAAATATTCAAATAATGGTAAGTACCTTTTCACGTTTCTCAAGGAAATGGATGTCACGGATACTAAGGATTTGCTTTAAATGAGCAACGCAAGCCATTACATACGAGTAAATAATCACTGTCATTTGTGTCCGTTCTTAAAATTATATCGAATAGAAAATATTTTGCATTTCGACCAAAATGCAAAATCCAACAGCTATATTTTGACTATACTCCAACACAGCTATATATTGACTAAGACACAGTTTTTAATATATGCAGGAAAAAGTAGTAATTTTCTACCATGGTTAATTGTATTTATGGGCAAATTGAATACGATTTGAAATTAAAAAGCAGGAAATTACGTGATTGCATTACAATTCACGTGATTGCATTACAATTGAACAATATACTATTTATTCTACTTATTGTTTTCATACTTGCATTAGCTTCGCACTAACATAATAGTTAGTAACAAACGATTTGTTAACTATATAGTCAACTGACAGCACGAATACAGCAATGGCAGGAGTAATTTAAAAAATATACGAGTTTCTAAATCAAATAATACATGCGTTTCGAATTGGATTCGCCTTATCGGATAGTAAACCACATAGAATAATGTTCTTATATATATATATATATATATATATATATATATATATATATATATATATGAATAGTACAGCAAGTAAAAGGAATTGGTTCACAGAAAGATTTTTAAAAAGCGTTATAAAAACTGTTTTATACGAAGATATTTTCATTTCCACACACCCAGCTATTTTATACGAGCACCACGCAGGAACGAGCTTTTATGGAGTGGAGCGCGCTCACGGGGCTGCGACGACGCGTCCGCCCGCGCGCGTCACGTCTCGAGTGCGGCGCGTGGCGCGACCTTCACCCGGCACGTGCACGTTCCATTTGCATCCGCCACGTTCGGAAGCTTCCTGAGAGGCGCTCGGCGCCGCCCGCAGAGCGGCGAATAGGAGGGAGGGAGGGAGGGAGGGAGACGGCGACGAGGAGAGGAAAAGACGAGGAGAGAGCGTAGCGAGTGGGCGGAAGGAGGGTGATGGATTAAGGGCACAATTCTAAGTTGGAGAGCGGAAGCGGAGTGGGTAATGAGGAGAGTTTATTGCACTGCACAGTGGAAGTTTTCTACGATGAGATTCTATGATGAGAGAGAGAGAGACAGAGAGAGAGAAGAAAGGGCGCAGTAGTGAAAGAACGCAGAGCAAGAAGAAAGCAGTACAAAGATAACTAGTGGTGCTACACAATGGCACATACTTTCCCGTATGTTCCTGTTTCCTTGGGTCTGGGCTAGCTATTCGGAATTGCCCCTTACTCGTGCCAGCTGTCATCTATCGCCGCCCAAACTACTTTTTTTCACATTTTCTTAATTTTTCGGTTTCCTAATGTTAGAATGGAAATATGGATTTTACAATATTAAAGGACACTAAAACCTCGTCCTAAATGGCAGTTTTCTTTGAGAAAGTTGGAGCCGTTTTTAAGAAAATGGCGTTCAAGTGCCAGTAAAAATGCCAAATTTGAAGCTCTTATTCACAGAAAACGTTTGAGTTTTCGAAAAACTTCATTTTGAGTCACTTGAAGCACTTACACTCACGAATACAATAACGTTTATAAATTGCCGGTAATGTGCATATTAAAGTTGTGAGAGATCTTAAAAAAATACATTTGTGTAATTTTTGAAAAACAAAAAATCCCAAAAATGAACTTTAAGTCATATTGGGAAATATGAAAATCGAAATTCTAAATATGAAAAAAATAGTGCGGAAATTTTGAGGAAAAGATGTGGAGCCATTTTTGAGAAAATGGCGTTTGAGCGTTTCTGAAAAAGCGGAATTTTAAGCTAGTTTTGAGAAAAAACGATTGAGTTTTCGGAAAACTTTATATGACATTATTTAAAGCACATGTACTAAAAAATATAATTATGTGAAAAAATCACCGCTAAAGTAAATATTAGCGACGTGAGAGACAAGTCAAAAAACTTTTGTTTTGTAATTTTTGAGAAAACAAAAGAATAAAGCAATTTTGTCATCTCATAGAGTACATTAGGCACTGTCCTTTCCAAAAGTTTAAAGAAAAAATTTGAAGCCGTTTTTTAAGAAAATATTGTTTTTGTATTTTTTTAAATTGCACATATTGCACGCAATATTACGCGGAAACTTCTAAAATTTTCAAAACAATGTACCTGAATTTAATGAAAGAACTCTCTATGGAGAACAAATTTCATTTGAAGGAAAAATCTCTATCTTTAGTTTTGTAGTTGTAGGAAGACGCCAAACAATATTCAAAACATTTGCAATTTTCGAAAATTCATAGTTAACCGTGAAAATCGGACGTATGCCACCTTAATAAGTGTATTTTACTCTACACTCACAAGAAATTTTTAAAAAAAATTTAGCCTTTTTGAAATATGTTTGAAAATGTCCAGGGGGTTTCATGAAAAATACCCCCAAATTTTATAGAATCTTTTTCAAAATCTCAAAGCTTCGACTGGAGCCAGATCGAAAGGGGTTTCTTCAATTTGAAAAAAGATCCTACGTGTGGTTTAGTCGCTAGTAGTGTTCACAGACGGACAGACGGACAGAGGTTTTGCTTTCAATTGGTTTTTCGGTATCAAGGACCCACAAAACAGATTCTGGCTACACCAAGTGTTAGGGAATTTTTTTTAAGTTAGTAACTGGTTAAACCTTTTTAATTATCACGGCCGGATAGTTTTTCATTATCAGGCCGCGGAAATTTTTTTCTGCCGAAAATTCGCCGTTTTTTTCGCGCAGCATCACATAACTTTACCTACTCTATGTATATTACTCCGTGTATACGTACATGGGAAAGTAAAAAAAAACATGGGGGATTGGAACAGGGCGTGGAGAGAGCAGAATGTGTAGATTCCAGAACGTAGGGAGAGCAGAACATTGAGAGAGAGAGAGAGAGAGAGAGAGAGAGAGGGAGGGAGGGAGCAGGACGTGGAGAGAGCTATTCATGGAAAGAACAGAACGTGAGGAGATACTCGGTATACATAAACAGAGCGTTCATAGTTTGTAAATGATATCATGAAGGCAATGGTGTGTGATGTTCCTCGATTACACGTACCTTCGGTATATTCTGCAGTTGCGCTAAGCTTCCGGAGAACGGCAGCAAGGAAAGCGTGGATCAAAGAATGTCAGGAAGCCCAGAAAAAGGCGAATGGACCAAGAAGAGAATGGAGGACTGAGGAAAGCAAAAGAAGGGTGCACAAGCGATTTTTCACTTTGTGGAGTGAAGCAGGGGTGATGTGAATTACTACATTTAAGATCTTGCAATTAAAATGCAGTGAATAGAGAAGATTTTTCTACGCTATTCTCTATTAACGAAATACATGGACAATGGGAAACTGAACGAAGACTCATATTTCTCTTAAAACGCATTGTTTAATGTTTTTAAAAATATTGTTTGAGTGTTTTGACAGTATACATTAGTGTGAAGAACATTAATGATTTTATGTACCTTTTCTGCATATTTTACATTCCCATTCCAAAAATATTTCAGAATACGACGCACGCGATCTGAAGCATAGTATTACAGTTGAAAGGCGAAACGAACAGTCGTCATCAGTAATCTCATCAGAGTCGAGGAATGAACTCTGATAAAAACAGTAGCAATGCATAAGGAAAATTTTCTTCTTTAAATGTTCCTAGTCATTTCTCAACTACTACTCTTATTTTGTAAAATTAATGGCATTATTTTAATATTTAAACTTCAGGGTTAAATTGCATTGAGAATGAAATCTCTAGTTTTAATATTGGAGGAGTAGTAGTTTCGAAAACACATTTGAACTTCGGAAATTTTCAAAAGTTCATAGATTTCAATGAAATTTGTAATATAACTTCTATTTGAGTAAAAAAAAATTAAAAAATGTGGCTGCCATTTTTCCCACCATAATTAGAAATTTCACAAGAATTTTTCCGAAAGGAATCGAATATTTCAATGATCTTTCCAACGGCAAAACTTGTTCTTACTCGTGACACATTTACCAATTTCAACTCAAAATATTCAAATGTGAGAAATTTATGCGTGGCACATTCTGCCATCCATCCAGGCTTCCCAATTTTGCATGTATCTGCTCGCCATCCGCACCAATCTCAACAATCTTTGAAACAGCGGGAAAATACCTTAATTCTGACGTGTAGGCACAGTTACAGCTCAAAAGAACCTTCAACACGAATTCTACGATCGAATATTTCAGATTGTATTTGTCGTATATATAGTGTTAGTAGAGGGATAGTTGTAGACGGAGGAAAAGTAAAAATTAACTTATGAATTTGAATCAAGAATTGGCTTGTCGAAAAGCCTTATGGAGAGCACTAGACGTTCGGGAGGCGGGCGGGATGAATGAGAAAGGTAAGAAAGCGAGGCAAATTGGACGTATGCAAGCGGATGAAGCGAGATGAAAAAGAAGCGGACGGGAAGAGATCAGAGCGGCGAGAAAGAAGAAAGACGAAGGGCGATGGTGGGGATAGTGATTGAAACGTGAAAAGAGACTGAGGGAGTAGAAGAAAATGAAACGGGGAATGGAGAGCGGGACGAAAAAAACAAAGCGCGGTTGCAAAAATGAGTGGGTCGAAGAAAAGAAAGCAGAACGGGGACGGCAAAGAGAGCGAGGCATGGAAAGATAATGGAACGCGGCAAGTGATAGGAACTGGAAAAGTGAGCGTACAAGGACAACAGCGTGGAGGAGAAAAGAGAGCGTGGAGAAGAAAAGAGAATGACATTGCTTACAGAGAGCCAGGCGGAGAAAAGAAAACAGAACGGGAAAAGAGATTGAGGCATGTAAAAAGAGTCACGGTAAAAATATCGGGGCGGGGAAAAAGCGAGCGTAGAAAAGAGAACAGGAAGGAGAAATGAAATCCAAACGGGAGAAGAGAAAAACGGATAGGAGACCGGGGCTGGGAAAACAAGAATTGCAGGAGAAGCGGATACAGAAAGAGGACGAGGAGGGGGCGTGAGCGAGGGGAAGAAAGTGAGCCGGACGGGGAAAGTGGGCGAATCAGAAAAAATCGAGAGGGGAGTAAAAAAACAGGTTGCGAGGAAAGAAGGCAATCGGGAGGACAAAACGGACCGGTGGGGTAAGCGGGCCGTCCGAGGCAAACGGGCGGGGCAAGCGAAACGCACCCGGCGAGCGGGACGAGTGGCAAGCGCGGAGTCGAGAAGCCGGTGCGTGAGCGGAGAAGCCCGCTGCGAGAGCAATTTGCCGCCAGCCCTCGAGAGAATCGCCGACTGCCGCCGCCGCCGCCCTCCCCGCCGCCGTCCCTCCCACCCTCGCCGCGCAAGTGGGGTTACGAAGTTCCGGCAGCCCATTAGCCGCCTCGACGCAGTACGCGCCTCCGTCTCGCGGCAGTCACGTCGCCTCCGCGCGCCCACCCGCACGCTCTGCCGCTGCCAGCGCATGTTTCCACGAACAGCTGTCTCGCTTCATTTAGACGGAGCGGACGAAAGGAATCATGTTTCGGCTGGTATTACGAGACCTAAATGGAGAGAATACGCACTACCTTTCTATGTATGTAACATATCGTAGAAATGTACTAAGAAGCTCATTGATTTTGCCACTAATAAATACATTATTATTATTATTATTATCATACTATCACACAATCATATTATAATATTATACCCAGAATTTACGACTTAAGGTGTTTAGTGTTGTTTAAATATAAAACCTACTCCAAGTGCCAACCAACTTCGGAAGTAGCCACTTCAATGACTGTAGATGCCTTTACCATACAGAAATTTTGCGCATCGTATTCCCGCAGCTCGCAGTTTTCTTTAAAAATACTCCGATTACAATCACAATTACTTCTTATTACAATTGTCAAGCTAATCAAATCGGTGCACACTCATAAAGACATTGACGAAAATAATAATGCTCCTCCTCAAACGTTTTTATTTTTTTGCTACTATCTAAAGTTATACAACAATTTATAAAGCAATGTATTTAACATGTTTCGTTGCGAGGTGGTGCACTATTGTGATTGTTTGAATACATATCGATAGTAGCTCAAGAAAATTCTAATAATTTGTATTTTAGGTAGATATTTTTTTTCTTTCATCGAGACTCCCAAAAGATTTTAAACTGTATTCGAAATTTAGCACACACATCGATCGAATGTGTTTTAATAAGAAACTATTATCTCGTCTACAAGATTATATAATGTATCATTTCCGGCATATCTATAATTATCATAAAAACGTTTCTATCTTTTTCAAATAGTCGATATCTTGTAACCCTAAAGTGTCAACAAAAATAGAACTACGAACTACTCCATGTGTCAAAAATGAACCACTCAATCAATCAGGTGCAGTCTTCAATATTCCCTCTATGCAAAACATTCAACTGTGAGTTCAATTGTGAAACATGAGAGATACTGTTAAAACAAGTATTTTCATGAAATTCTAAAACAATCCATAATTTATCTCAAAATTTACAATATGTTTTATGCAAATTCATAGTAATTAATATTGTGAATTTGTGGAGTTTCATCAAAATGTCAAGTTCTCTTGCGAAGGTACAGGTGTTAAAGTTTTGAACACGATATTAAAATAGCAAATTGAATAAACCTTTATAACAAACTTTTTATCACACACAGTAAAGCAACACTTCTTTTCTCTTAATCACGTTGGAAAGTGAAAGTGGTAGAGCAAAGGACCGCTTATGTATATGAAATGCGGAGTGTGATGGAAAGGAAGCTGCCAGAGTTAGAAGCGAACATCACTCTAGAAATGCAAATGAGGTGGTCACGAGAAGCCCATGTAGAGTGGGTGCCACTGGTCAGAAGGAAAATCAGAGCACGAAGTGTGAAGCGAGTTGGGGAGTGCGGAGAGAGGGAAAGACACACAGAGCTGAATGTCAATTCTAAGAGGCCAAACTTATGAAAGAGTGTTATTCTCTTTACTGAGCTACCGAGGTACCTCAAGGGCATTAGATTAGTATTTGTGGATCAACGATCGTTCTCATAAAAAGCCACTGTTTCGAGTGTCGGTGGGCTGTTCGTGATAAATCGTCATTGCATTGATATATTATAATATATATTAATTAATTAATTACAATAGTTATTGTATCTGTGACGTGGAGATAAGACGTCAACGAATTACACTATTGTGCTGGGTGAGATGATTTATTCTTGCTTTATTGTATTGGAGGTGATTAGTACCTATGTTTTTTTTACAAAATTTAGTTCCCATTTTGAAACAACTTTTAGGTTGGGAAATTTTCTTGTTAGCATATTTTAAGTTTTACTTGACTGGTTCTCAAATACATTTTACTTATATATTGTATTACGTCGTAGAATGATTTGCTGATAGTGTCGTACGTCTGAAACACATTCGAGATTTTCGTGGAATGGTAGAATACTTCCGTTATGATCACAAAAAGAAATTCTGTCCAACTACTATTGAACCGTTTTCGAACAATGGTCTCTGTTAGAATACTAGCTAGAAGCTTTTCGTGGAATATTGTAATCCTGTGCAGCTTGTGTAAGTAAGTAAAGTATTTGATAACAAACAAAAAATAATCGATGGTAAAAGTGCTACGTGTTTAGTAATAAAATTCCTGAGAGGAAGTTGCAAATAGTGTTTCTGTTTGTCCTTTAAAATTCATAAATCGTAACATAATCGTCATTTGATCCAACGATTCATCGCACTGTACGACAATAGAGCAACGCAGGCTGACTAGAAGCAGATCGTAAGACATGCCTCGACAACTGCGCGCACAGTTGCTAGCCGACTAGTTAGAAGGCAGGCGACGGAATAGGCGGGAACACGCAGGAGCAGACTGGGAGGCTCAATAGGAGTAGGAGTGGTAGAGTGAGAGAAGCAAGAGAGAGAAGAAGAGAGAGAGTAGAAGAGGGACAGTGGCATCGCCCTTTGGTGGAATCTGAGCGCTAAGCACAAAGACGGGACTGCGCGGTGTGAGTAGAGTAGAGGGCGCGACCGAAGCTCAGACAAAGATGAAACTCGAGAGCAGCTCCGAACACGTGCCGTACTGTTCCGAGGCAGCTACTGCTCTCGCTAGGGAGTTCCGGACAATGGCTTGTCGGGCCGGTTGGAATGCCGAGGGCACGACGCGGTCAGATGTTGCACCGAGTATGAACTCACTGTGCGGTCGCAGCAGGAAAGACTAAATCCCTCTGCCCGATGATTTTGCTTGTTATGACTCCTTGTTCCATGATAGTTTTTTTTATGTAAAGATAGTCAATTTTGATATTCAAAGGATTTTATAGTTCGTAAATTATTATTTTGCACTTAGTTCAAATCTTAACAAACTTTCTAACGAAGAAAGGGCGAGAAGGTAAAAAGTAATATGTTGGATAGTAATGTCTACTTAAATGTTTGAAGAAGTATTTCCTGAGACAACCGAATGAAAATAAAGTGAGTTTAAAATAGCCTTGCCTATTAATTTATTGGAGACACAATATATCCACGTAGCCCTTTCTCATCTTGACAGTTAAGTTTACCAAAGTGAAGGTAAAACCAGGTGAACGTTTTAGTCTCTTAAACGTGAGGAATAAAGCGAATTTGTCCTGTAGTTCTGAGAGACGTACATAGATGGTTAAATAAGTTTCCGGTCTGACCAAGATATTGATCATCAACGAGAAAACGTTCTGAGCAGTTTATAGTCTAAACTTTAGTTGTTGAATTGCTATATGTTTGCAGTCGATGTCTCACTCAGTTTTTTGGAGGGAAATACTTGAGTTGGATACGGTGCGTGAAATCTCATGGTATTTAGTTTCTTCACGACAATGCACCTGTGCTTACTATTCAGATTACAAAGAATGTTGTGAAATACCAAGGGTTCAAAGAGTTGGGCTATTTGAACCACAGTTCAGATTAGGCGTCCAGAAACATTAATCGCTTATCATAACTGAAGAAAAAACCTTCAAGGAAAGAAAGTTTCTGACGAGTGTGAGGTAAAAGAAGCAGTTTTGAACATTTTGCGAATAAGAATTCAGAGTATTTTTTCAAATGCCTAGAAATGTTAATATACAGATGTGAAAAGTGAGTTGGAGTAAAGGATTTACGCAATTTTTTTCATTCTATCACAATTAGAAATTAATGAGGCCCGAAACTTATGGAATCTACCAATTAGCAAAGCTCCCGGAAATGAATATAGTAGTTCCAATAATAATTATTAAATTCCAATAGTTTTGTCGTTCATCCCTCCAAAAATGGGGTCCCAACGAGCTTGTAATGGAGAGACCTGATACATAACCGACAATTATTAACGTAATAAGGGTAAAATGTAAAACTGATGAATAGAAGTATATAAGGAAAAGAATTAGAATCAGAATTCATCAAGAGAATAAGAATGTAAGGAAACATGACAAAAAATATGTATTAAATTTTTCGTTACCAGAGCCCGGCAATAGGAATTGTTTTGTCAAAAATTCGATGATTTGCGGCGCATGATTACAATAGTTCCTTTTGAAGTAAGGACAACAAAGTAACAAGTAAATATGAGGGGGAGATTGGTACAGAGTTTTAGCGCCCAATGAAGACAAATACGTCGAAAGGAAATCCAAAAATATGTTAATATAAGGCGTTTGTTTGACAAGAGGATAAGTTTAAGACTTCTGCGTCCGTTCGTGTACTTTCGCGTCTTTTGGTTTGCTGGCGTATTGATCACACATATTTATTGAAATATTTCCATTTCAAGTAAATAACGATTGATCTATGAAAAAAGATAGGTAAACATCTCATATAAAAGAGAGTAGACGAACTACTGAAAGACACTCCATCCTTTTGACACATCACCCTGAAAGACACTCCTCCTTTTTGACACATGATGTTGAATTTATTTCTCACAAAATCAATCCATTCAAATCCAAACTATCAAAGGACTGACCCTTCGTTAAACAAACAACAATAACCGGCTTACCTCACCACCATTCCCGCTGGAATTATCACCATATGCCCAAGCCGCAATTATCAGCATACAACATAATGCTTCAACCCGTCAAATGACAGTACCCCTCTGGCCGACTCATCGTGTTTCAGCGCTAACAAGCCCGATCTATTTCAGCGGGTCGCGAACGCCCAGGGAGGCCGCACTAGATGGACGCCAAAGCGCAAGGTCGGCGGCGGCGGCGGATCGCAGTGGACGCTCTCCGGGGCGGGGGCTTTGAGTGGCGGCAACATCTGCAACGAGACCGCACTCGGCCGCAGCGGGGGCGGCGCGCAGAGCTGCGCGACAATCGGCTTACGCGTTCTGCCACTGGCCGCGTGCGGCGCTCGTCGCCACTGGGCCACCTCCTCCCTCGATTCCCCATGTCGTCGCCCCGCCTTTTCACCCCCTCTTTCACCCCGCCTCGTCGCCCCGCCTCAATGCCATGCCTCGTCTCCCCGCTTCTTCCCCCCCTCGTCCATCGACTCATCACCCCGCCTCGTCCCCCTGCCTCTTCCCCCGCCCCGCCTCGACGTTTCGCCTCCTGGCTTCCCTCGTCTCGCCTCGTCGTGCCGCCTCGTTGTCCCACCTCGTCGTCCCCCCGCTTCGTCCCCGTCTCCTCTGCCGGCTTCTTCCCCGCCTCGCCACCCGCCTCGTCTCCTCGCCACCTCCCCCGCCTCCTCCCTTGCCTCGCCCCCCTCGTCCCCCCGCCTCGTTCCCCCGCCTCTTCCCCCGCCTCGTCTCCACGCCTCGCCCTCCCACCTTGCCCTCCCACCTCGCCCTCCCACCTCGTCCCCCGTCTCGTCCACCCATCTCGCCCCCCCCACCTCGTCCCCCGCCTCATCACCTCCCCTCGTCTCACCTCCTGGCCGCCTTCGTTGTCTCGACTCGTCGTGCCGCCTCGTTGTCCCGCCTCGTCGCCCAGACCTCGTCACCCCGAACTTGACACTCAGACTTCATCACCCCGACCTCGTCACCTGGACCTCATCACCTCGACCTCGTCACCCCGCCTCGTCGTCTCACCGCCCCGCCTCGTCTAGACACTATCTCTACCGATACGGTATACGGTCGTCGCCCCGTCTAGCGGTCATGTTTCACCGCCACGTGTCCCCGCCTCGACTCCCCGCCTCCTTACCAGGTCTCGTCTCTCTTTCTCGCCTACATGCCTCGCTTCTGCACCACGTCTCTCCGCCCCTCGCTTCTCCCACGTTTTCCAGTCACGTATCTCTGACATGTCTCCTCGCCAAGATGCACCTCCTCTCCACACCACTTTCTCAGCCCCACATCTGCCTGCTTATATTAAATACCCCGTGCTCCCAACTTCTTCATTCTCTCGTACCCCCTTGCTCATCCCTACCACACTTCTCGCCTCGTCGCGACCCGCCTCACCGATTTGCGTTTTGTTTTATCTGACTCGTTGCTTTCCTCCCCACCTTTCCTCCCCACCTCACTCCTCCACGCCCTCCCCACCTTTGCCTCCTCCGTCTTGCTTTCATCCTTTTCCACAATCCCCTCCCCTCCCCCATCTCCTCATCACCGCCCTGCCTTGCCCTCTCAACCTGGTCTTGCGCTCCCCGCCCTGTCACACCGCATCCCAACCCCACAGCCATGCGTCCCGCTGCGGCCGTACCACAAAGCGTAAATGAATTAGCATCCATCAATTGATTGAAGGGACCGCATCGAAAAGCCAGATAGATCTGTCCATTACGTTCAAAACGCCGCCTGCTGTCATCCCAACCGATGACGTTTGCTCGTAAACCAAGAGTTAAACCGATCGACGCCTGGAATTGTATTTTCTGTAATATAAAGGCAAATGCAAAAAGAGATGGCGCTCTTCCGTTTGTTCTGTCGCGCTTTGAAGGCGAAAACTGATGATTTTCAATGAAGCGATAAAATATGGCGCGGTTGACGTACGTTTTCAAAAGAATGAGACGCAATATTTTTTTGAAGAAAGCTGACGTGAAAGATTTCATTTTTTTAAATACATGTCCGTCAAATTTATCTGCTGCAATTTTTGACATGAAACTGGACACAAGCCCCTATATGTTCAAAGAGAATTGATAACTGTTATTTTCAGTTTTGATACAATTCCAAACAACAATAATTAGCAATATATAACAATCAAGCAAATAATGCTATCTCAATTTTCATTTTCAGGTAATCAAATTTTAACAAATCACTAACAGAAACATTTTGCTACTGATTACTAGTTGATAAATGAAATAGAAATAATTGAAGTTTTGTATGTGTGTGCAGAATTTTGATTTTGAAAAGCAACAAAACAGTACTTTTCAACTAGAAAATTCGTAATTAAGTTATACACGCAAAGTCAAATATTGTTAAATACTTGACCTTATTTCATTATTACTCCCTTTTATTTTGATCATTGTAAGAACAATTGGAATAACTCAATTATGGACGACTCTTAACACACTGCGAGAGAGAATCTGGGTCGATTGGTAACCACTAACGAATATTCCAATAATTTGGAAAAGTCAATGTTCATTTTTACGTATTTACTATTCATCTTTACTCTTTTCTTCATTCCTTCAAAATATCCCTTTATTAACAATTATTTGGTCGAATTTCGTGGCAGGTCAATCTAATCTACTGGTCGTATTTAATAAAATCTAGTTTTTGTGATTAATTTATCTAACGATAAGGCACGGCGAGAACGGAGTAACATATTGGCGACCGCGAGGTCGTAACATCAACTGGGGAACATTAGACCCTCCGAGCGGGCGGGGTGGCCTAACATCCTGTGGGAAGGAGGTGGGAGGATCCGCGGCGATGTTTATCCATTAGTGTCGACCGACGCCGTCACCATAATCAGAGCGCTGTTTACCCGCGCCAACGCGCTCGCATTAATGCTTTCCGAACTCGTTTGTCGGGATATGGCCATTTAATTGCTGTTAACTGGTTTGAATTTTTTTAAACCGCCCTGCTGAATAACAACACGATTAACGGACTTGCGGGCCTTTTGGTGATTGAGGATTTGGAGCCGCGAATGGGGTTGTGGTTGACACGCGTGTGACAGCCCACAGATTTTGTTAATCTACTTTCACTAAAATGCCACCCATTTTGGTTCCTACTCCCATTAATTATCACGAGTTCATAATTTCTTTGATAAGACACATCAATAAAATATTATTTATTAAATTTACACATTTTTGCTGCTGTTGTTCCTTATTACAAAATCAATTAACTTTTTGTGCTATGTATTGTCTGAAGAGCAACATAAAACATACACAAAAATACGTAACTGATGTATAATAAATCACACTTATCCAATATTCTAAGATATTAGTTTCTACATATTTTTATTTTAATTTTGTTCTAAGTAATATAATGCAGTTACAATCACGTTATTCAGTTTGAAACCGTCCAATCTCATTTGGTTGATGCATACATGCTTCAAAATAGTAAAAAAATAAGTTAATGTTAATGATAAAATATAAACAATCGGACTTATGTTTTCTATCTCTTATCTCATATTATTATGAATAGCATGACAATTCACTGCTGTCAATTTCTGACGAAAATTAAACCTACTTTTTCTTCAGAGAAATCTTATTTTAAAAAAACAACTCACAAACAAATCGTTCTAGAAAGAAAAAAATAATAAGTAATCAATCAGAATGATTGAGTTATTGGGATGTAGAAAAGGAGGAGAAGAAGAACTTGTCTCTTTAGAGGTATTATTGCAAAGATATTTCTTTTTCGATCTCCAATCGTTTTTCCTTACAACACAATGATTTGTCTTCACAAGGAATGTTATGCTTCTCGGAAGATTTAAACCGTTCAATTGATTCACGTTGCTTGTTTGGAGAAAGAAGATATATTGACGACACTCGAAATCCGTTCAGTGGAGAGCTCTGTAGTTTGTCACGTAAAGGCATGCACGGTCTCGAAAAGACAAGAGCACGATTTGTTCGGTTCATGCCTCGTCGTGTACTAATACGAAATTCGAGTACTGTTTTCATTTCGAATTCCTGAGAAAACTTACAATTGAAGCTAGTACTTTAAGTACACGATAAATCAGAAAGAATTCACCAGCTAGAGAGATGTATGACAGAATTATTTGCATTTCCTCCAGTAAACATTAACTGACATTCAACAGAACGTTAATTAGTAGGAAATGTTAATAAAAATAATATACACTGAAATAACTTAATGATAATTTTCGAGAACTAAAGCCTTGTGAATTAAAAATTGTTACCAACAAATATGATCCATATTATATACATTCGACACTCTGTAGATTAACTTTTCAAAATTTTACAAAAATAAAAAGGATGCAACTAAACGGTGAGAATGGGCCCTTATCCGAATCACAGAAAGAGTTCTCCGAGTAGCACATGGCCAAATTTATTAAGTATAATCTAATGTTTTCAATCGTCTTTCAAAATAAAATATCAACTAATTATAGTCTTCTAAAACTACTATTTTAAAATTTACAAGATTTTTATATTATTTTGTCCGACGAGCGGTAGATTGGGTCGTTTTGTTTTCAGGAAAACCTACGAAATGGAACTATCAGCTTTCCTTCCACCTCTTCATCGCAGAGTTCTACAGGAATTAGTCTGGTGGTGTAGATATCGTTATAATTCTGAATTTAACAGTTTCTTTTAATCGAGCATCTTCAGTTTCTTTTAATAACCACATTATCTCGGACGTGACATGTATTCACGCCCAAGTTGCTACGGTGAAACGTCACCTGCCACACAGAAGTTCAGTCATAAAGAATTCTCATTTGCGGTACCAATTCAACCCGTTATCTCTTTCACATTAACGAAAATGTTTACTTATTTATTCTACTAGCAAATAAGTCAATTCAAAGAGGAATCTTACATTAAAAGTCTAAAACATGGATCAGTTTCTTAGCGTAGACTTCTTCGGAGAGAGTCAATATAAATCTTGCCGTCCAAGAGAGAGGACACGCCCCATACATTACTGTCAAAGTTTCGGCCATCGTACAACGATCTTCCTCAGGGGTTAGGAGGTGGTGTCTTCCGGTCAGCGAAGTTTCTACAGTTTTCCTTTCCATTCCACTAAACACCGTACTAAAAGTCCTCATCTCAGACCACGGATATTATAAACATGGATTACAGCGACATTTCACCATTGCGCCTCTTCAGTTTTTTCAGAAAATCCAAATTACATCCCAAAATTTGTGAAACTATTTCACTTCAAAATCACTGTGGCTGCGTCGACGATGACAGCGATGTGACACCAACTCATACACCTACGTCGACATCTTCCACAGCGCGAATCCTTGAGGACCCAAATAAAGACCGCGAGATAAATAAAGAGCTTTGTACGGCATATAATGCAGCAATAGACTGCAATCTCGAGCCTCTGCATATGCGCAAAAGTGAACCACAACATGCACAAAAGTAATGCATAACTTGCACAAAAGTGATGCAAAACTCAAACTACGCACGTGCATGATCTTTCTATCGATTGCTAACGCCTTGCCAAGAAAAAACTCCCTAAATAAGTCCCCGGTGGAAGCCAAAACTCATATCTGGTATCTTGAAAAATGTGGAAGTGGGAATCCCCGACGTGCTGTCGTCGACGCCTACGTCACACTGGCAGGGCATTGGGTCGGCATCGCCAAAGGACGCGACACTTTCGAAAATGTCATTTTTATTATCACTTTATCAATTGTTATTATTATCAATTAACGTTTGTATAATTGTAATTTAGTTTTTAAATTGCATTCAACGTTAGTGAAGTATATACTATGTACTTCATATCCTTTCTCGTTATTTTATCTTCCTTCGATAAAAAAATATTAAAATGTATTTAATCACACATTTAAGCATTTTAAAATAAAGTTGGAATATTTTTTCTTTCAGTTAGAAAATTGAATACGAAAATTAAAGGTCTCAGTTAATTTTTATCTTCTGGCTATCTTGACTCACAGTGATGATAATATAAAAAATGTTGAATTCCATGAAAATACATTTTTGAATAGGAAGTGAATAAATTATTTTTGAAACTAAAAATGGTTTTAAATAACGACCATCAATAACATAACATTAAATACTGAGATCTGATGTGTCAAATCGATTTCATCAATGGGTATCAGTTAAAATAAAAATGAAATAAAACTTATTTTCTCGTTGTAGAGTATAAGTCGACAAATTATATATTACTTTAAGCCCGTAAAAATTTCCTTGGCGCTAAAGAGGGGGTCATGAGAAGAAGAAATAGTGGAAACAACTATGTCATCCCACAGGTTTTCTAATAATAAATTTTTTGGATTTTCATGTGTAACGCGCATAGTCGCCCCTCCTTTTCATTAATCTTATTATCTGCTGGGCGGAAGGCAGAGGAGGGTGGCGATTGTTTCGAAACATCGTTACACAGGGTTCGTTAATACTGAGACTTTTTTAATCCAGAAATAAAGGCATTGCAAACGAAATTATTGTGATGTACTGAATTCAGTGTTGTAATAAATGTTTTGGATTTAACGAATATTATGGGAATATAAGGATTTGATATAATGAACAGAATCCCCAAAATTGTATATTTACGACCGCAAGAAACATCAGCCTCATATTCCACCCTCTTTTTCACATTCACCTCATTCTTAGTCTCCACCCTCCTACCCCAATCCACCTCCATCTCTGTCTCCAACTCTCTCCAGAACCACCTCATTTTCCGTCTCCACACTCTCATCTCTAACCACTTCTGTCTCCAACTCTTTCCATTTCCACCTCACTCTCCCTCTCCATTCTATTATCCCAATTCACCATTGTCTCTACCCTCTTTCCACATGCACCTCCTTCTTCGTCTCCACCCTGCTACCCCAACCCACCTCTATCTTCGGCTCCCACTCTTCCCACATTTACGTCTGTCTCCGTTGCAACTCCCACCCCACTCTCCACATCCCCCTCAAATTTCGCCTCCGCCTCACTTTCCTACCCCGTCTCCACTCCCGTCTCCGTTTCAATCTGGACCCCCTCCTTCCCCCTCCCCCTCCCCCTCCCCCACCGACAGCGCGGCTTCAGCGGCCCCACGCAGCCCGAAGCACGACGCGGCACAACGCCGCGCCCTTCATAAAAGCGACAGCTTTACGCGCTGCGTTAGCGCGCGCCTCCGCGCCCTTTGACGGCGCTGCTGCGCCCCCGCCTCCACCCCCACCCTCCCCTTCCTTCCCCCTCCCACCCCCACCCCGCCCCCGGAGGCAGTCGCGTCCGCCTTCGCCGCGGTGTCGCTGTCAACCGCCTTCATCGCAACACTCGCCGCCGCCGCTTCTCTCGGCGCCCGCGACCGACGCGCAGTGGGGCACTGCACTGAAAATATCAGGACGAATTCAACACTCCGCCAGTCACAGTTTGAAGTTGTGGAGAATCGGTTGCTGTAGAGGCGGGAAAATGTATATGAGCAATGGCTGTGTTCCAAGTAGAAGGGTTGAACGTTCCAACAAACGTACTGTGTCACGAAAGTAGTTATTTGATTATCATCATTTTTTCATTAATGCAATACTAAATGTTATAAAAATAATGAATAATAAGTTGTGTTATGGCAAACATGTATTTTTATGAAATAGTTAATAATTAAAGAACTATTATTATTTAATTTTAAAAAATGTATTAAGAGTAACTAAATTTAATCGAATTTTTAATATATTACTTATTGAACTTACAAAGAAAGAGTGTTCCAAATCGAATCATTATCCCAGTGTGGCGTGTGTAAGCGGTACGAGTTGTTAACAAATGGAGAGAAAGATTTAAAACCCTTAATTTGGTTGCTTTGGTACTTTTTGAATGGTTTTGATTGGTGGTTTCCGAAACGTATTGTTTGAACACGCCTGACAATTTAATATAAAGTGGCGGAATCGACAGCACAAAGGAAAGCGTTTCCCTCTACCCCTACAGACTTCTTTCGTGATACCTGTAGAGCTGACAAGGTCGTAGAATGCCGTGGTGGGGGCGAGACTTGACGAGATTAGTCGTGAGTTTAGAGCACTGTTGTCAAGGTCAATGCCACGAGCGGGAGTCCGTGGCACAAGTGCCACGACGAAATCGCCCCTCCCCGCAGTTCATTACCCCACCATCAGAGACTACGCCATCCCTATTGTAAATCGGTGGGATTTCTAATACTTTCCTTACCCGACGCTAGTTGCGCAGAGAAGCTGGTGGCATGCTACGGTGCCACAACGCGTGCCATTGCGACCAGTAGAATACCTTGACACCTCTCATAATCCAGTGGGAGAACGCCGCCACCTCCCGATAAAAGCATTCACTACACTCAAGGGACTAACGACCTTAGCACCCGGAAATGCAAAATAATGCATCAACATTTCCATCCTCTGTCCGTGACTCAAACAACACAATAGCTGTCTCAGCTTCATCGTCAGCGCCGCCGCTATAGGAAAACCGACTGAGCATTTTGTTGTTTCT
The DNA here is from genome assembly GCA_031308135.1 of Acheta domesticus. Taxonomy (NCBI): domain Eukaryota; kingdom Metazoa; phylum Arthropoda; class Insecta; order Orthoptera; family Gryllidae; genus Acheta; species Acheta domesticus. The sequence goes on along the minus strand of JAHLJT010009355.1, from coordinate 102,690,021 downwards.
TTGGAGTTGCTAGTTACGCTGAAAAGCTCGTGTCATTCCACATAGGTACGAGAAGTGCTTCTGTCAGGAATGGACGACGACCAGGAGAAATGGCACAGGGAATAAATTGATGTACCTATGTAAACAAGATGAGAATAAATTATATTATTATTATTATTATTATTATTATTTCACCGCTGTACCTCTGACCGGGAAGTCCTAACTTTCCGAGTCCCGACGGTGGCAAGATGTTCGACACTGACTGGATAGCTAGGTCAACTTCTGTCGCTGTCTGGAGGAGAATTCTAGCAGCCGGCTGGTCTCATCGGTGGTTTCTCCGATCAACACCAGACCAATTCCGGAGCAGTACCCTAACAAAAGGGCCACGGACCGCGCGCTATCTTTCCTTCCTTTTCTTTGTCCTAACCTCACTAATTGCGTACACATGCACTACACTTACGAGGGTAATGACCTTAGCCGTTGACGCGCTCGTAATCACTAATCAATCAATCAACGAGTGGACGACATTGATGTCACTGTTCTAGTTAGTACCACGTTTCTGAATGCTCGTCCCACTACTGGCTGTCCACCACCCGGCTGCGATGGCTGAGCAGCGAAGGACGAAATTGCCGGGAAGGGCTTAAGAAAACTCAACGCAGAGGTTTCTCAGAAGGGGATGAAATTATGGCGAGGCTGTGAGTAAAACGAGGAAATTTCAAAAGTGGTAAAGTGCACCGTTCACTTATTAAGCATGCATTCATTTCCCTAGTAGAAGATACACTTGCTTTGGAAAATTTTTAATAAAATGTAATTAGCTGTTTTAAATAAAATAGATCTGTAGTACCAATTTTTAATAATGGTTAAATTAAATTTTGCATTTATCATCACTTGATAAAATCAATAATTTATTTAAGCAATGTATTTAAGGAATTATCACTGTCGCGAAATATTCAAAATAAGAACAACCCTTGAAGACGATTTTTACAGTAATGAAACAATTCCTACAAATTACAAATTTCTTACAAATAAAACTATTAAACAAATAATGTTTAATGCTTATGATTCTATTACATATTTCAATGATGTGAGACTGTTTACCTCAAAGTAACAATGTTGAATATTTTATTATTTCTTAAATTTCGAAAACTTTGTAATCATCAGATATTCCACTTAATTATTATGAGTCATTAAACAGGTATTTATTTCCATTTTAAACATGAAAACGAACTATTTCAATTTACTGTCCCTAAGTAATTGACTGAATATTACCTAAGATTTCAAACAATTAGTTGCAGGATCTGCCAGATCAATTCGGAACAATATTTACGATATTTGATTTAAGCAAAACAGAACTGTCTCAGCTTTTTGAGTTCATAGCATTTTCATTATCATGTATGAAATTTTGAAACAAGTCGATGAAAAGAAATTAATTGAGAATATTAGAATTAAAAATATTGTTTTCAAAAATTGACGTTCCACTACTGTACGAAAGAATTTTCTTGTATTTTCTCAGTTTCTGAGGAATATTGAGAAACTAAAAATAGGACGTGACGCAACAAGAAAACGACACCTACTATAACATCATTCAAAATCACGCGAGTAATAACCTGGCAATACTCACGAAAAACACCTCGCGAACAGAGAAACGTGAGTTATTTTCTAGTCAGCATACACCAAATTACATCAGCGAAGTACCTGACAACAGACTACCAAAAAGCGTCTCTCGTTACGACTCGTCGCGATTTTTACGAGCCGTTATTTCACGACTGTCACCCGCCATCATATCCAGCTTTGAGACCAACCGTCTCCAAACCATCAACTGCGATTTTAAGAGCTCTTCCAGCGCCGAAAGTGCTACAAACTACAGGAACGCAAAGCGCGGGACACAGCCGTCGCCATCACCGCAACAAGGCCACTCCTCGCGCGGGGGCCAACGGAGATACAAGGTAAAATGTTGCGTCTGCACCGCTACTTACAGATACTTCAGCTCCTTCAGCCCGTTAAACACGCCATTCTGCAGCCGGGTGATGTGGTTGTTGTTCAGCAGCCTGAAACAGGAGCAGACACAAAAGGCCGTTAGCGGGGGGTGGAGCGTGGAGTGAAGATTGCGGGGGGTGGAGACTCGTAAACCCCCCGTAAGAGTGCGCAGGTGTCGCATAACGGAACATCGCAAATTACCGCGGAGTTTCGCGAGCGCTCGTTAACGAGCCTGGCTGTAACGCCGCACGAAGTGCGCGGTAAAACGTGTTGCTACGCGCGCGAGATACCGTCTATGCTTCGGCGGCGTGTGGGAGGTTAGTCGCGAAATGGGATTGGAATACGGCTTTGACGGGGACGGTGGATAGCTCACGTACGTACCGCGGTTATACGTAGTATGTAGATGCTCGCTTTCCAGCACTGGAGCCGGAGAGCAAAACGCGGTCGACCCTTCGGTAACAGAGAGTTTTTGCACGCAATAGCGGATAGCACTATCGATCTTCTACGCATGCGCAGATGCACAATAGTGACGCGAAACTTGAACTGCGCATGCGCAGAAAACCGATAGTGCTGTCCGCTATGGCGAGCCAAACCTCCCTAGTTTGTGGAGCGTAAAGCGAGTTCGCGGCGATAATTTTCTCATTCCACTGTTCTTTTTTTTTCATCCTTGCCTTTTTTCCCGTTTCTGTGGGATCGACGCTAATGGGAGCCGGCTCAGTTTTTATTGATTTTACGCAGACTCCATTTTTATCCCGATTTGGCGATGTTTTTACAGCCGGCTGCCCTTCCGGACGCCATCCACAGAGGACACACAAGAACATTACACGTAGAGAACACACACAATCACGAAACACACACACACACACACAACCATGCCCGAAGTGGGATTCGAAACCACGATCCCTCGGACCGAGACCGCCACCAGGGCACTATTATCTTAGCGATCTCGGCTACCCGGGTCGGCTTTCTCATTCCACAGTTGCTCCATGATTTTTTATGTCTTCATAATGCATGTGGGAGGTTAGTTGCGAAATGGGATTGGAATATGGATTTGACGGGGCAGTGGATAGTTCACGTACATAACGCGGTTATACGTAGTATGTAATATCTTTCTTGACCGATGGCTTGAAGTATGCGGATAGAGGAAAGGTAGTATAGCTCGATAACTTCGAAAAGAAACAACATGGCGTCGCTCACCTACGGAGGCGTGGCGAAACCATCACCCACTACTCCCAAGAGAGAGCTCAGTTGAACTCCAGGACCTGCAACGATAGCTGATTCGCCCTTGCAATTTCGTTCTCACGCTACCCTCTTGGCGGCGACGCTGCTGTCATTCTTGCTTACGCAAGAGAGTCATCGCTTGTGTACCCTCACTTGGCTTCACAACGGTCGCCCTGATAGACTCGCGTATGTTGAAGTCGAAGCTATATCAACCGAAATATAAAAACTCGAAAACGCCTCCATGCAACAAACCGGAAATCTACACCTACGCACAGCAGGAAGCGCTCACAAACTGACTCCCTTCCGAGCGAGAAAAATTCCAAAAACACGAGCCTTTTGTGGTAAATGTACGTGAGGAAAAGCGAAGGAATGCCATTTCTCTGACATCGCATTTCTCACACCCAAAAGCCTTTCGACTTCGCAGGATCAACAGAGACACGAGCCTTCAACACTGTACGGTTCGGGAGGGTTGTCAAGACCAAGGTCTTACCACCGGCTGCCTAGGCTGAGGCGGCGACGGCAGCGGGGAAGGCGGGGAAATTGGGCCTCGGGAACCTTCCCCTCCACCACTTTTTGAGCAGTTCAGATGTTTTTCTATGTTGTCAAGCTATAGTTAAAGAGTCGGTCACTGGATTTTATGAAACAATGCCATCTCTGGAATATCAGTCATTCCTTTTTAACTTTCTTGATTATTTGCGTTCTGTCTTCCTCAGACGTTTGAGGTATCTCTTGTGAAGGATCTGGACCTGCTTCAGCTATTTCTTTACATATTTTTGAGAAAAATATGAACAGGAGTAATCGTCTTCAACAGTAAATAGTTTTGATTACGAGCCAATGAAGATGTATTTGGATGTTGTCATCAGTGCTCGCTGCGAGATTTTACCTTCACCTCTTTACTGTGTTGTGAGGGAGAAGGTAGACCATCAGACCATCGGTCAAGAACAGTTGCGCAATATGTAGAAAATCGCTTTGGAACCGGGGATCAAATTCCGGTCTACCCTTCTGGAGTTTGTGAAGCGTGAAGCGGGTTTGCGGCAAGATTTTCTCATTTCACTGTTGCTCAATAATTTTTCATGTCTTCATAATGATCTACTGATCAATTTCATTAACATAATTCCAGGAATGGCCATAAAGCTTAGGCACTGGTATCACAATAACAACGCAGCAGAGTATACTTAATTAGATAGTAGATTTTTCTGCCTTTCATTACACTGTTACTTCATATTTCGTGCCTTCACACTAGCTTATCGACCGAAACCAGTCATCTACCTCCAAGTGTGCCTTTAAGGCTAAGGCACTGGTATCACGATAAAGAAATGCAGGACACATTACTATTCCCGCATTATTACTTTATACTCGTACTCCCAGCCCGGCACATTCAGAAATTGGAAGTAGAAATGGTGCTGCAATTGCTTTACATTGTTTACAACATTAAAAACAAGTATATATTTGAATATGAGTTTGCCTTGTTCAAACATTCATCGTCTTTACGACGCTGGTGATTTTACGATGCTGACCAGTGAACTCTAACCGAAATTCAGATGGCCGCTATCACTCCATGTACAATTAGTCACACCAAGCCTCACTTGCTGTTGAAATAAAACTATTCTATTCTAAAACCACAACCTTTTAGCTCTTATTATTTACTTGCACAATTCAAAATTGACAATATACTACTCAGTTATTTAGGTGACAGAAGGCGTTGTGTACTACTGAATGTACTAAGGATCTGAAATCCTTGACTATTAAAATACATTAACAAAAATGTTTATTCTGATATCATAAAACATAATAAAAAGTTTCTCTAACATGACGTTCAAAAAAATTAAATAACAAGTCAATTAAATAGTCAACACTAATAGAAAGAAAATGCATCCTGATGGTGTTGACCAAGAGTAACGAAAACAGCTAAATTCACTCCCGTTGGCTTAATGTTGGATATCCGTAGCCTTTTAACGCTTGGGCAAAACGTGCTTTCAACTTGCAGTGAAGACGTTTATTAGAAGTCCAACAAAAATAGTTTAATGGAGAAACTTCTCTTAAGTGCTTCTTTAACTCTCGATCTTCTCCACTGCTAGAACGGAGTGCTAGAAACTTCAGTAACAGACTTGAGGGCTCCACAATGTTCAACTGTTTCAGCAAAATAACTGAGTAGTTTACGATTTTATTATCACTTCAGAACTGAGATATTTTTCCTTCAGAAAGGACTATATTTTATCTACGCAAGGGTAATATAAAAATAAAAGGCAGTAACTGAGTTTATTATTTTTTCATAACTTGTTTATAATTCATCTAATGAAGATTTCATTTACCAAATATTAAAATATAATGTATGAAGTATTGTGTCCTAAAATTTCCTTTCCACTAGATAAATATATTTTATCATTAATATTGTGTTTTTCGAGCGACATCTCTGACGGGGTGTCATTATTGCTATAATAATGTCGTCGTTAGTTGTAAATCAACAGCTTATAAAGTGACATTTTAACTCGCAACACTGCATCATGACGACAACTACGCATTGCAGGATAAGTTAGAAAATTCGTATGCTCGAAAACGACATACATAGAAATAGTAGAAAATTATTCTCTCTAATTTGTTTTAAAAACTCATAATAACAATTATTGTAACATCGCTTTTTAATAGTAATTCTATCATTGCTGCTTTTATTCTCACAAACTGAAAATAGTTTAACATACACATAGTTTGTTTCTGTTGTCCTAAAAATAAACGTTTTGAAATGTAGTACGTGCTTTTTAAAGAACAGTGACGATACCAGGTGTCTTGTTCAAAACAAAACTGCTCTCGTAAGCGATGAGAGACTGCATATCTTCCGTTAATCACCTTCACTGACCATGCTCACGCATAATAATAGCGGCACGGCTCGCCGATTATCGCGAGCGTCCGGCTGAATAACTTCACACCTCTCTCACACATTCTAATATTAACACTTGGAGAGGGTCGATGGAGTGAAAAAATAAATAAATCTCAAACAAGGAAAATAAAAAGTGCTTGTGTAAAGTGCATCATTTGGTTATGATATTTAGATAGATAAATATTGAAAAATAATAAATGTAACTTTCTTTCAATTATCTCTAGTGACATGTACAACAAAATAATAAAAATCCAGGAATGGGAAAGAGATTAACAGTAAAATGAAGAACAAAAAAGTAAAAATGTGTAATTGATTCAGTGTAAGAGTTATTTCATTTGTGCTTTTTGCACACGTGCGATAATGCGAAAAAGCCATTTTGTAATATAAAGGTATTAAAAGGAGATGCATATTTCACTTCGTTTCAAATAGCAAAATTGTATTGGTTGTTAGCTTCGCATATTATCAAAACCTTAATTAGGCGGCCACCTGTAAAAGCGATAATTTTGCTCAGGAACCGTTAATGACTGCTTACGACATGTCCCACTGTATTTTCCTTGTTTACTTTCAAGTACTTATGGACCATCGATTTTTCTCTATTTTCCCTGTGTTTTTCTGCTCTTTGATTTCCCAAAACGTTTCCTGATCTCTCTCTCTCTTTTCCTCCCTCTCCCCCCTCACTCTTCCACAAATCTTTCACCCCAAGCATATTTACACCATCAGGCGCGGAACCAGCCGATCATTGGGGGGAGGCGTCAAAGATTTTTAGGTAATAATAAACACATTTTTATTATATTGTATATTGTTTCTGAAGCGTAAATGTGATAGTTTATCATATTACTGCTTAACTAATTAGATAATTCTAAATTAACATTTAAATTTATTATATTAATCTAATATAATATATTTTATATTATATAATATATATTAATATAATATATTTTCTTCTACACATTTAAATCAATTTTGCCAAATAAAGGAAAATAAAAAAACTCTAGGTCTTTTGGGGAGTGAGGCTTGGCCCCTATGCCTCCTCCCCTCGGATCCGCCACTGTTTACCACACCGCCGTCGCCGCTGCGGGCTACGATTAACGAACGCACGAGCGAGTAGAAATTCAGCAGATTGCTGGTCTCGTAGAGTGAGGAGGCTGTAGAGGAGGAGGCGGAGGAGAATAATGTGCGCTGCGCTTAGCGCTGCCGGCGACGTGCACACGCGGTCGGTCAGCGGTTTCGTGTTGACCCGTGCGCCCGTCGCACGCTTTCGAGCACGCGCTGTGTGACACGTCACGCCTCAGAATGAACGGTGCGCACGGCGGCGCGGAAGGGAGGGGAAGAGGGGCAGGTTCAACTGTATGGGACAAGAGATGCTGGTGGATGGGCTAGTGGATGTAATGGGTTCTTTCGACATGTTTCTTTGATTGATTCAGCAGATGCTATTTAACTATACAATTTTTTCTTTACATATCCTATTTATCTTTTAACCTTATTTAACGATGCTGTGGAGTCTTATTTATACTTCAAATAAAACAGAAAGTCCTTTTAAGGTCACGAGCAAGCAAGAGAGGGTGGGTCAGACATCGAATTGCGAGCTTCGTTACCACTTAAATTTTTTGTATTGAAGCTTCCAATGGGATGACAAGTGACTCTCTTTTCAGCTCGTAAACTTGAAAGATCTTCGGGTTTTAAATCGAAATATAATCAATATCACCCGCTTTTCGTCTAATTTCCATTAATTCGTTGTGCAAATGCTGAGATCGTCCATTTCTGTGTGTCAAGACAAGAACTACAACGTCACTGTATGCGCACATTTCCTTGAAATCTTTCCGTCTGATAGAAGATTCACGAATGTGGATATAGTTATTTGAATTTCGTCAGCTGTATTATCAAATCTGTTGCTTGTTTGAAACTCTTGAGAAACCCACGGTTTTGTTTACCACAAACACATTAGACTACTATGATAATAATTTACACAATTAGAATTTTAAATATTCATTAATAGTATAACATTTTCTATATCTTTAAACCCGACATAATCTTCTTTATAACACTAATCATCATCAGTTTAAATATAAGTCAACTTTAATTTCGCCTTTTGATGCACAATTCTGTAAGTTAAATCGAATATTAAATTGACACATGAGAAATAAATGAATATGAAATGTTAATAAAAATAAAATATTCTGAAATGGATGGTCATGCGGATTTTGTTCCACTCGAACGAATGCATAATTTAATTCAGTTATTAATTGTAATGTTATTTCGAACAAGCGACCGTATGAGATATTTCTATACTCTGGAGTAGCAAAATAAATATGGTTAAATGAATTTCACAAAACCACTCTCACAGGACTTTCATTCCACTTGAAAACAAAGCTCGCCCATTTTGATTTTGGCAGCACGTTGGTGAAAGTTGCGTTCAGGGACTGTGGTGAACATTTCAATTGGCGTGAGAGTTGCGAGTTAATGATGTTCACTGAGCTTAACATTGGGCGAGACGTGAGCAACCCGCTCACCGCCCCCGACACACGCGTGACGCACGCGTCACCCACGTGCGGGCATGCACTGTTGCGTGCGTGACGGAGAGAGTGTGAGAACACACGAGAGATCGTGTTCGGGTGTTGTCGTTGGCACGTGCACGGTGCACG